>VDFB02000015.1:300705126-300767552 GCA_007258455.2 Sequoia sempervirens | reverse complement strand
ATCGACGAATGCCTGTTGGAAAATGGTGTCAAATCCAGTAGTGGGTGATTGATTTATCTCACCCTAAAGTCATGAAAAAGGCCTTTTGATTCTCAAGATCGCTATAAAGTGCGAGAGAAGCACATACGTCCTTTTTCAATGCCTTTAGTTTAAGTAAGCTTTCACAAAAAAAAAAAGTTGCACTTGTTCTTTTTAAATCCACAAAGCCAAAATGTGAGTTCTTTTTAAGAACCAAAAGATGAGTGAGAGGTACTTTGTTCAATTGTTAATCCAAGAAACAAAATCTAGTAAGTGGCATTCCTAATGTTCATTTTAGCCTTTGCAAGAAGAAATTGAAAGATTCCTTTTAAACCCAAATGAAAATTAGTGTCCTAAGAAAGAAAAGATAGCAATTTCGTGAAAAGTGTTTAAACAAACACTAAAAGTGTTTAAAAACACTTTGATATTTCAAAATGCTCCTCCTCCTTTCATTTTCCTTTGTTTTCACCTTCGTTGTCCTTCGTTATCCTTCATTTTCACCTTCCTCGTTTTCCTCGCTTTCCTTATTTTACCTCATTTTCCTTGTACCTCCTTCGTTTCCCTTTTGCTTTTCTTCACACCTATTAAGAAAGAAAATCAAGTTATTAAAAAAAAAAACTCATTTTAAGCATTAACTTTAAATGTCATAATGATTTAAAGAATAATGATTTCAAACTAATGAAATGAATCATTAACTAGTCATAATTTGAAAATAGATAAACATCTACAATAATTTTTTAGCGCCATATGTGAGCATCTAAAATATGCAAACACTAAAGCCTCAAGCATGGGTTAGTAGCCTACAAATTCACCAAAATGCTCCTATGAAATAATGCAAAATGTTTCCTAAACATGATAACAAAACAAACCAAATCGAAAGAATGAAAGATACATAATGCACACCTATTCCATAGTGGATTGGTGTCAAATGTGCCAATGACCCTTTCCCAATCCTTGCTAAAAAACTAAAATGATGCAATGCACTATGATGAAGAGCAAAATTAGTTCTCAAACTAAGAGAGTAACTTTGCATGAAGATGTAGATGAGTTGATGAAGAATGAGGCCCTTCATTTATAAAATATTTTGATGAGAGAATGGCCAAATGGATGAATGTGGGACTAAAAACAAACCAATGAAAAGAGGCCACTTGTCAACTTGCCATAGGTTGAGGGATGTTTAAGTTTTGGCCAATGTGCCCAAGAGGGGGAAATTTCAAATTTGAAATTGTGAAATAAATGTTGAGAGGGGGACATGAAAATGAGAAGTTAATGCAATGTTGGAAGGGACAAGTCAACTTGTCTTCATTTTCAAACTTGAGGGAATATTCTATTTTTATGCCAAGTTGATGGAAAATAAGGATTTTAATAAATCAAAAAATTGATTTATTTGTGCAAGTGGGAAAAGCTAGAGGATGTGATGGGTGGTTAGGTTAGTTTAATCAAGATTAGATTAGCTTAATGATGATTAGGATTTTTTGACCCTTTTGACTTGAATATTTGATTTATTTAAATCAAAAGGGATGGAAAATGCATTTGGGATTTTTAATAAATGTTTGATTTATGAAATTAGAAGATGGTTTATGAAAGATGAAATGCTATGGTTTTGATTAAAATTGATTTATTTAATCAAATGAGATAATGATAGGCTTAAATCAAATAAAGTTAATTTATTTAATTTAGATGAATAATGAACCCGATTTACCTGATGAGTGGATGGATGTGAATTTGGTTTACTTGAAGAACGAGCCTAATTGAATGCATAATGCTAATTTTGCATGTCTACAGTCCCACTGACCACTGACCCGAGAATCTTGTTAGGACACTATTGCACCATGCAGACGTCTATGCGACACGAAGGTGTCCATGACAAAAATTCCCTCACCAATGGAAAATGATAAAGAACATACGAGAATGAAGGGTAAAGGCAATAAATTTTTGCATTTTCAACCTTATAAGGCTAAGGTGAAGGTGATGTTGTGGGAAATTATACTAGGTATAATTTTACACCTCAACAAGAAAAAAATATGAGAATATGGGAGTTAAAACTTGTGTTCTAGTTTGATTTTGAGCATTGTTGAGAATTTAAGCACAACTAGCTATTGTCAAAATATTAGAATCTACTATATGAGCTAGACTACATAAAACTTCTATTCCTTGTGAGTTATGGATCAACTTTCTAAGGTTATCCAAAATCGAGATGACTTCTCTAATTAGATATTTTGTACTCAAGTATAATTGGAGACTAGCCAAGTCTTTATCTAACTTTTGGAGTTTTTCTTGGAAAACATGTGCAACAAAATTTTCTAACTCTAGGTCCACATGAAAAGATTGTGGTGAAGAGGACATTGGTAAGGTAGGAGTAGAATTCAAAGGTAATTATATTGTGATCTAGTTCCTTGAGTGAAAGAGTTAATGACCTCAGGATCAACATCAGAGCTAACTAAAGCACAAGAATCCATAAGTCAATAAATTCATCTCAAAAGAGTGTTTGTTATAGAATACTAGATTGTAAAGCTCATAAATTAATTATAATCTCTAAGACACATAAATGTTCCTAAGATGAAGAGAAGGAAAGACAATGATGAGAGAAAAATAATTGATTATCAGAGATAGAGAACAAATCTAGATAAAAGCTATTGGGAACAAACAGTCATTAAAATTTGAGTGAAAATTGGTAGGATAGGGTTGTGGGAACCCTAGTCTAGAGATGTAGTATTTGGAAATTTAAAATGTGAGCTAATGTAGTAGCATGTCTAGATCTCAGATCATAAAGGCTCATATTTGAGGCTTGAAAAAACTCAAAGAATTGAGGATACCTTAATTTGTTTATAATAAGGATATAAATACATAATTTAGGGCTTTAAATCATTCAAAGGAGAAAAAAGGTTCAATTCACTTTACAAATGAATCTTATCAAAAAGAAAAATATGACCAAAAATCATAACCACCTAGATATATTATTGAGATGTTGAAATATAAAATTTTATTTTTATACTTTGTATAAAGAACAACGAGTGAAAATTATTTACTTTTTCAAATTTAAACATAATATGAATGCACATGAGCAAAAAAGCCTTCAAATAACCTAATACTCAGTCAAATTATATAATAGTTGTTGTAAATTAAAGATTGTAAATTAGGAGATGTTAGGTTCACCAAAATGTGAGATAGTGAAATGGGATGTAAGGCCAATGGTTAACCAAAATTTCTCATTCCACCATAAAATATTAGGGGACACAGAAGCAACCAAGAGAAACTATTTGGCTACTATCCTCAAGGGAGAGCCAAATAGCTGGTTAGGGTTTTTGACCTCTTTTTATTGGATTATGGTATGTGGTGATGAAAATGTGAAATGTTGCAACTAAGTGAATTAAGACTAAAAAGATGAACTATTACAAAATATAAAGAGCTCAAAGAAGAAAGACAAAAAAAAGTAGAATTGGAAAATGCAAACAAAGAGGAACTTGACATGTGAATTCCATGTAGATTTGGCTATACAAGGCCATGGATGCCTTAGTTTAAAAATGGCGATTTCTAGGGTTTCAAAACTTGTGCAGATGTATCCCATTTTGAGGGTCTTTGATAGTAAAGATTAGGTTTTGAAGTTTGATACTTTGTGAGTAATCAATTTGCACTAATTTGAAGATGAAAGGTGCTTGAATGCTTGAACTAGGGTTTTGAGGTCTTGAGATCTCCAATCTAGTTGAATCTAGTTCATATCTATAACCCACAAGAAGGACAAGGGGAGAAGGGTTATGTTGTATAGTGGCTGCCTTAGTCAAACCATGTTTTGGTGTTTCCACCTCCACAAGTGACTATGATGATAATGATATAGAGCATGTACTCTATGGAGAGCAAAGGAAAATGGATAAAAATAAATCATAAATAACACTATTGTAACTTACCACTTAGATCTGCATTCCTTGTAGGACTAAAGTCACTTTGATCATTACATATAAGGAGAGATTGGAGGATGCTTGGAGATCCTATAAATGCTAATGCTCATAATAAATAAACATAAACATGAAACATCTTACTATTCATGAATATGAATTTTCTGACATGTAATTGACTTGAAATAGTGTTGTAAATCTTTCATTTTTTTTTCTCTTGAAATTACATTAATTGCCTTTACGATGCTAGATTGATATTTAATTTTCTTAGAAAAACTTAGATGTTCAAATGGAGAAAAGACTTATATTTATATGAGTTTCAAAATATTTCACATTAACCATTATGACAAGCCAACAATTGATTTTTGATTCATAAACATATTGAGGTTGACAATAAAAATTTAGATTTAGGGCCTGATTAGGTAGGAAGGGGTGCGAGCACCCTAGTTTAGCCAAATTTAACTTTTTAAATGTTCATTAAATAGAATCATTATTCAATTTCCCTGACTTAATTTAATTTCCAAAAAATGATAATTAATAGGTAATTTATAAGCATAATTAGGCACATGCACTTAGGAGGGAGCCAAACATAGTGTGAAATTATCAAGGGTGGTAATTTACGATGTTACAATTAGTTATCTTCTATCAAATACTTGGCACTGTTGAATTTGAAACCCTTTTATTATTATTATTATTATTATTTTTTGCTAGATAACACACAATAGAGCTGCGAAGGAAATTATATTATAGTAATCAATAGAATTTACATGAGATCTTCAAGAGATCCAAGCTTCGATCAACGAACCACAACCATAACAAAAACCATCTTGATGGCCCGATCCTCCATGGCCTCAATGGCCAATTTAGCCACTCAGAGTGTGATTGAAAAGCAGATAACGCTTCCATTCATTTCGATTCTAATAGTAAAATGACTACCCAACTTGTAGGCACCTCGATGTCCTAGCCTGCACCAAAGTTTGTGTTTACCTCTAGTAGCTCACAAAGAAGCAATAGTAGCATAACTAACCTTTGAGTTGAAACAAAATTCCTCTGAGTTCAAAATCAGCCTATGACACACCTTTATCCATAATGAGAGTGTGTACAATAGTTGTCTTGTTTATCATCCTATACCCCAACTATGTTGGGAACACACTCCTTGTACTCCAATTGAGCTCACAATATCTCCCACTAGCAAGGCCATTCACCCATAAATCCAAATATAATGTGACTACAACTGAGGAGTGAAGGTCACCCAAAAGTCCCAAGACTCCTCCGAATGCTATCCTGGTCCAATGGAACCAAAAACAATCCCATCCGCCGCCCAATTTTCCAGTTCATCTACTTCACTATTGGCTTCTCTGAAGATGTGGTTAATTGTAAAAGCCTCAAAGCTATTAAGCAGTTCCAACGCCCTCTCCAGCATTTCCTTCAATTTCTAATTAGGGGTTGTTCCCATTCTTATTTCATTAACTACTAAGGCAGAATCACCCTCAATCTCTACTTTTTCGAACTCAAGATCCCTGCATAGTAAAAGTCCATGGATTAAAGCATTAAATTCTACAACGTTGTTAGTGACTTCATCCAAAGGAATGGCCAGTCTGCCAACAAAGTTTCTTTTCCACATCCTGATAGCACACCCGACACAAGAGGGCCCAAGATTTCCCCTTGAGGTGCCATCAAAGTTAAACTTGAACTAGCCATTAGAGGGAAGCTGCCATTGTGCCTCCCTATGTTCATTGAAGGAAGCTTTTGTTGGAATAATGTGCCTCAATCTCACAGGCTAAAACCTCTGAGTAAGCATGTTCACTGTGACTATTAAGATGTCTGGTCAATCTGCTTGTTGATCCTAAACTATTGCTATAACCTCTTGATTGTCTTGGCGATCGGTGTAACCTGGACTGTTGGAATGATGTTTCGGCGATGATAGGAAGTCTTGTCGATATCAGAGTGACTTTTGGTCTATTTGGCTGATGTGGTAATCGATATGACTTGCTCCTATCAGAATGTGTCCTAGCAATGGAGATGTCTTGCCGACTGGTTTTGTCGCTATGACTTGTGGTGTTCATTGTAACCCTCTACCGAGTGGAGATCTTTGGCCAATGGGTTGGTGTCAAGCGGATGTCGGGGGGACTCATGGTGACTGGGTTATCAGAGTAACACGGAGGCTTCACTATTAACTCTTGGCGACATATGTTTGTCTCACCGATGTTCATCGGGGCAACATGGAAGCCTTGGTAAGAAGTCTTGCCGATGGTTGGTTCTCTCGCTGATAGTATATGGTCTTCGGGGTGACATGTTGGGTTTGCTATGACCTCTCAGCGAAAGACAGATTGGAGTAACATAAGGGTTCGGTAGGAACTCTTGGTGACAGGGAGATGTCTCACCGATAGAATTCACTTGGAGTCATTAGGATAACATAAAGGCTTCGGTATGAAGTCTTAGCGATGGATGTTTGTCTTAGCGATGGGGTATTCTTTTGTCGGTATGACTCCTGGCGACTGTTTGGTGCTCGGTATGACTTGAGGGCTCAGTGTAACCTCTTGGCAATAGCGGTAAGTCTTGCCAACAGTGTTCACATCAATATGACTTGAGGACTTCGGTATGATGTCTTGGCGAATGGCGATAGTCTCGCTGATGGGATTGCTGAGGTCGATGCAGCTTGTGAACTCGGTGTAACGTCTTGCTGATAGTGAAGACTCTTGGCGATAATGACGATCTAACTTTGTGGCATCAGGGAGACACAGTTAGTGTCTCACCAACATGCAACATAGGGTTAATGTTGTTGACCGCTTGGAAGACTGTCTTACGTGGTGTGACTTGGAAAAATCAGAGGAGGTAGAATGTGAATCATTTGCTGTTGTGATCTAGCAGTTGGAAATGAATCGATTCACAGAGGCAGTGAAGAACAAATGGATAGATGTATGTGTTGTACGTTCTAAAAAAGAAGAAAGACAGTGAGAGAGAGAGGGTAGAGAGGCTGGCTGAAAGGCCGAGGCCTTGAGGCCGAAATAGAGGAAGAGAGAGGCAGGGTTATGCTACCGAAATCTCTCCTGATCATGGATCATGGTTGATCTCTTTCTTGTTGATCTGCACTGTATACTATGTGAGGGTATTGCAACAGTGCGAAGATTGTATGGTCTGATGGATTGATCAGGAAATGTGAAGGGGAGAGTTTTCTACTAGGTTGTATCTAGAATGAACAAGATGTAATCTCTGAAAAGGCTATGAGCCTAAATTGTATTGTAATCTTTTGTTGCTGAATAATACAATGGCTCGATCTTTGGAGGGTGGGGTTTTTTACCCGAAAGGGTTTTCCCCACGTAAATATGTGTTTTGGTTTTCTATTTTATCTTTCATCTGTATTGGTTATGTTTCTAGAATCTATTTTTGCTTGCTATTGAATTCACATGTGCATCTCTCAGAAGGATTAATGTGGGAAATGAACTGTCTGTTTCCGCTTTAGGACATAGTTGTTCATGTCTTTGAGGCAATCTAATCAAAATTAAAGTTACCGAAGGCACTACTATTCTAGGAGGTTTCTCTGAGATGCCTTAAATTTCCCTTACAAGTGGTATTAGAGCCTTCCTTTTGGTTGTTGGTTCTGGGTATTTCTCCTGTGAAGATTTCTTGTTTGTTAGGCTGGAGGAAATCTGGAGGAATCATCTGATTTATTGATCCTTTGGTGAGTGGAAGTCTTGTGGTATTCAGAGACAACACGCAACTTGAAGGATGGTGGAGATGGAAAAGGGAGTTGATCATGTCATTTTGTTGTGATCTGTGTGTCTTGGTTGGTAGCGGTATAACCTTGGTGTATGAGGTGGATTTCTTGCTTCGTGGTTGTGTAGTGTTGATAACATTTTCTGTACAACAACAACTCAGACAGAATATAGAATCCTATCTCTCTTGAAAGGTAAATCTCTATCAGAAAGCCTCAAGAGATAACCCCAAGGTCTCTAATGTCAGGTCTTGACAATGCATAAACAACTCAGTGATAAAATGTGAAAATGCTGTAATCACAATGGGACCTTACTACAAGCAAAATACTGAACCGATTTTATCAGATCTAACAATCTGATGATACTTTAATCCAAAAATTTGACCCAAAAACCAAAGAAATAGAAAAGATAAGGGTTTCAAAGAGATTTCTAAATCTAATACTACTACTAAGATTAACAATGAAAATAACCAACACTCGAAATGGACCAATCCTTCAAAACTGATCTGTACTTGACTCAGATAAATTTGCAATCTTAAAGAAAAAAGTGCAATCTTCTGAGGTGTTAAGATTTTCAAATCATGAACATTCATTCAACAACCCTATTGTAGTTGAAATGAACAAATCCTCACAATCGAACTAAGCACACTAAATATGAAGTCCAGGCTAACTTTGCAAAGCAACTAACAATCAGTTGGTTGCAAAAAGTATGGACTGAAGGATTGCTGCAACATTCAAGTATTAAATCACAAACATTATTGAATCAAATCTATTCTAAATATTAACCTTCTCAAAGAAATTTTAAAGATAGAATAAAAAGAACCATGCGAAACGAAAGAAAACAAGTATGGCACCAAATCACAATGTCATTTCTTGTATTCAAATTGTCCACTGTAGCAACAATTCCAACTTTCTGTTACAACATTTTCTTGAGAACAACTACTTGCTAACTTGCTCTACTTCTAACTATTCCTCTCTATTCTACTTCTATCTTCTGACCCTTTCTATTATTTCTACCTATATCTAATCCTTCAACCCCTTACAAATGAGGCGAAATGCCAAATATATAGAATCCCCCAGAAAACCTGTCGACCAAGCAAGAGCCAACAACATTAACTAGGCACCACCGACCAGCCAAGAGAAAGTCAAAATGGAACAAAGGAATGTATTAAATGCATGAACAACACCCAAGTCGGCCCGAGATTCCCAATGCAGCTCAGACCAATGCAGGGTGCGATAATGGGGAAGCACAAATCCTGGAGTAGTTGGGCATTAACTGCCCTCCCTTTTGTCTCTATTCCGATTCGGTCCTTCATGAACTCTCTAAAATGTCCCATCCAAGCCAGCTACTGGTGGAAAAGGAAAAACCCTAAGTTGATTCTCAATGGACGCAATCTCTTCTCTTGACCATTTGACTGACCTATCCCAATCTACCTTATATGTTAGGTACTTGTCAATAACTACAAGGTAGGTGGCCGCATCATCCAACTGGTGCTCAGAAACAAAACCATCATCCAACGGCGCATAAACATCCTGCCACCAACTTCTCAACTGTTCAAGACTCAAATACTGGGGAGCAATTTTCCTTCGCCCCGTCATGATTTCAAAGAAGGCCATGGAACCATTATAAACACCACCTAGGGTATCATCAATCTGCTTCCTTTGTTTATAAATCTTCTTCAATACTTTCTACCTAATCTGCAGTGCCTCGTACCACTCCCATGATTCGGTAGCTCTAGAAGAAGGAAGGATTCCATCACTTACCAACCTATCCCTGGTGTACTCCATGATAGTTTTGGTTTTCTGTAGAAGGAGATCCGTGTCTCCCTTATCCTTTGCCAACACCACCTTCAACCAATCAGTTTCCATGATAGCATCCTTCCCAGTTGATAGAATTTCTTTAATAGCTTCATCACCCTTTATTTGCACTCCTTTCAACCAATTCATTGATAGAGACAGGGTTGGATTGAGAAAATCACAATCTCAATGCTCTGAGTCCTTGTTTTGAGAACTCCTAAGGTGTCACTTCATCCACCATTCAACCTATAGGTTCCCTGCTAGCTTAGGTACCCCTGATTCATTGCCAACCCTGCTATCATCACTAATTTGCTACTACCAATTAGTTCTTGGTGTTTTTTCACACATACTCCATCTAGCCTTTAATAAGCCTAAAGACTAGTTAACCTCCAAAAATTCCTAACGCTGATACAGGGGTGTGTGTCAACTTAAGTGACTTCAAAATTATCTATTAAAGGTCTTTGATGGACCTACAAACTTCAATTCCCCATCGCTAGCTTATAACACCAAACTAGGGTTTTAGGAAGGGCTACAAGCCAAGAGCCCCTATTAGCCCTCCTATTTCACTTAAACAAGTTATGACTCCTCTCTTTCAGCAAATGGTGCCAAACTCACTTCAGGGACCCCGGCTCAAATTCCAACCTCTAAAATTTTTTTAGGGTTTGGGACCTTGTCTGGCCGTACATTGGCATAACTCAACATGTGCAACAAACTAGGGTTTCTAAGAGTAATTTTAGGACTGTTTCCTTTATCCAGCCTCCAAATGCTTTACTAATGCCACAGTCTACTTTTCCAGACCTCCTTGAAGGCTTCCTGCATAGGACACTTGGTTATCAAAAATACCACACCCCTGCCACGTTAGAGCATAGATTTAGACTGTCTTCCCAAACCGGACTTCAACAAGCTCGCCTAGGGAAGGTTTTCAAGCATGCTTCCAGACCTATTTCTGACCTCCATATTTACACTATGTACAAGAATGGAGTTTAGGATTTTTTTCACTGCATCCATACTTCTTGGTACGGATAGAAAACAACCTAGAACTCCATTTTTCTGATATTTATCATTCAAAACAGCAAAACAAAAAGAAACACAATATTTACAAAATGAATGAAATAATGTACCAACTGTCTTATTTTCCAAAAAATGCTTTAAAAGACTTCCATACATGCTAGTTAAACCATAGTACAAATCATTTCATTGCTGTAACAGTAGCAATAACAGAAAAACACAGAAAATCCACCAAAAATCACTATCTTTTTATTGTTTCTCAAAACTTCCAATGTTTTCCAATCACTCCAACCAAAAAAATAGGTCAAGGAATGCCTTCTAAAAGGAAAAACCAATTGGTTACCCACTCTTTGGTCGGGCATAACTGCCTCATAGGCCAAAGATTTCATAAAAAACAACATTTTAGCTTTATTTCAGCTTCTAGTGAAACTTAGTGGGAAAGACTCCTCCATTGAATCATGAACACCTAGTTATCCCTTATTCAAACATGAAATAACATTCTAAACACAAAATTAAGTGGTCAACATGACCTTATAAGCATCAAAACATAAAATTAACCTTAAAACCCAAGTTTAGGACAAATGTCCCCTTGTTCTTCCTAGGTGCTCCTGCACCATTCTCCCCCTCTCAGCACAAAGATCAAGGAAATTGAGGAGATATAAGTGATAAATCAATTCCTTGCTTCTTGAAATCTGCTTCTTCAACCCAGGTAGCCTCAGATTCAGGTTTTCCTTTCCACTTGACAAGGTGTTCCTTGTAGATTTTGTGCCTTGTAGACTTTTGCACTCTAGACTCCAAGATCTTCTCTGCCTGAAGTTTCTCTTGATTTGGAAGGGGTATATTATTGATATCCTTAAATATTTCTTGATTTTTCTAAGCTTCATCACTAACTATCCCCTTGTACCTGATCAAATCAACAACATTAAAGACTGGAGATATGCCCAAATCAGATGGAAGCTCTACCTTGTGTGCATTCTTCCCATACTTAGCTAACACCTATTATTTTCATCTACATTTTGGTTGAAATTCCCTTCTGCATCCTTGATTTGTTAAGATGAACCATAACATGGTCACCTACTTGAAACTGCACATCTCTCCTTGACCCATCAACTTTATCTTTTAATTTTTGTGTTGCTACTGTAATTGTCTTCTTAACCTGCTCACGAATCTCCTTCATGGTCTGAGTGAAGTCTTCTGCATGTCCACTCCTATTCTCCATTGTTCCAAGGTCTTTGAGTTCACAAACTCCTCTTGGGTGCATCCCATACACAACTTCAAATGGACTTTTCCCTGTAGTTCTGTTCACACTATCATTATAAGCATACTCAACTTGAGAAATTACCATATCCCATGTCTGTCCATATTCCTTTGTCAAGCACCTCAAAAGATTACCTAACACTCTGTTAACCACCTCTGTTTGACCATCGGTCTGAGGATGGTATGCTGATCCAAATGAAAAATTTGTTCCCAATCTACTCCATAATGTTTTCCTAACATCTCTTGCTAACTTAGGCCAATAATAAAATCTTTGAACTATCTCTAAAGTTTTGTTAATACCAAAATGCCCACTAAGACTGCCATTATGTTTCTCTTGGATCAAATTTTCCCTCATTGATCCTCTTGGGACACATAACATATTACCCTTAAATAACAATCCATTTTGTAGAGTATACTCAACATATTGACTATGAAAGTGATTTTCAAAATCTGAACATACCTTGTAGGCTTCTGAGAAATCTTCATCCTCACCATAGAGGTCTTTGAAACTCTCCAATCCAATGCTTTTTAGCTGTATCTCTTGGACTGCCAACATTCTCCTACTTAATGCATCTGCCACCTTGTTTTGCTGTCCCTTCTTGTGCTTAATGGTAAATGTAAAGGCTTGGATGTACTCCATCCATTTCAAATGTCTATTGCTTAACTTCTCTTGAGTATTGATGTAACTGAGTGCTTGGTTATCTGTGAAAACCACAAACTCTTTGGGTAACAGATAATGCCTCCACTTCCTAAGGGATTGCACTAAAGCATAAAGTTCCAGATCATAGGTGGAGTATTTTTGCTTGGATTCATTGAGTTTTTCACTAAAGAATGCTACATGCCTACCTTCTTGACTAAGTACTCCTCCTACTGCTACTCCACTTGCACCACACTCAACTATAAACAACTTATCAAAGCTAAGTAACAAAAGTATAGGTTGGGTTGCTACCTCTTGTTTCAATTTTTCAAACCCTTTATCAGCTTCTTGTGTCCATTTAAACTTTGCTTTTAGACCACCTTTAATAGTATCTAGCACTGGTGCACATATACCACTAAAATTCCTGATGAATTTTCTATAAAACTGAGCTAAACCATGAAAACTCCTTACCTCTGTTGCTGTGGTTGGTGTAGGCCAGTTTAGAATGGCTTCCACCTTACTTGAATCCATCTTCAGGGTTCCTTGGGATACTACAAAGCCTAGATACACAAGTTCTTGTTTGAAGAACTCACACTTTGCAAGGTTGATTTCCAATTGTTCTTCTTGCAGCCTTTTGAGAACCATCTCCACATGTTTGAAATGTTCTTCTGCTGTCTTATTGAAAATCAGTATGTCATCCAAGTAGACTACCACAAAAATCCCTGTGAAATCCTTAAGCACCTCATTCATTAGTCTCATGAACGTGCTAGGGGCATTTGAGAGGCCAAATGGCATCACTTTCCACTCATACAAACCATCATTTGTCTTAAAAGCTGTCTTCCACTCACCACCCTCCTTGATTCTGATGTGATGATACCCGCTCTTAAGATCCAACTTGGTGTAATACTGTGCTCCTCTAAGGAAATCCATTAAATCTTCAATTCTAGGTATTGGGAATCTATACCTAATGGTGATCATATTAATTGCTCTAGAATCAGTACAAAGTCTCCACTTACCTCCTTTCTTTGTTGCTAAAACAACTGGGACTGCACAAGGGCTGATGCTCTTTTGAATTAGACCTTGATTCAACAATTCTTCCACTTGCCTAGCCACTTCAAGATTATGATTTGGTGTAAGTTTGTATGCTGCCTTGTTAGGCAAAGAAGCTCCAGGTATGAAGTCAATTTGATGACTTATTTCTCTCTTTGATGGTAGAGTTGCAAGTGTTCCATCACTCACTATGCTCTTGTGCTTTTCTAGCAACCTTTGAACTGTTTCAGGTATGAATGTCTTCTCAACCTTTTCTTCCTTTTTGGACTACATTAGGACCACATAACCTTCATTCCCTTGGTGTAGATCCTTGATGAACTCCTTGCCATTGCTCAACATAATGTTAGGAACCTTGGACTGTCCTTCATCATCCTTAATCAATGATTGCAACTTGAAGGTTCTTCCATCCTTCTTGAATTCAATGGTGTTCTCCTTCCCATGATATATAGCACCTCTATCATATTACCATGGCCTACCAAGCAGAAGATGGCATGCATCCATGGATAGTACATCACAAATCAGCTTGTCTTTGTAGCCTCCAATTGAGAATTCCACTGTAACCTGCTCATTCACTAGAACACTCTGCCCTTTATTTAGCCATGTGACCTTGTAAGGATTGGTATGGGGTACCTTCTGCAATTATAACTTAGTTACTACCTCCTCAGAGATGATATTATCTATAGAACCAAAATCTACAATGACCTTGCATACCTTTACCAATATCTTGCACTTTGCTCTAAACAAAGCTCTCCTTTACTTGGGTTCCTCCTTGACCGGTTGTCTGATCAGCACTCTATTAAACATCAGATTTTCACCTACTTCTGATTCTATATGACTGATCTCAGGTGATTTGACACTCATGGTGTCCTCTTGTGCATAAGCTACTCTTTTCTCATTGCTAGATGAAGAAGCTTTCTCCGGGCATCTATAAGCTGGATGACCTAGCTAATTACAGTGATAGCACTTCATGGTGGCAAAGTAGGAGTTACTTCTGCCTGCTCCTCTTCCTCTATTTAAACCTCCTTGAGGTCCTCTTCCTCGATTAAATCCTCCTCTTGAAGATGTTTCACCTCCATGCTCGGTAAGCTTGGATTCTCCTTGGGTTCTTTGATCATTACCTCTTCCTTGGTAGCCTCCACGCTGTCCTCTTTGATCTCTGCCTCTGCCTCTGCCCTTAGAGGACTGATCATGCTTTCTTTTGTTCCTCTCTTCAATCTTTATAGCCAGCTGATAACATTGGTGGACTATCTTGGGGCTGAGTAAAGCCATCTCTTCCTGTATGTTCCACTTCAAACCATTGAGGTACCTAGCCACTTTTAGGCTCTCATCTTCTGACACATTTGATCTCAAGCAAAGCTTCTGAAACTCTTCAGTATAGGTGTTGACATCTTGGTCTTTTTGTCTTAAACTCTGCCTCTTCTTGTGAAGTTGAATCTCATAATCATCTAGCATATATGCTTCTTTCACTTTAGCAACCATTCCTTTGCAGGTTGATATGGGCTACTTGCCTTCTTTCTCCCTTTCAGTCTGAATAAATTTCCACCATGTCAAAGCTGATCCTCTCAACCTTGATTTTGCAACCTTCACTTTCTGTGCTTCAGTGACTCCATCACACTCAAAGTGGTTCTCCATTCCATCTATCCAGTCCATGACCAAATCAGGATCCATCTTTCCATGGAATAGTGGTATGCCCTCAAGTCCTTTTCCACTCAGGGCTTTTAATGCCTTCAAGAAAGGCTCCTCCTCTAGAACAGGGTCAGGTGTAGGGACTTTTTCTTCCTCTGCAACCTCTTCTTCTTTTGGCACTTTACCTTCCAACCTTGCATTGTTCAATGCCTTCTCCAATTGCTCTATTCTTTCTTTCAGGGACTTGTTGTCCTCTTCTTGTTCTTCAACCATCATGGCTAACTGTGCATTTGTCACCATGTTGGACGTTTCACTTGATCCAACCTCTGACATATAAGCTGCTTTCCCAAATCTTCAGCTAGGCTCTGATACCAATCTGATAGAGACAGGGTTGGATTGAGAAAATCACAATCTCAATGCTCTGAGTCCTTTTTTTGAGAACTCCTAAGGTGTCACTTCATCCACCATTCAACCTATAAGTCCTCTACTAGCTTAGGTACCCTTGGTTCATTGCCAACCCTGCTATCATCACTAATTTGCTGCTACCAATCAGTTCTTGGTGCTTTTTCACACATACTCCATCTAGCCTTTAATCAGCCTAAAGACTAGTTAACCTCCAAAACTTCCTAACGATGATACAGGGGTGTGTGTCAACTTAAGTGACTTCAAAATCATCTATTAAAGGTCTTTGATGGACCTACAAACTTCAATTCCCCATCGCTAGCTTATAACACCAAACTAGGGTTTTAGGAGGGGCTACAAGCCAAGAGCCCCTATTAGCCCTCCTATTTCACTTAAACAAGTTATGACTCCTCTCTTTCAGCAAATGGTGCCAAACTCACTTCAAGGACCCCAGCTTAAATTCCAACCTCTAAAATATTTTTAGGGTTTGGGACCCTGTCTGGCCGTACACTGGCATAACTCAACATGTGCAACAAACTAGGGTTTCTAAGAGTAATTTTAGGACTGTTTCCTTTATCTAGCCTCCAAATGCTTTGCTGATGCCACAGTCTACTTTTCCAGACCTCCTTGAAGGCTTCCTGCATAGGACACACACCTTGGTTATCAAAAATACCACACCCCTGCCACGTTAGAGCATAGATTTAGACTGTCTTCCCAAACCGGACTTCAACAAGCTCGCCTAGGGAAGGTTCTCAAGCATGCTTCTAGACCTATTTCTGACCTCCATATTTACACTATGTACAAGAATGGAGTTTAGGATTGTTTTCACTGCATCCATACTTCTTGGTACGAATAGAAAACAACCTAGAACTCCATTTTTCTGATATTTATCAGTCAAAACAACAAAACAGAAAGAAACACAATATTTACAAAATGAATGAAACGATGTACCAACTGTCTTATTTGCAAAAAAAATGCTTTAAAAGACTTCCCTACATGCTAGTTAAACCACAATACAAATAATTTCATTGCTGTAACAGTAGCAAGAACAGAAAAACACAGAAAAGCCACCAAAAATCACTGTCTTTTTATTGTTTCTCAAAACTTCCAATGTTTTCCAATCACTCCAACCACAAAAACAGGTCAAGGAATGCCTTCTAAAAGGAAAAACCAATTGGTTACCCACTCTTTGGTTGGGCATAACTGCCTCATAGGCCAAAGATTTCATAAAAAACATCATTTTAGCTTTATCTCAACTTCTAGTGAAACTTAGTGGGAAAGGCTCCTCCATTGAATCATGAACACCTAGTTATCCCTTATTCAAACATGAAATAACATGCTAAACAAAAAATTAAGTGGTCAACATGACCTTATGAGCATCAAAACATAAAATTCACCTTAAAACCCAAGTTTAGGACAAATGTCCCCTTGTTCTTCCTAGGTGCTCCTGCACCATTCATAGTCGCAATGGTGGAAGCTTCCATCTTTTCTAGCTCGGTGATGGTCTCCTAAGGTAGAGTATTTGTAGCAGAGGAAGAAGGGTTAATGGATTGCAAGGGCTTCATTAAGTCCTCCAAGCATTTCCTGAGATTTTCATTTTCTTCCTTTAGCTCTTGCTTGGTTTCCATTTCCTTCCTCAATCTACCCACAATAACTTCACTAGATCCCTCATAATCTTCAATGTCCTGCTCGACAGACGTAGGCCCTAAATTGAAAGTCTGAATATTGTAATCCTTTCCAACCACATCATCTCTATTTTTATCTAGAGTAGGGGTGGCAATGTGAACAACCCTATTACGAGCTTCATCTCTTTCAATCCTCGAGATCACCCTAGCCTTCTTCTTACCTTTATCTTTTCCAATTTTGGCTAGTAGTGCATCCCAATTCAGTGGACTATCCTCCACAACCATTTTTTTTCTCTTTATCTCTTTGTCCAACCAACTAGGGACAGTGGATTCCAATTGCACCCGACTCTGCCCTATCTCCTCTTGTTGATCTCCTAGTATTTCCTCTTCCAAATTCTTTTTCTTAGGAGTCTCATCCTTATTCCTTTCCTCCCCAATGTGTTCCTCCTCATGTTTAGGCGACATGACCTTTTCTACTTCTCCCTCCCTTGGAGGAGATTCAACTACTTCATTTGTGACTGGTGACCCTGTATATGCAACCAAGGGAGACTGTGTCACCTTTTCAATTTCTACCTCTGCACTGTAAAGGTCACCTTCATGGAATTCCTCTCCCTTAGTGCCTAGATCTTCATCAACTTCTTCCATCTCACCTGGTTCACTTTGGGTTCCATGAGTGGAAGGAACATCATCATGTTGCACATCATGAGAAACAACTAGAGGAGGGCCTCCCTCAGGCACACTGTCCTTAGGGGAAGGAGTCCCAGACCTCCTTGTATACACCTTGGCCTTCTCCTCTGAACTTTCAACATTCACAATTGGTGGGGAAATCACCTCTGCAACCCTGGAGCTTGCTTTCTCTGATAATTTGACAATTCTTTTCTTCTTTGGCATAGGAGTATCAGCCTCAGGATTCTATTCTTCACTCCCCTCATGGCCAAATTTCTTAGTCCTTGTCCTCTTCTTAGCCTTCGACCTTCTCTATTTTTCTGCTTCCTGGGCCTCTTCTCCTTAGACGCCTTTAATTTTTATTTTGAACAGAGAATCCAACTTACCCTTGCCCTTAGGATCTTGTTCGGTAGATTCTTCAGAGGTGGAGTGGGATCCAAATCTCCCATTAGTGCATAGGTGCACTGTACACCATTACTTTCCAGTTCCCATAGCTTATGCTTTAGCCACATCCTAGTAAATTTGAGAATTGGATCCACTAGTTGTTTCAATTCTGTCTTTTCCTCCTCTAACCAATCCACATCACCAATCGGTCTATCCTTTATGGCCCCATAAGCATGATCCTGGATCAAGTTCCCATCGTCCTCCAATTGATTGGGAACTACCTTTACATTATAGAAACAAACAACATCCACTGGAAGCCTGGAGAATTTCTTCTTCCTGACCTCAAATTCATCACTGTAGTTGGCCCAGTAGTCCTCCAGATTCACCTTGTGGCAATACTCTTTGCTGGCCTTCTTTTGGGCCTCTCCTATAATATCAAACCTCAATCTCCTTGAATGAAGAGATAGACCGAGGGCACTCAATTCTTCCTTTGAAGCCTGGGTGGAACCAATGGAAGGAAAAACCTCTCCAGTGCCAATCCTTAGGGGAAAATCTCCACCAAATCCTGTCTTGTGTTTTTCCTTCTTGACGATAGCATCAAAGTCACAAATCTACCTAGTTACTTCCAACAAGATAATGTGATCAGTGGGATACCTTGGAAGTCTATATGGAGCCCTCTGGAAACCATCAATCCAGATGTAGGAGAAAGTTGGGAATTGTATAAACCAAGCTCCATATTTCTTGTTGAGTTCCTTGGCTCGATCTAAAATCCTGACATGCTTTGCTTCCTAAAGCATTCTGGTGATATACATGGTGAATGCATCATTTTCCCTCCTATAGTTTGAACCTCCCAAGTGCAATTGAGGGAAAACTTCATAAATAATATCTTGTCCAAAAATTCCCTTCGTATCCAATCCTCTGTAGGGATGTAATCTTGCAAATGCATAGACCAAATATGAATTCATTGTGAAATTATTGGTCTGCAACACATTGGATAATTGTTCATGGAGTACTCCACTGATGACCCCTGCCCAATGGTAATTAATCTTTTCCTATTCCATCCTTACAATCACATGGCACATCCAATTCTCAAATGTACCTGCATTCTTCAATCCAACCACCTTGCTGAGAAGGGTGATGGCATCATAATATTCCTTCTTGAACTTTATCCTGAATAGCTTCTTGGGTAACTTGGAGTAGTGAGACTTGGGCTTCTCTAGCTAGGAATTGATAAGCTATTGTGACTTCACAATCTGTTCATCGTAGAACTCTTGAGCTGCCTCAATGGTGAATCCCACCACATGAGACCGGTCTGGCATATCAAAGGTTTGAGCAATGGAGACCGGGTTGAGATTTGCTACCACTCTCCCTTGAGGACCAATAATTCTTTGTGTGTCATGATCATAGTGCTTGGCGCACTCAAGGAAAAGCTCATAACACTGCACTGTAGAAGGGAAACCAACAACATAAGACAAGCCTGATTCCATTATCCTTCTAGCCACCAAAGGAAGGTCCTCTGCAACCATTATTCCTTTAAACTCTTCATAATTCCATGATCCGACATTTGTATCAGTCACTTCTGACCAAATAGAAGTGATTTTACTCTCAGGGACCTTGCTCTTAATGTCCATTTTAATTCTCTCTGCATTAGACATTGAGGACCCAACTGCTACCTTGCTAGATTCAGCCTGCACTCAACATGGAAATCATAGTAAGAACCATAGGAAACTAATATCAATTGGTCAATACATCGCTAGAATGCATCTCATGTAGCCAGAGTGTTATTAGATCTCATATGAAATGATCACAACAAATTTCGGGTTTCAAGGCCACCCACGAAATATGAGCCAGAGAAGAATCTTGGGGAATTCCAGACGGATCGGATTCCAACGGAACAACCAGGAAACGCCTACTTAAACGTTAAACCTGAGCATGATCGATCAATAAGCCACATGGGAAATCCAAAATAACACGAAATAATCATTGAATGCATCAAAAATCACTAACAAATCTAACTGTCCCACATCCCTTCGTATTTTACTAGATTTCAGGAAAACCCGTCCAAGGAGAATGTCCGCGAAGAATGAGCCAAATTGCAAACTACGGAAGACCTGAGAGGCGCTGGATTTCAGGGAATCCAGGCTCGACGAAATTCTATGGATAAGGCGAGACTCTAAACCAGTCAGTGCAAAGGCAAGTACTTTAGCCAAAAAAGTTCTATTTGGGATGAGGTCATGCCAAGTGGGGCACGTCTTGCCGATCGGCGATGAGGAAATTCATGTCGATGAGAGACTTTCTCTTCGGGGTAAAGTCAACGAATTTCCCCTTGTCTCACCGACCATTAGAGTTTAAGCAATCACTTCAGCTAGACTAAAGTTTATCTAAATGATGTCTTAGTGAACTTACAAAGTCTTGCTAAACGTCGATGTAACAAACACCTTGATGTGACCAATGGGTAGTCGGGGTAAGGTCTCAGGGAATTTTCTTGGTCTTACCGACTAGCAATAGAACACGAGAGACCTTCAGTGTGAGAAAGATACTGTCACAATGAATGAATATGAACTTAGGAGGGCTTTTGGTATAACGTCTTGCTGACGAAGGGGAGTCTCATCGAAGCAAATGGATGTCTCAGTGTTAAGTTTTGAGTTCAGCTAGAGGTCCCAGCGACTACGTAAGGTTTCACCGACATAGAGTCCCATCGGTATAACTTATGGCCGACAACATGTGGTCTCCCCGAAGAGGATCCGAGCTCGCTAAGAAAAGAAGGCCTCACCATGAAGTCTTGGCGACCGTTAGGAGTCTCGCCGAAAGCGAAGGTCTCAACAAGAGTAGTGAGCTCGCCGAAATGTCTCTCTGAATAGACAGAGTCTTCCCGACTTCGAAGGGTGTTCAACGAGAACATAATATGTTCGGTGAAAGGTCTCGCCAATGAAGGGGAGGTCTGAGCGATAGAAAGGAAAATCAGTAAGATGAAAGGAGCCCACTATGACCTCCTAGCGACTAAGGCATGTCTTGCCGATAGAAAGACTTTTGGGCGTAAGAATTACATTGTCCTAGCGATCAAGTATGAACCTAAGAAGGTTCTCAGCGAAATGTAAGATGAACGTTATGAAATCTCCCCAACTTCAAAGGGTCACAGTGAAGGAAATCTGGAAGGGACGAATTATCCCGGATGGACGAGAAATCTCGCACTGCGACTCAAAGTCACGACTTAACCCAAACACTGAATCAATCACAGATTTCAATCATTTAAAATCAAGGCAAGTCAAGGATGGACCTCCTATAGATTTTCTCAACATTCTAAGTCAACCCAGGAGCATACTCAAGACAAATGATGATGTCCTAGGTTAAAACCCCATACATCTGCCATTAAAGCACAGGAGAGCTTAGAATTAAAACTTTTCAACCGCCCTGAAAACACCACTAGGGACAACTCATGACTTCCAAAGCACGACTTCTCATAATGTGAATAAACAGACGAACTCAGGACTTGCTTGGAAAACCACAAATCAAACAATTACCACGCAACCCTAGTCACGAGAACATCCAAATAATGCAGAAAATCAAACCCAAATAAGGATTTATAACTTCAACGCGCTATCTGCAATCATCAATTTAGAGAAAAGCAACTGAAACATTCCATTATAATGCGGGAATTTCTCTTAGAATGATCAAAAGTGAGCAGAAAAGTGTCCACAAAGAACAAGGGCACGAACACGCAAGTAAACGCCACCAAATCGATCAATTCAAAGCCAAATGCCCCAAAATCCCAACCAATCACTCGCAAGAAAGCACTTCTCAGCTCACCGATGGCAAATAATAAGCAAGATGGCATAAAAGATCCCAAAAATCAAGTTAAATACATCCTTCAAAGCACGCGTGAAGCCATTAATGCAATCGATAGGACAGTCCGAAAAACCTGGAAAGCCGACGATAGGAGGGAATCTGGGAAAATCCAACCCACGCAGAAATCCATGAATATCGAAAAATCTCCGAACAATAGGGTCTAGCCGGAGTCCAAGCAGGATCCGGGAAAATCCGACCAGGGTGGAAAATCTCGAATCTGGGTAAAAACCCGAACTTTATCCAGAACTTAGGATTTTCAATAAATAACCTGGAGAAACACTTAGGCAATCAAAATAAACCTTTAAGAACATGCGTAAATAAGACAAAACCTCAAAAAGAAAGGGCCAAGAAACCAAAACTGAACCGAAAGAGGGACCCTGCCTTCAGCGAGGCATGTGTGCGAAAACTACACATGTACCAGTAAAGCTTTCATATTGGGTGTTTGTGTGGTAGGCTCCTTGGTGATATGGAGAAGCCTAGTTTGTTTCTCAACTATGGAAGAGAGTGCTTATGCTAGGTGGTGTTTCCTGGTGTTGGAAGTCACTATTTCCTGTTAACCTCAAATACATCAAGGCTATGGAGTTAATCATTAGATGATTTGCAAGCTTCTTAAATAGCCTTTCTCTCTTTCTCAGATGCATGTACATGTTGGTGGTTTTAGAGTTGGCCTGAAAGGGGCCTGGATTTTCTTGAACTATTGTTTTCCTTCTAAGGATGATTTGTACTTGCGTGGATCTATGGTTTTGCAGGTTTTACATGGTTAAGCAAAACTTGTGGTTATGTGGAGTTGCTGTTAAGCTATTTTCTAGACACTGGCTTTTGGGGTGTTGTTGGATGAGATAGTTGCAGTTCTGCATGCATGCTTTGTGCATGGTTTGAGGAGGTGTGATTTCTTCTCTGCATGGGAGTGTTGGTATGTGATTTGTCACTCAACATTCTTGTTGTGGTGTGTGTGGGTTCCTTGATTATGGTGCTCATTGTGGACATGATTGGAAAATTAGGTTTGGCGTGATCTGGTGTTTGAGTCATGTTGTCTATGTGGTTATTCTCTTTGAAATCTCAGTGTTGTAGTTTCCAATGTGATGATGGGTTGGCATGTTCGATGTTTGTGATATACGAGTTATGCAGTTGGTGGATTAGCTACCCATTGGCTGCAGTGAGATAACTTGGATGTGGACTGTCTTTATCCATGAGGTTGATTCATTGCTGGTGCAAACTTGTTAGCTAGCCTTGTCTATGGTCACTTGTGCATTGGTGTGATTCCTTTGAGATGAGAGGATGGATATTGTTTGAGTACCTGAATAGTTGGTTATGGGAACTTGAAGCAGGTGGTCATGATGCTTGGAGAGCTCGGATGTCACGTTTCAGTGGGAGCTTTAGTAGTATTTGAGGATTCATCACATGGTGGTGAATAGTCTTCTTTAGTATTGCAGATGTTTCAAGGGGGAACTTTTAGATCCTGTTGCTGCAGAAGGGTTCTTTCGCATTTGCATGGAAATTATTTGAAGATGTGCAACATCTTGGATCCATGGAGGACACTTGGAGTCTTTGGCTGAGGTGTTAGTGGTGCTTGATAGGTGATGTTGGTTTTGAGTTTATTTGATTTATGTCATGGTATACTCTTGTTTGTGCACTAGAGTTTTGGCATTGTACATTGCACTTGAGACCATGGTGAAGTCACTTGAAGCATGGTATCTCCTAAGGGGATATGTAGATCATGGTGTCATGATAAGTTCTTGATTTAGATGATTGGAGCTTTGACAGTGGTCTGGTAATTCTTTGTGTATTGGGTGCTTTGATTATTTGCTTGATACTTCGTGATAGTGCAGTAATGTAGTTGAAATTTAGCATGAGATGATCGGTTGCTAGTACTCATGGACACATGGAGACTAAGGTGAGGCTATTTTTCTCTTATGAGATAAGTGTTGCTGTTTGTTACTCTTGATGAAATTTTTAGCAGAAAGTCTGAGAAGCCTACACCTTGGTTGAACGTGAGTTCAATAAGAGACCTATGAGGAGATTGCTCTTGGATTAGTCATGATGGCTTATATATCTTGAAGGAGTATTCTCGTTCCCACTCTTGGTCTGCTCGGCAGTTTATTTGAGAGGTATTTGGCCCATTATATTTTTCAGATGAGTTTTATGTTCACTTTCATGATATGGATCTTAAATTGCTGTTTAATGGTTCTGGAGGATTCATAGTGGAAGTTGGACAACTTGTTTATCTCCTTGAGCTTCTGTGTTATGTGTTTTACTGATGAGAATTGGTAGGAGATGATGTATGGGCTGATTTCCTGAAATGGAGAATGAAGTAGCTTGATCTTCTTTGAGAGGCTTACATCCATGTTGATTAGATGTTTTTAAAGTCGGTTTGATCTTGGTGATTGAACGGTTGGATGTTGTTAAGGCTTTTATTTTGGGATGAGAAGGAGATCATTCTTGACATAGCTGGCTATTAGAAGTGTATATAGGAGGATGTTCTACAGGGATATGGTGTGCAGAGTTTCTCTCTTTGGTGTTGGTTTACTTCCTGGATGTTTGGTTTCACATTTCATTGGTTTGAGGTTTGGTCGGAGCTATAGTGATCACTTGTTTGTGGTCATGTGTTTTTGACTCATGTTCATGGGTGATGACATGGAGGTTCTTAATCCTTTTTCCTTTTGTTGCACGTGGAGAACTTGGGAGAACTGTGAAGACTTGTGCTGAGAGAAATGAATCTTGTAACAGTTTGTTGCAAGTTGTGCATAT
Source organism: Sequoia sempervirens (assembly GCA_007258455.2). Lineage (NCBI taxonomy): Eukaryota > Viridiplantae > Streptophyta > Pinopsida > Cupressales > Cupressaceae > Sequoia > Sequoia sempervirens. The sequence goes on along the minus strand of VDFB02000015.1, from coordinate 300,742,880 downwards.
CATTGTGGATATTTTTGGTACTAGATGGTTACATTTTCTATGTGCTGTTATTGGTAGACTTGTGATGCCTTTGATATTTCAGATTTGGATTACTCGGGCAGTGGGATTTTCTATATGTGTTTTGTCTTCTTCGACTGGTTGGAACTTGGAGCTTGTATTTGTAGATTAATAAGTTGGTTTTGAAGCGGTATGAGTTTACTAATGTTGATACCCTTGAGGTATGTAAGATTGGATGGAATAACATGAGCTGTGGGTGCTATTTTCAGTTGTGTGGGTTTATTAGTTGGATGGAAGTAGTCAGTCTGATTGTTGTTCTAGCTTGTGTTCTTTTATCTTGTTTCTAGAGAATGACTTCACGGTTGTGTTCTGTTTGAGGCTTTGAAGTTGATATTGCTTCTATATAGCGTCTAAGCACAGTGAAGTGGTAGCAGTATCTTGTTGATGATATCACTGGGATCTTTTGCTTATGTTCGTTGGAATGATGCTTATTCACCTTGGCCTATATCTTTCTTCCTCAAGTGGCATGTTGAAAGATGATAGGGTTTGTTTCCTGAATGGTGGACATCTTGGATGTTGGTGCATAATTCTTGATGGAGCATGAGAGCATGTTTGAGATCTATGTGGTTTCTTGGAAGGCTATGATCAGTTGCATTTTGGTTGCTTTTTTTGACAATGAGTTGTAGTTGGATGCCTGGTCTTTGTTGCAGATTGTCTGGTGGACTGTTATCTGTGGAAACTTGTTGATTAGGTGTCTTGAGTATTGCGGGGTCTAAACTGGTGGAGCTAGTGTGATCTTATTTTTTGAGTGCTTTGGAGGAGCCTATGTGATCTTCATCAAGTGGGAGATTGTTGGAATAATGTGCCTCAATCTCACAAGCTGAAACCTCTGAGTAAGCATAGTCGCTGTGACTGTTGAGATGTCTGGCCGATCTGCATGTTGATCCTGAACTATCATTGTGACCTCTTGATTGTCTTGGTGATCAGTGTAACCTAAAACCTTCGGTGTAACCTAGATTGTTGGAATGATGTTTCGGCGATGATAGGAAGTCTTGCCGATTTTGGCATGACCTTTGGTCTGTCTGGACGATGTGGTAATCAATATGACTTGCTCCTATTGGAATGTGTCCTGGAGATGGAGATGTCTTGCTGACTGGTGTTGTCGCTGTGACTTGTGGTGTTCGTTGTAATCCTCTACCGAGTGGAGATCTCTGGCCGACGGGTTGGTGTCTAGCGGATGTCGGGGAGACTCATGGCAACTGGGTTATGGGAGTAACATGGAGGGTTCGCTATGAACTCTTGGCGACATATGTTTGTCTCACCGATGTTCATTGGGGCAACATGGAAGCCTTGGTAAGAAGTCTTAACGACGGTTGGTTCTCTCGTCGATAGTATATGGTTTTCAGGGTGACATGTTGGGTTCGCTATGACCTCTCAGTGAAAGACATATTAGAGTAACATAAGGGTTCGGTAGGAACTCTTGGCGATAGGGAGATGTCTCGCCGATAACATTCACTTGGAGTCACTGGGATAACATAAAGGCTTTGGTATGAAGTCTTAGCGATGAATGTTTGTCTTAGCGATGGGATATTCTTTTGTCGGTATGACTCCTGGCGACTGTTTGGTGCTCGGTATGACTTGAGGGCTCGGTGTAACCTCTTGGTGATAGCAGTAAGTCTTGCCGACAGTGTTCACATCGATATGACTTGAGGACTTCGGTATGATGTCTTGGTGAATGGTGATAGTCTCACTGATGGGATTGCTGAGGTCGATGCAACTTGTGAACTTGATGTAATGTCTTGTCAATAGTGAAGACTCTTGGCGATAATGACGATCTGGCTTTGTGGCATCGGGGAGACACGGTTAGTGTTTCACTGACATGCGAAATAAGGTGAATGTTGTTGACCGCTTGGAAGACTGTCCTACATGGTGTGACTTGGACAAATCAGAGGAGGTAGAATGTGAACCGTTTGCTGTTGTGATCTAGCAGTTGGAAACAAACTGATTCACAGAGGCAGTGAAGAATGAATGGATAGATGTATGCGTTGGACATTCTGAAAAAGTAGAAAGATAGCGAGAGAGAGAGGGAAGAGAGGCTGGCTAAAAGGCCAAGGCTTTGAGGCTGAAACAGAGGAAGAGAGAGGCAGGGTTATGCTATCGAAATCTCTCCTGATCATGGATCATGGTTGATCTCTTTCTTGTTGATCTACATTGTATACTATGTGAGGGTATTGCAATAGTGCGAAGATTGTATGGTCTGATGGATTGATCAGGAAATGTGAAGGGGAGAGTTTTCTACCAGGTTGTATCTAGAATGAACAAGATGTAATCTCTAAAAAGGCTATGAGCCTGAATTGTATTGTAATCTTTTGTTACTGAATAATACAATGGCTCGATCTTTGGAGGGTGGGGTTTTTTACCTGAAAGGGTTTTCCCCACATAAATATGTGTGTTTTGGTTTTCTGTTTTATCTTTCATCTGTATTGGTTATGTTTCTAGAATCTATTTTTGCTTGCTGTTGAATTCACATGTGCTTCTCTAAGAAGGATTAATGTTAGAAATGAACTGTGTCTGTTTCCGCTTTAGGACATAGTTGTTCATGTCTTTGAGGCAATCTAATCAAAATTAAAGTTACCGAAGGCACTACTATTCTTGGAGGTTTCTCTGAGATGCCCTAAATTTCCCTTACAAGTGGTATTAGAGCCTTCCTTTTGGTTGTTGGTTCTGGGTATTTCTCCTGTGAAGATTTCTTGTTTGTTAGGTTAGAGGAAATCTGGAGGAATCATTTGATTTATTGATCCTTTGGTGAGTGGAAGTCTTGTGGTATTCAGAGACAACACGTAGCTTGAAGGATGGTGGAGATGGAAAAGGGAGTTGATCATGTTGTTTTGCTGTGATCTGTGTCTCCTGGTTGGTAGTGATATAACCTTGGTGTATGAGGTGGTTTTCTTGCTTTGTGGCTATGTACCAGTAAAGCTTTCATATTGGGTGTCTGTGTGGTAGGCTCCTTGGTGATATGGAGAAGCCTAGTTTGTTTCTCAGCCATGGAAGAGAGTGCTTATGCTAAGTGGTGTTTCCTGGTGTTGGAAGTCACTGTTTCCTGTTAACCTCAAATACATAAAGGCTATGGAGTTAATCATTAGATGATTTGCAAGCTTCTTAAATAGCCTTTCTCTCTTTCTCAGATGCATGTACATGTTGGTGGTTTTAGAGTTGGCCTGAAAGGGGCCAGGATTTTCCTGAACTGTTGTTTTCCTTCTAAGGATGATTTGTACTTGTGTGGATCTATGGTTTTGTAGGTTTTACATGGTTAAGCAAAACTTGTGGTTATGTGGAGTTGCTGTTAAGCTATTTTCTAGACATTGGCTTTTGGGGTGTTGCTAGATGAGATAGTTGCAGTTCTGCATGCATGCTTTGTGCATGGTTTGAGGAGGTGCGATTTCTTCTCTGCATGGGAGTGTTGGTATGTGATTTGTCACTCAACATTCTTGTGGTGGTGCGTGTGGGTTCCTTGATTATGGTGCTCGTTGTGGACATGATTGGAAAATTAGGTTTGGCGTGATTTGGTGTTTGAGTCATGTTGTCTACGTGGTTATTCTCTTTGAAATCTCAGTGTTGTAGTTTCCAATGTGATGATGGGTTCGCATGTTCGATGTTTGTGATCTACGAGTTATGTGGTTGGTGGATTAGCTACCCATTGGCTGCAGTGAGATAACTTGGATGTGGACTATCTTTATCCACGAGGTTGATTCATTGCTGGTGCAGACATGTTAGCTGGCCTTGTCTGTGGTCACTTGTGCATTGGTGTGATTGCTTTGAGATGAGAGGATGGATATTGTTTGAGTACCTGAATAGTCAGTTATGGGAACCTGAAGCAGGTGGTCATGATGCTTGGAGAGCTCGGATGTCACGTTTCAGTGGGAGCTTTAGTAGTATCTGAGGATTCATCACATGGTGGTGAATAGTCTTCTTTAGTATTGCAAATGTTTCAAGGGGGAGCTTTTAGATCCTGTTGCTGAAAAAGGGTTCTTTCACATTTGCATGGACATTATTTGAAGATGTGCAACATCTTGGATCCATGGAGGACACTTGGAGTCTTTGGCTGAGGTGTTAGTGGTGCTTGACAGGTGATGTTGGTTTTGAGTTTATTTGATTTATGTCATGTATACTCTTGTTTCTGCACTGGAGTTTTGGCATTGTACATTGTACTTAAGACCATGGTGAAGTCACTTGAAGCATGATATCTCCTAAGGGGAAATGTAGACCATGGTGTCATGATAAGTTCCTAATTCAGATGATTGGAGCTTTGACAGTGGTCTGGTAATTCTTTGTGTATTGGGTGCTTTGATTATTTGCTTGATACTTCATGATAGTGTAGTAATGCAGTTGAAATTTAGCATGAGATGATCGGTTGCTAGTAATCATGGACACATGAAGAATAAGGTGAGGCTGATTTTCTCTTATGAGAGAAGTGTTGTTGTTTGTTACTCTTGATGATTTTTTTTGCAGAAAGTCTGAGAAGCCTACACCTTGTTTGAACGTGAGTTCAATAAGAGACCTATGAGGAGATTGCTCTTGGATTAGTCATGATGGCTTATATATCTTGAAGGAGTATTCTCGTTCCCACTCTTGGGTGTTCTCAGCAATTTATCTGAGAGGTATTTGGCCCATTATATTTTTCAGATGAGTTTTATGTTCACTTTCATGATATGGATCTTAAATTGCTGTTTAATGGTTCTGGAGGATTCATAGTGGAAGTTGTACAACTTGTTTATTTCCTTGAGCTTCTGTGTTATGTCTTTTACTGATGAGAATTGGTAGGAGATGATGTATGGGCTGATTTCCTGAAATGGGGAATGAAGTAGCTTGATCTTCTTTGAGAGGCTTACATCCATGTTGATTAGATGTTTTTAAAGTTGGTTTGATCTTGGTGATTGAACGGTTGGATGTTGTTAAGGATTTTCTTTTGAGATGAGAAGGAGATCATTCTTGACACAACTAGCTGTTAGAAGTGTATATAGGAGGATGTTCTACAGGGATATGGTGTACAGAGTTTCTCTCTTTGGTGTTGGTTTACTTCCTGGATGTTTGGCTTCACATTTCATTGGTTTGAGGTTTGGTCGGAGCTATAGTGATCACTTGTTTGTGGTCATGTGTTTTTCACTCATTTTCATGGGTGATGACATGGAGGTTCTTAATCCTTTTTCCTTTTGTTGCATGTGGAGAAATTTGGAGAACTGTGAAAACTTGTGCTGAGAGAAATGAATCTTGTAACGGTTTGTTGCAGGTTGTGCGTATCATTGTGGATATTTTTGGTACTAGATGGTTACATTTTCTATGTGCTGTTATTGGTAGACTTGTGATGCCTTTGATCTTTCAGATTTGGATTACTTCGGCAGTGGGAGTTCTTGTATGTGTTTTGTATTCTTCGACTGGTTGGCACTTGGAGCTTGTATTTGCTAATTAATAAGTTGGTTTTGAAGCGGTATGAGTTTACTAATGTTGATACCTTTGAGGTATGTAAGATTGGATGGAATAGCACGAGCTGTGGGTGCTATTTTTAGTCGTGTGGGTTTATCAGTTAGATGGAAGCAGTCAGTCTAATTGTTGTTCTAGCTGGTGTTCTTTTATCTTGTTTCTGGAGAATGACTTCACGGTTGTGTTCTGTTTGAGGCTTTGAAGTTGATACTTCTTCTGTATAGCATCTGAGCACAGTGAAGTGGTAGCAGTATCTTGTTGATGATATCACTGGGATCTTTTGCTTATGCTCGTTGGAATGATTCTTATTCACCTTGGCTTGTATCTTTCTTCCTCAGGTGGCATGTTGAAAGATGACAGGGTTTGTTGCCTGAATGGTGGACATCTTGGATGTTGGTGTAGAATTCTTGATGGAGCATCAGAGCATGTTTGAGGTCTATGTGGTTTCCTGGAAGGTTGTGATCGGTTGCATTTTGGTTGCTTTTTTGGATAATGAGTTGTAGTTGGATGCCTGGTCTTTGTTGCAGATTGTCTGGTGGACTGTTATCTGTGGAAACTTGTTGATCGGGTGTCTTGAGTATTGCGGGGTCTAAACTGGTGGAGCTAGTGTGATCTTATTTTCTAAGTGCTTTGGAGGTGCCTGTGTGATCTTTGTCAAGTGGGAGATTGTTGGAATAATGTGCCTCAATCTCACAGGATGAAACCTCCAAGTAAGCATGGTCGCTGTGACTGTTGAGATGTTTGGCCGATCTGCTTGTTGATCCTGAACTATCATTGTGACCTCCTGATTGTCTTGGTGATCGGCATAACCTGAAACCTTCGGTGTAACTTGGACTGTCAGAATGATGTTTTGGTGATGATAGGAAGTCTTGCCGATATCAGCATGACCTTTGGTTTGTCTAGCCGATGTGGTAATCGGTATGAATTGCTCCTATCAGAATGTGTCCTGGCAATGGAGATGTCTTGCCAACTGGTGTTGTTGCTGTGACTTGTGGTGTTCGTTGTAACCCTCTACTGAGTGGATATCTCTGGCTAATGGGTTGGTGTCTAGCAGATGTCGGGGAGACTCATGGTGACTGGGTTATCGAAGTAACACGGAGGGTTCGCTATGAACTCTTGGTGACATATGTTTGTCTCATCGATGTTCATCGGGGCAACATGGAAGCCTCGGTAAGAAGTCTTTCCGACAATTGGTTCTCTTGCCGATAATATATGGTCTTTGGGGTGACATGTTGGGTTCGCTATGACCTCTTGGTGAAAGAAAGATCAGGGTGTCATAAGGGTTCGGTAGGAACTCTTGGCGACAGGGAGATGTCTCACCTATAACATTCACTTGGGGTCATCAGGATAACATAAAGGCTTCAGTATGAAGTCTTAGCGATGGATGTTTGTCTTAGCGATGGGGTATTCTTTTGTCGGTATGACTCTTGGCGACTGTTTGGTGCTCGGTATGACTTGAGGGCTCGGTGTAAACTCTTGGTGATAGTGGTAAGTCTTGCCGACAATGTTCACATCGATATGACTTGAGGACTTCGGTATGATGTCTTGGTGAATGGCGATAGTCTCGCCGATGGGATTGCTGAGGTTGATGTAGCTTGTGAACTTAGTGTAACGTCTTTCTGATAGTGAAGACCCTTGGTAATAATGATGATCTGGATTTGTGGCATCGGGGAGACACAGTTAGTATCTCACCGACATGCGACACAGGGTGAATGTTGTTGACCACTTGGAAGACTGTCCTACGTGGTGTGACTTGGACAAATTAGAGGAGGTAGAATGTGAACTATTTTCTATTGTGATCTGGCAGTTGGAAACGAATCAATTCACAGAGGCAGTGAAGAACGAATGGATAGATGTATGCATTGGATGTTCTGAAAAAGCAGAAAGACAACGAGATAGAGAGGGCAAAGAGGTTGGATAAAAGGCTGAGGCCTTGAGGCAAAAACAAAGGAAGAGAGATGTAGGGTTATGCTGCCAAAATCTCTCCTGATCATGGATCATGGTTGATCTCTTTCTTGTTGATCTGCACTGTATACCGTGTGAGGGTATTGCAATAGTGCAAAGATTGTATGTTCTGATGGATTGATTAAGAAATGTAAAGAGGAGAGTTTGCTACTAGGTTGTATCCAAAATGAACAAGACGTAATCTCTAAAAGGCTATGAGCCTGAATTGTATTGTAATATTTTGTTGCTAAATAATACAATGGCTTGATCTTTGGAGGGTGGGGTTTTTTACCCGAAAGGGTTTTCCCCATGTAAATCTGTGTTCTAGTTTTCTATTTTATCTTTCATCTGTATTGGTTCTGTTTCTAGAATATGTTTTTGCTTGCTGTTGAATTCACATGTGCTTCTCTTAGAAGGATTAATGTGGGAAATGAACTGTCTGTTTCTGCTTTAGGAAATCATTGTTCGTGTCTTTGAGGAAATCTAATCGAAATTAAAGTTACCGAAGGCACTACTGTTCTTGGAGGTTTCTCTGAGATGCCCTAAATTTCCCTTACAGCTTTTTCTCCTTTCCCAATGTGAGGAGGGATTTGGATCCCATGCCATCTAAATCTCATCTGCCCATCCATTCTAAGAATTTGGCAGTTTGGGTTGAACATGTGCTAATTCTATTGTTTACCACCTCCATGATTGTTGCCTCCACCTTATTTATAAAGGAATCAATTACCATTTCCTTGTCATTAAAGATCTGCCTATTTCGTTCCTTCCAGATCTCCCAAATAAGAAGGGAGGGACAGATAACCCAAATGCTACTTATGAGGCCAATCGAAGGTCTGATTGGCCATCCCTTGACAAGGCTCATGATGTAATTTGGGAGTGCTGTTATCCACCCCAATTTTGTTCACAACCACCTCCAACACTGTTGAGAGAAGGGACAACCAAGCAGCAGGTGATCAACACTCTCTTCATCCTTTTTTCATAACACACACCAAGATGGTCCCTCAAAGCCCAATTTTCTAAACCTTTTTGCTGTTAAAATTTTCTTCTGAGTGGAAGCCCAAGCAAAGATCCCAGCTTTGTGTACACAGTTTTTGTTCTAGAATAAGTGAATGGGATTGTCAGTATTTTCCATAAGATCCATTCCAACAACAATTCTATACCCATCCTTGGCATTATAGAGGCCATTCTTTGATCCCACCCATATCAGTTTGTCTTCACCACTTCTAAAGACTAACTTTCTTTGTTTGATCACCTCAGTTAGCAAGGAAACATCTTCCCTTGGTAGTGGTAATTCTGACATATCCTTCCATTTCCAACCAAGGGATGGATTGTTCTAGAAAAAGACCACATAATCCCTGACCCTGCAGCCCCAATGCTGTTTGAGGTATGTTTTGGTCTGCTCTATTTTTAATTTACTATCTAAGCTCAGGTGTCCTCCCAGAACAGTGTTGTTTCCCCTCCATATATGTACCATGACACATGGTTAGCAATAATAGGTCTACAACTCAGCAAAAAGTTCCACACCCACGAACCCTTAGGAGGATTAACAATCTTGACAATCTCAACTGGATCATTGGTGTTAAGATATTTTGTTTTCAGTATCCTAGCCCACTTTAGTTCTGGTTCAGTGAGAATTTTCCAAACCAATTTGGTGCCAAGTGCTTTATTTTTCCAACTTTGATCCCTAAGTCTGACCCCACCATGTTCTTTGGGTTTGCATATCTTCTCCCAAGAAATGAGAGCCATTATGTGCTTTTCAGCCAAGCCTTGCCAAAAGAATCATCTCATCTTATGAATGATGTTTGTGTTTGCTCTAGATGTGAGGGCAAGGTAAGACAAGAGGTATATGGGTAGAGAAGAAACCACTATTTTTAACATTACTAACCTCCCAACCCAAGAAAGCCAACGAAATTTCCAAGATTTCATTCTTTTATCCAATCTATCATTTAGGGGGACCCATAATTTGGAGTTTCTCAGCCCTATATCAATAGGCAGACCAAGATAAGAGCATGGCATATTTCCTTTTTTGAATTTCAAGATGTTTAGTATTTCCATTTCATCCCTTGGGGGAGTCAAAAAGAAGAATACCTCTGATTTATCATGATTGACTTCTTGACTCGAGGCCTTGGCATACATTGAAATCACTTTTAGGAATTGTCGAGCTTCTCTCCTCTTGGCAGCTCCAAAGAGCATGGTGTCGTCTACAAACTGTTGGTGAGTGACACAAATGTTCCTTGCAACTATTATTCCAACTAGGTGCCCAACAGATTGTATGCTCTTGAGATCTCTCCCTATTGCTTCTGCCATTAGAATGTACAAGAAAGGGGAGATTGGATCTCCCTACTTCAACCCTCTTGAGGCATCAAAAAATCCTTCTGGTGAACCAAATTAACCAGAATAGAATACATGGGACCTGAAATGCACTAAAAAATCCAATTAACCCATTGTCTATTGAATCCAAAAGCTTCCAAAACCTTACACAAGAAATTCCAATCAACCTTGTCATAGGCTTTCTGAATATCCAGTTTAATCAACATCCCAGCCTCATTGGTATTCTGCGAGGTATGTATCACTTCTTGGGCTATGATGACTCCGTCTAGGATTGATCTCCCAGGAATGAATCCAGTTTGTTCTTCTGAGATAATACTGGGTAACAATGTTTTAAGCCTATTTTCTAGTACCTTAGACAAGATCTTGTAGAGGGTGTTGCATATGGAAATTGGCCTAAAGTTCTCCAATTTCGTAGCCTTCTCCTTTTGGGGGATGAGAACGATGAAAGTGTTGTTCACTTCTCTAAGCAACCTCCTAGAATTTCTAGCTGCTTCAAGAACTTTTGTTAATTTTGTTCCAAAGATAGTCCAACACTTATGAAAAAAACCAGCTGGAAAACTGTCTGGTCTTGGAGCCTTATCTGGGTAGAGTTGCTTGAGTGCTGTTTCAACTCTTGCTTAGGTGCGAGCCTAGCATTAAGAGCCTTGTTCTGCCCTTCACTGATAATGTGGGGAATATGCTGCAAAAGAATTTATTGGACCAAAAGGTTTGAGCCTTCCCAATTATTTAATAGAGCCTGGTAAAAATTTACTATCTCATCCCTAATTTCCTTAGGATTCTCTATTGGAAGGCCATTAACATTCTCCAATCTTGAGATGCTATTTATGACTCTCCGCTATTTGGTGATACTATGGAAATATTTCATGTTCCTATCCCCTGCATCAATCCAGTTTTCTCTGGATTTCCAAAATATTTCTTCTTTTGTTAACACATCTTCATAATCCGCCATCAAGTCTTTTTCTTTAAGAAAGCATTCCTATGTCATGCCACTTTTAATGACTTCCTCATTGAGTGCGCTCAACTCTTCTTCAATTCTGATTTTACTTTGAAAGATGTTCTTAAATTGTTCCTTATTGCATGCCAACAGTCTGCTCTTTGTTGGATCTCAGTTGTGTTCATGGTTTGTCCTTGATGAAAAAATCACTTTCTTGGGTCTCATGGTCTGATAGTTTCAGATTTAGTCTATCAGGATCTTTATGCTTTGATATGATACATATTTGATTTTCTTGGCTACTGCAGATGGATAATCATTATGATTCAGGTTCATGTTGATTCTCATGAGAATTCTAGTTTAGTGTTATGAATGCTATTCTTTTGCAAATGATTATGATTAAATCAGACCGACAGTGTTGATAAAGTTTGACAGGTTATTCAGATGGTGTTCATTGTGACAGGAAAAGCATTAGCTTCTGTGATAAATGATATTGTTATCTTGATAGGACTTAGGTTGATCATGGATTAGTTGGTTTCATTTTGATAGGTTGACCCTTCTTTATTGCATGATAGGTATATTATTTCAATTGCTCATTATCAAATTGATCTACATGGCTGTCTCATCATTATTTTGGTGTCAACGGTTATAATACTTTGTTTGACACATGGCATATTGATTTGGAATTATATTAATGCTCTCTCTGGCACTTGAGTTTGACATTTCATTTGGCATCATTGGTACATGAGATTACTATACACTCTTCAGCTTCAAATCTATGAAATTGTCACCCTCTCATGATTAGTTTGGTTATTGTTTCAATGGCTCCATGAAAATTGGATTAGTTACATCATTGCTCTAAAGCCATTCTGAACTCACTTTTTGTTTGAAGGCATTGTTTGCATCTTGGTTCAGGTATCTCACTTAATGGTTTTTATTGGCTCACATGGAACATATTTTAACATTATACTTGGAGTCTCCAATACTCAAGCCTAGACTTAATGGTTGATATTCAAAGGCAAATACTTGTCTTTATTATTCAAGCTCTTCTCTTTGTGCTAATGATTTGAAGTGTCGACATCTTAATGAAATTCATTGGAGGTGATCATTTGTGTCGACATTTGTGCTTAATGTTTTTGACAGCAGATTTTATATTCATTATGATGTTTTATCAAATTTGTTGTGGACTTCAAATCTCATTATGAAATTAAAAAATCATCAAATGACTTGATGAAAGAATAGGGCAAAGCATGTTTAATTGCTATCATTTTTTTTCTTGGCTGAGTTTGAAACCCTAGCCACACCGCCCCCATGAAGGAAGTGTAACTGTTGGATTCTTTGTAACTGTTGTTGCTCATTATTCTAGCTAGCTGTAACGGCTTTGTCAGGAAGATAAACATTGTTTTTTAGCAATGAAGGGTATGGCTGCTAAGTTTGGTGCGCTTCACTAATTGCAAGCTCGATATTGGTGAAAGGAAGTCGTGGGAGTTGCAAATCTGTCTAGTATTTATTTGTTTTCCATGCTGCTTGAATAGGTATCACATCCATCATTTTATATTTATGGTTGTCATTGTTTTTGCTCAAATCAGGAAAAATAAAAAATGGGCTCTCATTTATCTCTGTCAGAAATGCATGATTTCATTTCAGTTACTCTTGACTACATTTTGGGATTTTTGAAAAATGGATTTATTACTAGTATTTGGTGGAGATATGGTTTGATTCTCTTCCAAATATGACCTAGCAGTGATGGTTTATTGCTATTTTTTTATTCAAAAGTGACTCTGCATTTTAGTTACTGAAGATGTAAATGATGCCCTGATACATTATTATTATTATTAGATTGAGGGTTTATGTTTTTTAGCTGATTGGTAGTCATGGTTTTTAAAAGAAAAATCTGTCAGTTACATTTTGAACTCATCTCATTCATTACATAAATGATGGATTCAACATATGGGTTTTCTGACAATAGATTCAAATGGTTTTTATTATGAAAATGATTGCACTTGATCTTGGTGTTGTAAAAACTCTTGCAATTTGGAAAAAGAGCATTGATATATTGATAGAGTTTATTATAGCCTTCAATACGGCCATTACAAATGATTATTCACCTTTTGTTGATCATTATTCTACTAGCTCATATTCTAAAAATAGAAAGGGGGTTTCAGATTCCTTTGACAATGAATTGGCAGACCTATATTTGAAGTTGTATAAATACAATGTTTTGAACACTGTAATACTGCTGAAGTGATTTTGTGATGTTATTACTTACTGTTGTATCAAAAGTGAAATGTTGAAAAAGCTCTGTTATTCAAAAATTGAAAAATATGTTGTAGAGCTCTGATATAATCTTATTCTATTTAATATTTTAAGGATTCAAAGAGTTGGATTCTTAGGGTATTAAGTAGATGAGAGTGTTGAGTTTCTTGGGCTTACTTGAAAAAAAAGAGATCCTCTGATATTATTAATGTTCTAAAAATCTATGAGGGGTTGGTGCTCCTTGAGATTGGTGTCTCTAAATAAGGGGTTGGTGAGTTGATGCTCAGAAATTAGCCTGTAAGGCATTGTTAATAGTGGTTTTTGAAGATTAAGCCAGTAAGGCAGTTTAGGAGTGGTTTTTCTACCCTAGGAGGGTTTTCCACTCAACAAATCCTTTGTCTTATGGTCTCTTTGTTTTGATGTCATAATGCTTATTAATTGTGATAATTTTTATCAGTCTGAACATTGTTGAATGTTAGTTTCTTCATCTCTACAAATATTTAGTTTAAATGTCTTGCACAAGTTATTGTTGAAGAGTCTAATTCAAAAGGAAGCATAAACGTTCTCATTTGATTCATTGCTCAAGAATTGTTATAATTTGCTAAAGGTTTTTATTGTCTCAATACCTTTCTTGTGTCATTTTGTTGCACTATTGTTGCAGTGTCTTATAAAGTTGCATTCTAATCAGTTGTTTAAGAAGTGAGTCAATAATGTTGATCTTCATTTGCACAGTCTTATTAGTTACTCTTGCACTGTCATCATGCTTTGATTGTTAATGAATGTCAGCCATAATTGTTTTGGCAAATGCACGATATCTCACTCAAAACATATTTGCATAAGTTGTCTAATGGACTGAGTTAATGTTGTCATATCTTTGTTTACCCCTTTTCATAAATGCTTTCAAAGTGATTACTCTACTCTGTTGTTGATAGAAAAGGAAATTAGAATTAAAAGTCTTATTCAAAAATTGAAAAAGTTTAGACACTGATTCACCCTCCCCTCTTAGTGTCTTTCCATAACTCCAACAATTGGTATCAGAGCATAGGGTCCTCTGATCCTAGGTCTAAACCACCTAGGATTGTTCCTGGTTTCTTGGAGTACTTTGGTTAATATGGGAAAGAACAGAAGGAATAAGGGAAAAAGATGTTCTCAACAAAATTCTAATGATCATGTTCAACCTGAATCTAGTATAAGGAATAACGAGGAAGAGTTCATAAATAGTAACTCTGAAATGGTAGAGTATCCTATATCTGGAACACTTTAGTTCGAAGGTACAAACTTTATTATGTGGAAACATAGGATGGAGACATACTTACTTTCTTTAGGGTTTGAAGTGTGGGCAATAGTTGAAAAGGGATGCACTATATCTGCAACATCTTCTTCCACACTTGAGGAGAAGAAAGCTCTTGAATTCAATACTAGGGCTATAAATGCTATTTTTAATAACTTTCCAAATAAAGTCATTACAAAAGTTATTCATTACAATAGTGCTAAGGAAGTTTGGGACAAGTTGATTGAATTGAATCAAAATGATGAGTTACACTAAGAGATATCTTTGGGTACTAAAATAAGTTGTGAAACATCTGAGAGTGAAGAAGGTGTAAACCTTCATAGTTTTGAAAAGAAGTCCAAGGAGATCATTAATGAATATTTAAATGATCAAGAAACTTGAGTAAAAGTAGATCATTCTCTGGGTGAAGTTGACTTTGAACAGGAATATGATGAACCAGAAAGTGAGGTTGATTTGGTAGGTGAACTCCCGTGTGCCTTAGATACAATTAAGCAACTTAAAAAGGAAAACCAATTTTTAACAAGACAACTTCAACAAGAAGAGAGTTTGGAAGTCAAGTTAAAAGACAAGGATGAACTGTGTAATAAACTAGAAAATGAGATTGCTTCTTTAAAGAAATGTTCAGATAATGAATCCTTGTTAAAACAACTAACTCTTAAGGACAATATGATTATAAGTTAGAAAATTGAAATTGAAGAATATAAGAGGATAGCAGACGTTGTGAGTTCTGATTTGGAGATTAAAAAGATTGTTTGTCAAAAACTTGAAGAAGAGGTAGCTGCTTTAAGAAAAGAGCTTGAAAGTATCAAGGCTCAATCTGGTAAAATTCAGAAATTTGATCATAGTACTAATATATTGAATGAGATGTTGGGTAGGAAAAAGTATTCTAAAGATCCTACAGGAGTGGGATATGAGGTTGGACAAAGCTCTGCAGAAAAATCTAAACATGAAACAGTGTTTACTACTTTAGATGGAAAGAATTTTACAGCCAAGCAAACACCAAGAATGAAGGTTGATCTTGGTTACAGTATTGCTGCACCAAAGGATAACATTGACACTAGAAGACAATCTAAAGGTATTCATAGAGAAAGGAGAAATGTCTTCAGATCTTCACATCCTTGGCATGATCATCAATTCAGGTATAATCATTCTTTTCAAGGATATTGTTATGTTTGTAATGACTATGGTCATAAGGCAATTGATTGCATAAGATGGTCAAATAAGAATCATTCTAATGTCTCTAGAAATGAGAATGTGTTATGTTACAACTATAACAATTCTGGTCACTTAAGAAGAGACTGTAGAATAAATACAAGTGATAATGATGTAAGGAACAATGATAGAAATGTCTATAGGAAATCTTCTATTCCTCAGAACAATCACAAAGTCATTTGATTTAGATGTAATAACATTGGGCATAAAGTACAACAATGCAGATTTAATAGAAATACAAGTACTTTAAGAAAACCAGTGAAAAAGTCTACATTGGAATGGAGAAGAAAGTGCAATTAAGATGAAAAAAAGAGCAATAAAGATGATTATGTGAAAACTCCTTGTGCACTTCTTGCACAAGTGTTGCCATCCAAATCCTGAGATGAAGCAAAGACTCAGGGGGAGTCTATTATGGTAATATATTCTACCTCTCTGGAGTCTAGAATGAGGTATGACTGCATGCATTTGCTATTGGTGGTATAAGAAGTAAATAAATGGTTTGTAAATCTCAATATTTCACTTTGCTTATTCTGACTGAATTAAGTATGAAGGGTTGCATATGTTTTTTGGTTTTCAAGTACAGCGACAGTTCTTTTGTGTGGTTAATGCTTAGTTCATAGGACTGGATGATTGTTGTATTTGCCTTTGATGGCTTATTTGAATGATTGAATAGAGTGATTGATATTTGTTGACATGAATGAGATACAGGTTGTATATGTTTACTGAGACTGCTTGAATGATTACTACTGAAATTTGTTGTAAGACTCCTAAAAATCGTTATCACTGCTACTCAGAGTATGCTCCTACAATATGTGGTAATATTATTGCTGGTGTGGAGTTAGGTTTTGTTTTTAATCGCCATCTCAAGGGTGTAAAGGAGTTTGAGATGTTTCCTATATAGTGAAGTGAATATATGAAAATACCTGAAAATGCTTGTATCTAATGGTTGAGTGCGGAAGTTGTGTTGTTTCTGAGGTGAAGGCAACAAAAAGGGATCACGATTTTAAGGAAATCAGTCATCTTACACATATGTATCATATTTTTTATAAATGATAAATTGAGCAAGTGAAAGCTTCATGATATGCTATTAGATCTTGTTGTTGTTTGGACAGTGACATATTTTGGGCAGTGATCTACTTTGTTGCTCTATTGTATTTCCATTGCTTTTCACTGTGGTTACTTATCTTGCTTGAACTAGTTGTTGATTGGATTGAGAAGTTTGTGATGGTTGCTACTTTGAAACTGTGAATCATTGTATTAGTGCTAATCAAAGCATTTTATTCTTGTGAGGAGACAATGGAGGATAAAGGTTAACATGACAAAGGTGGTGTGTTCAAGTAATTGGTCTTCAATCCTTGATGACAAAGAAAAGTGCCAAGGTAACAGGTCTTTAATCTTTAGGTATCTTTTGACAATGGGGTTTGTAGTATTATAATATTATGATACCTTTGCTTTGGTGTTGATGATATGGACCGAGTTTCTTGAAAAGGACATATTGTTATAATATCAACATGTTCATATGTTGCATATATGAGTATATTTTAAGCTCTGCTATTATCAATGGTGTATTGGCTGGATGATGTACTCAGGTTGTGATAGTCAAGGAAAGCTGAGAAATGATATTTCATATATTGTTATTCCATTGTGGTGAATTTGAACACTGTAATTACTTCTTTTAATGAGTACTATCATTGCTGTTTTGAATGTGTTGGTGCAGACTTGGGTGTGTGAAAATCTGAGTGCATATGCAATTAGAAAAAGATCTGTTCAAATAAGATGTAATAGTATAAGTCAGAGGCTAGAAATTGTTATACATTTTACATGTTCTAAAATGATGTGTGGAATATGAAGAAGAATAACCAGTATCTTTGAGATCTTTGTTGTGTATTGTCTTGGACAGTGACTGAGGTTACTAGTGTTGAGCGAACCTTGACACAAAAATGATGGTAGTGCACTTTGTTGCATCTGGAGTTAATCTGTGTTAATATGCAAACCTAATGGAAGGAGTTTAAGGAGAAGGTAATGATCAATTTGAGATGAATATATGTGTATTGAAGAATGATTTTTTGAGTTCCCATACTTGGTGAAAAGTGTAGAGGGAACTTGTAACTTCTATATGTTCTTAATTCCAACTCTCTTATATGTTTTCATTTGCTGCACTACTACTCTACTTGCTGGTTCTTATGGTATTTGGTTGGCTTCTCAGTTGTGTTTCATGGCATTGCACATTCTTCTCTTTTATCCTTTGTCATTGAGGCAAAAAGGGGGAGAGTCATTTGCGTTTTTCCATCAAGGACAAAGGGGGAGTTTGTTGGATCTCAGTTGTGTTCATGGTTTGTCCTTGATGACAAAATCACTTTCTTGGGTCTCATGGTCTGATAGTTTTAGATTTAGTCTATCAGGATCTTTATGCTTTGATATGATACATATTTGATTCTCTTGGCTATTGCAGATGGATAATCATTATGATTCAGGTTCATGTTGATTCTCATGAGAATTTTGGTTCAGTGTTATGAATGCTATTCTTTTGCAAATGATTATGATTAAATCGGACTAACAATGTTGATAAAGTTTGACAGGTTATTTAGATGGTGTTCATTGTGACAAGACAAGCATTAGCTTCTGTGATAAATGATATTGTTATCTTGATAGGACTCAGGTTGATCATGGAATATTTGGTTTCATTTTGATAGGTTGACCCTTCTTTATTGCACGACAGGTATATTATTTCAATTGCTCATTATCAAATTGATCTACATGGCTGTCTCATCATTATTTTGGTGTCAACGGTTATAATACTTTGTTTGACACATGGCATATTGAGTTGGAATTATATTAATGCTCTCTCTGACACTTGAGTTTGACATTTCATTTGGCATCATTGGTACATGAGATTACTATACACTCTTCAACTTCAAATCTATGAAATTGTTACCCTGTCATGATCAGTTTGGTTATTGTTTCAATGGCTCCATGAAACTTGGATTAGTGACATCATTGCTCTAAAGCCATTCTGAACTCAATTTTTGTTTGAAGGCATTGTTTTCATCTTGGTTCAGGTATCTCACTTAATGGTTTTTATTGGCTCACATGGCACACATTTTTAACATTATACTTGGAGTCTCCAATACTCAAGCCTAGACTTAATAGTCGATATTCAAAGGAAAATACTTGTCTTTATTATTCGAGCTCTTCTCTTTGTGCTAATGATTTGAAGGGTCGACATCTTAATGAAATTCATTGGAGGTGATCATTTGTGTCGACATTTGTGCTTAATGTTTTGACAGTAGATTTTATATTCATTATGATGTTTTATCAAATTCGTTGTGGACTTCAAATCTCATTATGAAATTAAAAAGTCATCGAATGACTTGATGAAAGAATAGGGAAAAGCATGTTTAATTGCTATCATTTTTTTTCTTGGCTGAGTTTGAAACCCTAGCCACACCGCCACCATGAAGGAAGTGTAATTGTTGGATTCTTTGTAACTATTGTTGCTCATTATTCTAGCTAGCTGTAATGGCTTTGTCAGGAAGATAAAAATTGTGTTTTAGCAATGAAGGGTATGGCTGCTAAGTTTGGTGCGCTTCACTGATTGCAAGCTCAACATTGGTGAAAGGAAGTCGTGGGAGTTGCAAATCTATTTGGTATTTATTTGTTTTCCATGCTGCTTGAATAGGTATCACATCCATCATTTGATATTTATGGCTATCATTGTTTTTGCTCAAATCAGGAAAAATAAAAAATGGGCTCTCATTTATCTCTGTCAGAAATGCATGATTTCATTTCAGTTACTCTTGACTGCATTTTGGGCTTTTTGAAAAATGGATTTATTACTAGTATTTGGTGGAGACATGGTTCGATTCTCTTCCAAATCTGACCTGGCAGTGATGGTTTATTGCTATTTTTTAAATTCAAAAATGACTCTGCATTTCAGTTACTAAAGATGTAAATGATGCCCTGATACATTATTATTATTATTACATTGAGGGTTTATGTTTTTCAACTGATTGGTAGTCATGGTTTTTAAAAGAAAAATATGTTAGTTACATTTTGAACTCATCTCATTCGTTACAGAAATGATGGATTCAACATATGGGTTTTCTAACAATAGATTCAAATGGTTTTTATTATGAAAATGATTTCACTTGATCTGGGTGTTGTAAAAACTCTTGTAGTTTGGAAAAAGAGCATTGATATATTGATAGAGTTTATTACAACCTTCAATACAGGCATTACAAATGATTATTCACCTTTTGCTGATCATTATTCTACTGGCTCATATTCTAAAAAGATAAAGGGGGTTTCAGATTCCTTTGACAACGAATTGGCATACCTAGATATTTGAAGTTGTATAAATACAATGTTTTGAACACTGTAATACTACTGAAGTGATTCTATGATGTAATTACTTGCTGTTGTATCAAAAGTGAAATGTTGAAAAAGCTTTGTTATTCAAAAATTGAAAAATATGTTGCAAAGCTCTGATGTAATCTTATTCTATTTAATATTTTAAGGATTCAAAGAGTTGGATTCTTAGGGTATTAGGTAGATAAGAGTGTTGAGTTTCTTGAGCTTACTTGAAAATAGAGAGATCCTCTGATATTATTAACGTTCTAAAAATCTATGAGGGGTTGGTGCTCCTTGAGATTGGTGTCTCTAAATAAGGGGTTGGTGCTCCTTGAGTTGGTGCTCAAAAATTAGCCTGTAAGGCATTGTTAATAGTGGTTTTTGAAGATTAAGCCAGTAAGGCAGTTTAGGAGTGGTTTTTCTACCCAAGGAGGGTTTTCCACTTGACAAATCCTTTGTCTTATGGTCTCTTTGTTTTGATGTCATAATGATTATTGATTGTGATAATTTTTATCAGTCTGAACATTGTTGAATGTTAGTTTCTTCATCTCTACAAATATTTAGTTTAAATGTCTTGCAGAAGTCATTGTTGAAGAGTCTAATTCAAAAGGAAGCATAAAAGTTCTCATTTGATTCATTGCTCAAGAATTGTTATAATTTGTTAAAGGTGTTTATTGTCTCAATACCTTTCTTGTGTCATTCTATTGCACTGTTGTTGTAGTGTCTTATAAATTTGCATTCTAATCAGTTGTTTGAGAAGTAAGTCAATAATGTTGATCTTCATTTGCACAGTCTTATTAGTTACACTTGCACTGTCATCATGCTTTGATTGTTAATCAATGTTAGCCATAATTGTTTTGGTAAATGCAAGATATCTCACTCAAATTAGATTTGCACAAGTTGTCTAATGGACTGAGTTAATGTTGTCATATCTTTGTTTACCCCTTTTCATAAATTCTTTCAAAGTGATTACTCTTCTCTGTTGTTGATAGAAAAGGAAATCAGAATTAAAAGTTTTATTTAAAAATTGAAAAAGTTTAGACATTGATTCACCCCCCCTCTTAGTGTCTGTCCATAACTCCAACACTCTTTACATGTTTTTGCTTTGAGACAAAGCAAAACAACTTCGACCCTTCAAACTGCTATTCATTCCACCAAGTTTGTATCAGACTCATAAAGTTCTCATCCTTGGTCCACATCTTCTTTAATTTAAATGGAGACCTTGCTGGTTTCTCATCCCCATTGATGGCTAGTCTGATGGGATAATGATCCGACCTAGAACAAGGAAGGATGGTGCCATCCATGGAATAAGGAAAGGTTGTTATGTCTCCCCCAAAGAAATATTTGTCCAACTTTTTAGCTATGTTGCTGAAGCCAAATCGTCTATTGTTCCAGGTGAAATCCTTGCCTCCAAGTTCAATCTCGAACAAATTGTTTCTTATGACCCAGTCACTAAAGTCCTTTTGTGACTACCCTAGTTTGACTAAACCCCCTTTCTTGTCCTGGCTATGTAGGATAGCATTAAAGTCACCTCCTATAATTTTTTGAGGGAATGCAATTACTTCCATGAAAGTGTCCAATTCAGCCCAAAGCACTCTTTTGTTGAGGCAGGAGTTTGGTCCGTATACATTAATCAATAGGAAATGCATGTTGGAGACTAGGCTCTTAATAATACCTCCAATCTAGTGACTTCCTGCCCCCAACACCTCAAAATTTACCAAAGTTGAGTTCCAAGGGATTGCCAACCCTCCGGAGGCATCGACCGATTGGACTGCCTCCATGTTCCAATTCTTGAAGCTTTTAACGAAATCCTCCACCTCTCCTTTGCCCAGTTTAGTTTCTTGGATTAAAACTATTTCAGCCTTGGTCAAGCCAACCCTCCGCTTGACCAAGCATCTTTTGTTAGGGGCATTAAGGCCCCTAACATTCCATGATAGGAGCATCATGGCTCCTTGAGAAGGGGGATTCCCTTCCTTGCTTCCAATAGAGATGTTATCTTAAGCTTCGCTTCAGCTTCACCATCCTTAATCCTTAGCTTAGTTAGTGATTTCCTTCCGACTTTCTTTCTTGAGCTCTTCCCGAAATCAGGTTTCATTTTGGTTGAGGGGATTTGTTGGATGCCTAGCTTGTCCTGCTCCTCTAGGGAAAATATATTCCTTATGAATAGGAGCTCATTTTCCTGGTTCTCCATCTCACCCTCTTCCAATATTTCTTGGAGGAGAGCTTGTCTTTTTTCCTCCTTTTCTGTGGTTGAGGTTTCCCTAGCTTTGAAGTTCCTTGCAACCCCCCTTGAGATCCCAAGGAGATCACAAATTATATCTACCTTTGAGAGCTCCTCCTCCTCTATGTTCATATCATTAGAGCCCATCCTTACCCCTTCTAACTATTCTACTTTTTCCTTCCTTTGTGCTATTCCTGAGGCTACACTTTCATTCTTCTCTGCCTCCTTTACTCCTACAAATTGCTCCTGCAGAGTAGCATTCTTTTCCAGATTCGCACCTAGGCTAGGGGCTAGATAAGAACCTTCACTTTAATTTTGGTCTTTTAACACCCTTGTGGACTCGCTAATGTAGTCTATAGCCAAGAACACCTTTACACTCTGACCTGTCTTGTTTTCTTCCACTGTTGGCTAGAAGGCCATATCATTGAGGTCAAGCAGATTCATGGCCACTTGCTCCAAAATATCCCCATCCTCAAGGCTTAAACCAAAAGAGTTTTTCCCCTGTCCTGGGGCCATTATTTCCAAATCAACCTTTTCCTACCCCTCGACTGATTGAGAATCATCTCCATTTGTTATTTCCTTCAGCTGCAGTCTGATGTCTCTTTGCAAGTCTGATGCTTCTTTCAACAACTTAATAAGCTCCCCTCCTCCTTGTTTCACTTTCTCCAGGTTGTCTTTTGGTAGCAGATTTTTTTTCCAGACATCTTGCTTGTCTTGGAGTTCTCTGACACCCAGTTTCCTCTTTTTAGGGTAGTCCATTAGAGTCACGAGGACCGATGGTGTTGATTCCACCCATTTCCCTTTTGAACAACTCTGTGTTGTCCAATGGTTTGGTTTTTTCAATACCCTATTTTGAACCTTGGTTAAGATTTTTAATATTACTCGAGTCCTCATCCCCTACTCTTGAGTAGGACGTCTTGTATCCCGGCCCCAACACACACTTTCCCTCAGGTTGAACTGTGGAGATTTCCCCTTTCTAAAGTCATCTGCCTTTCTCCGTTATGATTTCTAGATTTTCTAGGATTTTTGTATCCTTATCTAGGGAGACACATATATTCGCCTTCACCCCTATCCTACCGGATAGGAAATCTTCATCTACCCCAAAGAATATGCCCCATTCCCCCCCAATCTTGCTTAGGGCATCCATGTTCGAGTATTCAATTGGCAGATTCCTTAAATTGATCCATCTTGGCACTGTTCTGAAGCTATGTTTTCTTGGATCAAAATTTGCTTCCCAATCTATGAGGTAAAACATATACCCTTCAAAAAATAATGGCTTTCCATACATAATCTCTCTCTTCATGAACTCATCTATGCATTCAATAACAAAGAACCATGTTCAAGCGATCTGATGTTAACCCTACCTTTGAACATGCCTATCCACCAGTCCACAATCCTTCCTGTTGGGCATCCTTCTCCACACCATTTGGCAAAAAAGGAACATCTTTGCAAGTGTTCCCAGGCCAGGGCCATTACCTTAGTTTTCAATACAATAGCTTTATAAGTTTTTGCTTTCCTAGGCCCTACTTTCAATCTCTCAGGCTGGAGCTGAGACCGATCTTTCCAAGGCCTCTCATTCCTCTGAGTTGTGCTAGAGTTGTTTTGGCCCAGAGACCTCTTGCGTCCTATCCCTCCTGTGGCTCTATTTTGCTTCTGAAAGTCCGTGTGTCTTCTGCCCTGGTTTTGTTTCTTGCTGAATCAATCTTTTGTGATGAAATTTGTTTGATCTTTCCCTACTTCATTGGAGAAGCCCCAAAGTGCTATTTTGTTTTCCTTCATGGAAAATGCAGGGATAGCCAAAAAGGACTGGTGATGGATTTCACAGTATCGCCTTCCGTGGGACTTCTCGCTCATTTTTATGACCCTTTTATTATTTATTTATGTACCATATTTTTTCTATTTACATGTAATTAGAGAGTAGGACATGTAAACTATGGGTATATATGATTATATGGATATATAATATTATAGAGTTACAAGGTTAATTTGATCATATTTTTTCTATTTTTTTAAAAAATAGAGATTCCTTTAAATAAATATTCTTGATTCAAATTTCATACTTAGAAAATTAAAATCCAAATATAACCAATGAATAAAAAATTATGGGTAAAAGTGAATAGGAATGAGAAACAACCTACAAATGAAAATAAGTTACTAGATTGACATAATAGAGATGATAAATCTAAATCAATTATTATTCTAACCCTTTTTGACTCTAAATCATGTATCATGTGGATCTATAAAAATTATTAACAAAAATTTAGGATAATTTGAATAAAATGTTTGGAGAAAAAAAATAATGCAAAATTTTTCCTATAAATTTAACTTTTTAAAGTTAAAATAGATGATATAATCACTATGTCAAACCACATAAACAATTTGAGGTCTCTCATCAGATAACTAGTAGAAGTCAAGGAATGAGTAGATGATGACAATGCTAAGGCTATTTTTTAAAATGGATTTCCTTATAAATATAATAATTTTATTTTTAATCTTAGTCAAATAACTTCTCAAACCCTAGAAGATATTATTTCAACTATTTTAGGAAAAGAAAAGAGAATAAATAAAATGGATACAAAAGTTAATTCTCATGACAATGTATTATACTCATGAAGGAATAATAAAAGATTATATACAAAGAAAGGGAAAATTGAATATTTTTACTTGTAAGAAAAGAGGTCACATCGCCTAAAAGTGTTAAATTCAAGCCAATGATATATTCTCAAGGGAAAATCCAAAGAAAAATCAAATTAAGCTAAGTTAGTGTGTGTTGAGGATTCTAGGATATATGCCATATGTTTTTTTTGAATTTTATATTTTTAAAATACTAGTGATAGCTACTTATTTAATAAGCCTTCATGATTGGAGGCTTGAGGCACTAAAGGCTACATGATTTTTATCATCTAAATCTATATTATCACTTAGAGATGGTACTTTATAGAGAATCATATATTTTTATTTTCTTTCTTGATGGTGATAGTACTGAAGAAGATATACATTATAATGTTTATCTTTTGAAGATAAGAAATGGATTGAGTGTAAACTCAATTGGATTGCTTCTTAAATAGTTTAGGAGTCTATGTATCTTAGGAATTAAACCCTTACAAGGTTCATGAGACAAATTTATGGAGAATTATGGATGCAGATTAGTATGGGTTGTCTAATAGTTTGGGAGATATATAATTAAGGAGTTTGGGAAAGTGGTAATATGGAAATTAGGAACTTAACTAAGGAGCTATAAATTTATGTTTTTTTGTGTGTAATGTAAAATCTAAGGGGGGCATTGAAATATTTAGTTTTATATTATAATAAAGTCACCATAGTGACTTGTGGTTTATTATTGTTTTGATTAAGATAAAGATGGGTAGGGCCCATACCCATTATAAAATGAACATGAAAGCCACGTAGGGGAGCTCACAAGAAACAAGACACCTAGAAATTAAAACAAATAAAGATAGACTAACAAAGAATAGAGACAAAAAATAGAAAGAGACCAACAAGAAACCAGAACAACTACTAGCCGCCTAATAGCCGGAGGCTATTGATTGTCTACCATTCATTCACCAAAAATTACTATTTTCTTCAAATGACATAAGTTTCTTCTTCTTGGTATCACCATCATCGATAGGGGTGCGATAGAACTATCTACTTTTTTTCCCTTCTTCTTGGAGCTAGCAACCTTTGAAAGATCCTCCCTAGATCGCTTCCCTTGGTTGTTCCTGAGTTCTTGTTGGAACACCCAAATGGTGACAATAGTATTCTTCATCATATCTTTGGTGTATTCCACATTCTCTTGTAATCTTCAAAGGGTTTTTCCTAGTTTCTACGCATAGTGGCCACCTCTTCCTATAGTTTATTTCTCTCTACCAAAGTCCTAATTGTAGACTTAAGCTCCTCAACCTTTATATCCAATTTAGCCCACTTCCCAAAGGTCTTTGTGAGGGCTGACAGGATATTCCAATGACCCTCATTCTCAACTTCTCTTGGCTAGTCCTACTTTTTGTTGAGCACCTTCATCTCCAAATTTTGGATCTTATTTTTAGCAAAAAATAATTGGAAAAATAACCATTTCAATATTTCATTTTGGATGTTTGTTTCTTTACTTAATTCATTCATTTTCACTCTTAAAAAGGAGCACAATTTGTACAAATAGCAGCTTTCATTTGAGAGTCTTCAAGCACTTGTTCTTGGTTCATATTTTAGATTGGCGAGTTTGGGGGGCTAGAAGGGTTGGTGGTCTGGGGGGAATTTTGGGGAGAAACAATAGGAGAGTATTATTGGGAAGGAGAGCCATTAGGGGAGTCCTCGGGGGTGGGATATCACAAATCATAAAAAATATTGAAATATAAATTTTGGGGGGGAGGTAAAAAAAACACATTTTTCTTATAGGTAAGGGTGGGGTCCTCTGAAATAGGGGAATTATCATTAAAGGCCCAAGGAGGGTTTGACCTGGTGATTCTTTGATGAGTGCTTAGGGATGAAAAATGCATAAGGCTTGAGGTAGAAGGAATATCCTCCAAAAGCTTAGAAATTTTTTAAAACCAAGGTAGGATTACTCTTCCTCAGAATAGAGGCAATGGTTGGGGAATGAGCTGCCTTATATTGGTACAACTTGTTCAAATCAAACCTTGGTGTTTAGGGGAAATTTTTTCCCCTTATCGTGAACATCCCTAACCGATTGCTCAAGAGATTACATAATCCAAAATATAAAATTTATTTTAACATTATATCAAAAGTTATTAAGCATTAGAAAAATATGAGTGTGAAAGCATTTGAATCTACCTTCCAACATGACATATCTCATGAGCACTTCAGCCATATTTCTCTAAACATTAGGAAGATCATGTCCCTATTGAACCTATTTTGGAGATGGTTTACCTTCTCCCCCTTTTTGAGGACTTTGTCCATATCTTTTTGATAATGGAATTTCAACTTTCTAGGGATGCAGGCCCTGTCAAGGGAAAGCCCAATAGCCTTAGAGATGAGATCCATAGTGATAGTGAAAGAAAGGTCCCTGACTTCAACATTGCCATCCTTCCATGAGTTTACAAACTCCATGAATAAATTATGGTTGTGCCCTATCATGGCCTCAATATAAGAGGCCAACTTTCCTCTTTGAAGGATAGTCCATAAATCTTTATCCTTCTTCCATGTTTCGCATGAGGTGAGTTCTTCTTGAACCAAGTCACTTCCCATCTCACTAGGCACTTCAAAAAGAGGAGGGGTGTGAAGAACACTTTGGAAACACTAGTTTCTATTAACGATTATGGTCAAAACTGACTTGTGAATAGGTGGGAGGAGATGATTTAACTTCATGCTACTTGAGTCGAGCCAGTTGTCATAGTGAACCCAAAGGGGGTTCAAATTAATCTCTATTTTAGAGTACTTTTCCATTATTATTGATAAGCCCTCTCACATTTTTTGAGATCATTAAATGATCCTCCTAGATTTTAATCTTCTCCATAAATGCACCCAAATTTACAATCACGTTTGCCACCTTGTTCCTTGCACGAAACACATGAGAGAATTGACAATTCCTAATATTCATAATGTCTTGGTGAGCCTTTGTGATGGGATCCTGCAAGGACCAACAAGGGGTTGCTTTGCCACTAGACATCATTATTGTGTTTTCTTTGAACCACATGTTGGTAGTTTGATAAGTTATCTTAAAAAGGGTTTATAAAATCCATATTATAATCAAAGGAGAAAACATTAATATTTCAACTAACATTATTTTTATGTTTATTATTTATCATCATGATGCAGATATTCTAAAATATATATTTCACCATTTCTAATATAGTATCAAAGAATTTTTTTTTTTTTTTCCTTATGCTTTTCCACCATTAGTGTCATCCACAAATTCTTCACTCATGTTGATATGTATTGATCATAAAGAATGAGCCCTAATCTTGAATGTTAAACATTGTTTGCAAGTGAAGGCTTCAGTGACAAACCTACAGTATTTTGTGTAGAAGTTAAGGAGTGCTACCACCCAAGAAGGGTCTACACCAATTTTTGCATAGGCGAAGAAATAGCCATTAGAGGAGGTAGTGTCTTGGCTATGAGGAAAATTAGCAAAGAAAGGGCCATGGATTGCCAATGTCTACAAAAGTTTACAAACAATAAAAAGCCTTTGCTAGCATATAATTAATTTTTTCTATCATATAATATTAGTTATCTTCTATCAAATAGTTGGTGTTGATGTATTTGAAATCCTTCTATTATTTATTTATGCACCATATTTCTTTTTATTTACATGTAATTGGAGAGTAAGGCATATAAACTATGGGTATATAAGATTATGGAGCTATAAGATTAATTTGATCATATTTTTTAAATTAAAAAAAAAGACTAGAGATTCCTTTAGATAAATATTTTGGATTCAACTTTTATATTTAGAAAACTCAAATTCAATTACAACTAATGAATAAAAACTTATGGCTGATAGTTAATAGGAATGAGCAACCATCTACAAATGAAAATAACTTACTAGATTGGCATAATAGAGATGATAAATCTAAAACTATCATTATTCTAGTTCTTTTTGACTTTGAATTACTTCACATGGATCTAGAGAAATCAAAAGTAAAAATTTGGGATAATTTGAACTAAATATTTGAAGAAAAAGAAATTAATGCAAAATTTTTGCTATAACTTCAACTATTTAAAATTAAAATGGAAAATAGAATCACTTTGTCAAACCATATAAACAATTTAAGTTGTCCATCTACAATTGAATGGCTCTTTCTCCAACATTAACCTATTACATTAGTAAACAACGATTTAAATTTAAATTTCAAATTTCCAACTCCAAATCACTTGCCTAATAATATAGGCCCCAATTGTGTTGCCATTGCTATTGATTACATCTAGAGTCGTTATAATAATTTGACTGATTAAAGCCTAAACACAACTATAGTTTTTCAAAAAAGGAAAAACAAAACAGCATCTATTTGGAATGCAGTTAACATTAGCAATTTAGTTATATTATTATTATGATATTGGTATTGAAATCAGGAGCGGGTGCGAGGGTCCAGCACACCGTTTAGATCCAATAAGTATGAGTTTGAGTTTGATTTCGGCTTACAATACCCATCCAGCCGTATAGCCACTTTGAATTTGATAAAAACAGCAAAAGCTTGAAATGGAGCCCTCATCATTTACACCATTTAACAGTAACTACACTAAAATTGGGCAGCAACCGATCTGTAACAAGGACGAGAAATCCAAAACAATTGTGTTAGATCTGGAGAACACGCTGGTATATTCAAGCTCCACAGTGATTCCCCACTACGACTACACTGTCTCTGTTCGAGGTCATCAAGAGCATTCAGCCCCCAGTACTATCACATACTACGTACAGAAAAGGCCTGCGGTGGACCTTCTAATGGTAGAACTGGTAAGAAATAACTACGAGATAATAATCTTCACCTCAGCCACCAAAGAATACGCAGACGCCATTCTGGACAAGCTCGATATTAATAGAGCCCTCATAGACATCCGTCTCTACAGAGACTCCTGTGTTACAAACAAAGATGGGTACGTGAAAGATATTACCGTGCTGGGAAGGAACCTGAAAAATATCATAATTGTGGACGATAACGCGACGAGCTATAAATTCCAACTAGAAAACGCCTTTCCTGTGAAACCCTTTTCCGGGGATTTGAACGACCGAGAGCTGTTGCGCATTGCTGACCTGTCCAAGATCGCGGCAGCCTCCCCCGATGTGCGAGAGACGATAAGAATATATTTGGCCATAAGTGATAGTAATAATTTGGAGTACGAGTTTTTAAGGGGACGGCAGCGCGAACTGCAGACAATAGTGCCGGAGAAGAAGATAATAGTTCTGGAGTTGATGGACACGCTGGTGAAGAGAAGCAAAGAAGTTATGAAATGTGGGCATGATTTCACTGTTCCGGTTCGGGTGTCTGGAGAGCTGCGAATGACTTATGTTCAGAAGCGGCCTGCCCTGGACAACCTTTTGGCTGAGCTCGAGCATTATTATGAGATTGTTGTGTACACCCGCGCCACCCGTGAACAGGCGGATCCTATTCTTGACAAGCTTGACATTGATTTTCATCTGAACCGCCGCCTCTACAGAGACTCCTGCCAAGGTTCTCGATCCTGCAAAGACATTGGGGTTCTCAATAAGGATTTGAACATGGATGCCACTGTCAAGAATGTTATCTTTGTGGACTGTGATCCTTCCGCCTTCCAGTTGCATCCTTATAATGGGTTTCTGCTCAGTCCCTTCGAGGAAGACAATCTTCTGGATATCGAGCTGTATAAGCTTAAGGGCTTCTGTAAAGGGGCTCATCTCTACGACGATGTACGGGAAGCCATTGCCAAGTTTAAGAAGAATGGAGTCGGGAGGCGTGTGTCCCACTTCCGCTAGGGTTAATTTGCCTCTTGTTTATGTTACTATCAGTTTGTTAATTTGCCCTTGTTATTATGAGACGTTTCAAAAATTAATTTATCTACATCACAAATATCAACTCCATTGCAAATACTGCAGATCATGTGTTTCTTGTTCATGTTACTATCAGTTTGTTTCAGTTGAACTCGAGGTGTTCATTAGAGCTGACTGCCCTTGTTATTATGAGTTTCTAAAATTAGCTTATCTGCATTACAAATATTAACTCGATTGCAAATACTGCAGAAATATCATGTATTACAAAGATGCTGGTGTATTACAAAAATGCAAGAATTTTAACAGAAAAGAAAGAAATTCTTCTGCATTCTGTACTGTTATACTGATATTAAAACCAAACCCCACTTTTATTTTGGTTGATTTGAATAGATAAAATAAGATAATGATATTAATGTTTATATGATAAAATCTTAAATATGACGTATATATCCTTTGATATAAAAGTCATTTTCAAAAATAAAATTTGAATTGGAAGTGGAAGTTTACAATATTATTTTCGAAATAATTTAAATAAGTTTAAAAAAATTAAATAATAAATTTAAAAATAATAAATTTTAAATTAATGAGTTATAATATTAATTGGAATGCAAAAATATATTTTTAATTATTGATTTATAATTTACATACCAAGCTAATGTATAAATATATATTTTCAATTGTGTGGATTTAAAATTTAGTTAGAATTTAATTTCATGTTTAATTTGATTTGGTTTAATTATAGATTGTTACTTCAATATAAATATGCATTGATATTAGATTTAGTTCTAGAAAAAATTATGAAAAATGGTTGATTGATTTTTGTTTTAATTTAGATCACATATGTGTAGGCATATCTAAAGAAACTTTCCCTATAGAATTAATCCAAGTTATGAGTACACTTAATACAACCCTTCAAACATGGTTAGGGCATGAAGGTATACAATATTATTGGGATGGAATAGTTGGACTAATTCCCTCCAATGTGGTAAAGTAGTTACATAGGATGTGAATGAATCATGTGATCACAATAATGTAAGATATAAAAGTGTTGAAGCTTGTATCTATTGTATGGTTATCTTACATGATCAATTAAAATCAGAATAGAAGCAATTAGGATTCTAACACATTATGAACCTACAAGATAATGATAAAATAGAAGCCATACTCAATGAAATTTATTTAACATTATTATAAAGATTCAATTAACATCAAAGAAACCTTATTGTAAACAATTGAATTAAATAGCAAGCAAATCTCCAATGCCATTGTAGATTGATGCAAACTTGTAGTGACATGGATTGCTTAAATTTTCCTAATCCATGTGAAAAAACTTAGTTGGAGAGATGATTCATAAAAAGGTTCACAAATTGCTCAAAGTTGGCTCAATAATTTGAGAGAGAAAGGATGCTATGAATTGTGAATATATCAATTCATGTTGAAAAGGCTTCCTTTTATAGATTTTTGGAATTATGATCAATGGTGAAGATTAGAAATGATAACAAAGAGATGAGAAAAGATCAAAAGGTGAGTGTGGATCAAAAGTTAATCAATGTTTCATAATCCATGAGATGTGGATCAAGGATTAAATCAATGGTTCATAATCCATGAGAGTTTACAAATATCCTTTATTTTATGGAAATATGTTGGAGATATTGTGCATATGGAGGGAAGAATTTGAAAAAGGAATATTCTTTGTGCAAGTTGGAAGATTGGAGGAAAATTAGTTAATCAAACAATTTATGAAAATCATTTAATTATGCAAGTTGGAAGAATTAAGACCTTTAATTAAATAATTGAGAATTACTTAATTAAAGGGGGAAATTAGT
This sequence comes from Sequoia sempervirens, assembly GCA_007258455.2. Classification (NCBI taxonomy): domain Eukaryota; kingdom Viridiplantae; phylum Streptophyta; class Pinopsida; order Cupressales; family Cupressaceae; genus Sequoia; species Sequoia sempervirens. The sequence continues at coordinate 300,710,630 of VDFB02000015.1, read as the reverse complement.
ATTTTAATTTAATAATTTGGAATTATTTTTAATCAAAATAGAGAAATTAGTATGAAGATGATGCATAAAGATGAATTAATCAAATAAAATTAATTATTCAATTAATAGGGGAATAAAGTGAATTTAACTAAATAATTGAACACTATATAATTAAATGGATGAATTAGGTGAATAATAAAGAAAATAGTGTTAGTAAGTGAAATCATGATGTGTGATATGCTTAGGAATTTTTTAGGTGTCTACATTTTTTCCCTATTTGAAATGAGGTACCTATTGTGTTGTTTCAAAGACCTGATGTTGCTTATAATTTTTTAGAAAAATCTCCTATTATTTACTTGATGCCTCACTATGCCCTAGCGGATGAAGGAATGCTGATGTGCTACCCCCTCGAGAGATCAACTAGAAAAACTAATTTTTAGGTCAAGAGTGTGACAATGTGAAACCCTAAGTTTGGCTAAGCATATATGTTTATTTGGGTGAATCTCAGCCTCATTTGTACACTTTACTTTATGAGATTTGAGAGCCCTTGAGAGATTTTTCTTTGAGATCTTGCAAAGACACTCTAGCTATAGCACACATTATTTGATTTGTACACTGTATAGACTAGGTCCATGAGTTCTAGCGGCTAACTGACTTAGGACCCCTATTATGTACTACTTTAATTTTCACTTGCACACATTTTTGATAGCTAAAGGTAGGCTTGAAGTAGGGCACACAAATGTATTGTAGTTTTGTGCGACACTTTTGTAACCCGCTAGTGTGCCTTTGTAACATGACACAATGCCTTTGTCAAAAGTTTTAGGGCTCTGCAATAGCGTTGGGATTTCAAAAAAGAGCGACGCCTTTGTAATAAGGTAACATTATTGGCTGGTTTGACTTGATGCTTTTGTAAAAGGCTCATTCCCTTGTTTTTTCTTAGTAGTGCAATGCCCTTGCAAAAGTGTGATGTATTTGCAAAAATTACAGTGCCCTTGACTGGCGAAAGAGTGACGCCTTTGCAAAAAGGCTTGCTTTTATTCTTTAGGATTTTTTTTACTTAGATTTTTGTAAATTTTTAGAAAATTGACATTGTGGGCACTATGCTTGCAGGATATCTTAGTCCCTCCTCTTTCTCGAGGGCGAGGACCTCAAATTTTGGAGAGGATCACTAGCCTCACTACAATGGAGGTTTAATTTCTTCATATAGTTGGTCTATACTATATCGCTAACATGCCTGGGGTGTGGGATCATCTTGCATTGATGACAGTGTTGGTCGAGCGATGGCACTTAGAGACCTCTTCTTTTCACTTTCTTATCAGTGAGGCCACCATCGCACTTGAGGATGTGTGACACATCTTGAGGGTGTCGATTCATGGTGAGAGGATTGTGTACGATCCATACTTAGGATTTGGGGCTCTTGAGCATGCTTTGATGGACGAGCAGATTCAACTTGAGGATGGATAGGTAGATCTTAAGGCTTACATTGGTAGAGTGATTGATATTACTCTTGTTAGATTTATTTGCAAACCTATCATGCTAGATAGGTACTTGAGACAATTAAGCCCTAGATGGGGAGAATAATTGAGATGATCTTGGAGGACAATGTTGCTTTTTCTTGGGGACCTTGTAACCTAACACACTTATACCAAGACATATATCAAGTCATGTATAGGGGTGCGACTAGCATATCTACCAGAGCTATTTTGTTACACATTTGTGCATGGGAGAACATTACTGTGTTGAGGCCTATTGGAGACAAAAATTGAGATCCAAGAGAACCTTTTATGTACAATCATGATGACATGCTTATACATCACCATATTGGGGAGGTAGATGTATCTCATTAGAGGTACATCATTGATAATATGATAGAGTTTACCTAGATACTTTGGATGGATGTGGAGGCCTAGGAGGAGGAATATGAGTAGCTTGCCTATACCAAACATACCTGATGGCTCATAGGCTGCAATCCTTATATCTTGGAGAGATATTTACTAGATAAGGTTTGACAAAAGTTTATGGAGCAAAAAGATGCCCCACCAGATGACTATGTTGCCATTTTGCACAAAAAAATTGAGAAATTCTAGAGTGGGGGCTAGTAGTGGCACCTCAAACATGCATTGCAGATTTTGACCATTTAGCTCCCCTTCCTTAGGAATATTCAAGTGGTGCTACTAATTCAAGGACTACCCTTGCTTATGACACTTGGTTTGCTACATGTTGACCTCTCTATTTCATAAGTCTAGCTAGAGGAGGCACCGACAATAGCAAGAGGCATAGAGATGAGTCTAAAAGACAACACCGATAGCAATAGAGAGCCGAGGAGGGACAGGGACCACCACAGAGACCGCCTCAGGTTCTGCCTCAGGGTCCACCATAGGGACCACTACCATAGGGACCACCACAAGGTCCACAAGGACACCAATAGTAGGTGTACCAAATTAGAGACTATAAATTGCACTCCAAGAGAGGGACTAGGCACATCAAGAGCGTGAGTGTTTCAGAAATGAGAGAGATGATATCTCTAGATAGCTAGCCCAAGTGCAGATAGAGAGAGATCAACTTCATATAGAGTATGATTAGATCAAGACTTAGTTGGATGTAGAGACTACACACAAATAGCAGATAGAGTTACAACTAGCACAAGAGATAGCATAGAGACAACATCTTGAGGTTGCTGCACAAGTACAAGGGTAGGTTATACCACTTTCTTATTATACATAGGCTATTAGTGAGTCCACCTATTACAAGACTTTGTACCATATGGTAGTTTTGGCTCATAGGTGAAAGCCTAATTTTTCTCACAGGAGTGCTCTAGGTCTAAGTAGATCAAAGGGATCAGTGGGTAGAACCTCACTAGCTCCATCAGATTGACATGGACCATGATGAGAGTCGATGGGGCCACCACCAAAGCAGCCTCCTCTCGCCCAAGAGGATCAGGGGAGCTCATGGTAGCCTATGATGTATATAGATATTTTTTTGTATCCATATGTTGATGTAGATAGGGTTATGATGTATACATATTCATTGGCTATAAATAGTATTGTGTATATTTTGATGTATATCACACACTTGATATGTATCATGATAGTCATTTTTTGATATATATATGGGATGAGCGATGATTATGCGGCTATTATATATGATATTGTTATTACATATTTATACTCTTATGATGTATGATGTATGATTATGGATGCAAACGCTTTATGGATGCATTATGTTATGAGATTTTATGCTATGTTGGCATGATGGATGATGGATATCTATTTATTTATGCTTATGGTATAATATGTATGTTTCTAATGATCTATGGATGTAGGAAGTATGACTTATGATATGGATGATTTCTTTTTATATTTTCATATGATATATGATGATTATGTAGGATGAATGCTATGAGATGCATATTGATGATTTGTGAATGTAGGATGGATGCATATATATTTTTTGTGTGTCATGATATTTTGAATGGAGATGTTAGTATAGATATACATAGAAGAATGAGATAATTATAATAGATTAGTATGATAATGAGATTGATCGGGATAACAATAAACCTATGATTATTTTGAGGTTTTATTAGATATGCAATGAGATAGGATTAGATCATATTTCTTTTTCTTTTTAGATTAGGATTATTTTCATTATAATAATCCTTATTTAATGTAGCAAGTAGACATGATGCACCAAGGTATGAAAAACCAGGGTGGTGTTGTATCTAATGTATGGAATTTGAATCTACAAAAAAATAGGAGTATCCTTGTTCATACTTGGCATACATACACCTTGTTTGATCATGTGAAAGGATAAAGCCTTCAAATTAAGGAGACCAATACATAAAGGGTACAAAGAACCTGATATGCACTAAGTGTTGTATTACTTAAGAATATCCCCACACACTCAAGGTAAGTATTCACCAAGGTTGTATTGCAAGAATATCCAACAAACAAAACAAATGAAAGTGATGAAAAATGATCCATTCCTTTCTCTCTAAATCATTTTTAGAAATCCTTCAGAGATCATTAGAATAGGACAATACGATAAATTAAAGAAAAGATCAAAATGACAAAAGTGTCAATGTCATCATATCTCTTGCCCGAGGGAGTTGCTTTGGGGTGATATTTGAAATGATGGGCCTATTGTAGGAAAGATATATTCGTAAGACATGCATTAGATTTTATTTTTTTAAATGTTTGATAAGCTGTTGATATGAGGGTTAACCAATATTTTTGATGATGATCAAGACTCATGATTTTGCATGAAAATTTGTGTTTCACAAATTGTTGTACTTGTTTTTGTTTGTTCTATCAAAGGTGAAGGTGATGATAGGTTTATTATGAATGATAGTTTATTGTAGATGAGAGTGAAATGAGAAGGTAGGATGAGTTTGTTTAGGTTGTTTCCAAATATTTCTATGTTTTTGACTTTTTGAGGATATTTTGAGGTTGCTTTTATATTTTTGATGTTTTATAAGTTTGTTTTTGGTATTTTTAGATATTTAAATGATTTGAGTTTTTTGAGGATTTTTGAGGCTATTTTTGATTTTATAACATGCTTGGATTGAGAGAACAGGACCTAAGGGATAGACGTATGCCTCAAGGGCTCATCAGAGATGGCCTTTCCTATATGAATATGTAGAGGCTTCATAGTTTGATTATTTGGACTTGATATTAGCACATAACGACTAATGATTTTTTTTTGGAATTTTGATGTTTATTGGATATTTTTGGGAGTTTGAAAATGTTTGAATGTTTTTGGATGTTGAAAATGTTTTGGATGTTTATAGATTTTAAAAATGTTTTAGATGTTTTTGGATTTTTCAAATAACTTTAGGTGAATATACAAGAACTTGATACGATGACATAGGTATATGAATATTCCCCCAGTCTGATGTGTTAGACTACCTCAGTATAGGAAAGGAAAACTAACCTTATGATAATGACAAGTAGTACTAATAGGGATAGATACTCATAAAAAACCAAGCCATGATAAGGACATAGATGGAGGGATGAAATACATACATGGAAGATGGTTGCATGGATGGAATGGATATTTTTATTATGGATGGATGATAAGTGAAAGAGTGTTTGATAGATGATAGATGGTGCTTATTTACACAAGGAACTTGTTTTGCAGGTTTTCACCAAGGTACTTTCCCAAAGTTCCATTGAAGTGGTTTTTGTTAGAGGATAATTTTTCTCTTTACTATTTTTATCCTTTTTTGGATTTTTCTATTTTTTTGTTTTTTTTGAATTTTTGGAATAATGTACCCCTCATTTATCAGGTATAAAACCTCTTGAGATGGCTTCTGTTGATGGGCTCCTGCACTTGGGTTACCCTTCAGGTGTGGCTAACTGATATGCTCTTGAACCATATCTATGGTGATGACAAAAGGTCCCAAACAGTTTGGTTCAAACTTTCCTTTGCTCTCTTGATCTAACTGATTCTTTTGGTTCCCCTTTAAAATGAGATCTCCACCTAAAATTGTCGCCCTTTGATTTTCTTGTTGTAGCATCAACAAA
>VDFB02000015.1:300517499-300705026 GCA_007258455.2 Sequoia sempervirens | reverse complement strand
GGCTCCAGATATCATGGTAATTTAAATTTTTTATTATATTTAAAGTCGATTACAAATTATATATTCTGAATAGCTTTAATTTTAAATTTTAAATTGAATATATATATAATATGAGCTAATACATGTTTTAAATTCTTTTTCTTTTATAGCATGAGACACATCTTGTAGTTGTGCATGTACAAATAGGTCTTGGAGAAGAGGGTGCACAACCTCAGAATATGGTGCAATTAAAATATGATAAATTATAAATTAAATTGAATTAAATAATTTTTAATTGTAGACTTACATCTAATTTCAACTTTCTTTGTCTTGTTTATGTAGATTGATTTAGATAATTTAGAGGTTGGTTCAGGTGCACCAGAGCATCCATACCTAGATATGATGGCAATTTAATTTTATGATGAATTATAAATTAAATTGTCATTAAATAAATTTTCATCGTCTTACATCTGATTTCATCTTTCTCTTGTACAGAGTGTTTCAAGTCATCTGCATAGTCCACATGGTGTGAAGAGGTCTCTTGATTATAGAGACAATACATGACCTAAACATGATTTTATAGGCTATATTTGATTATTTCATGGACTACATATTTGGTTTCTCATGTACTCTATTGGACTTTATACTTCATGGGTCAAGTACTTTGTTGGACTTTAGTTCATGGGTTGTACTCTGATGGACTTTATTTCATGTGCTTAATATATTGGTTTCATGCACTTAATATGTTGTAAATTATGGACTTTATTATTGTCCAATTTTAATTTACACATGTACATTTATGCATTTTATGTTCATAAACAAGACATTAATATAGGACATTAATGTGAAATTAAATATAAATATGAAATTAAAGTTGAAATTAATAGGACATTTTATTATTTATACTTTATAAATTTAGTGATCCCATACATGATATACATGATATGTACATTCAATAATTAGTGATAATTAGTCAATGAACTTATTCAATTCATGTCAATCAATAATTAGTCAATAAACCATAATTTACAAACAAAAGCAATCCGTTTATATACCACAAAGGATGAAATTTTCAGAAATAAACAATACCATACAAGATTAGAGAACAAAAGCATTAATAAATTTTATAAATAATAGCATCTAACACTAATTTATAAGTTGTCAAAACAAATAATAGCATCCAATACTAATTTATAAGCTGTCAAAACAAATAATAGCATCCAATACTAATTTATAAGCTATCAAAACAAATAATAGCATCCAATACTAATTTATAAGCTGTCAAAACAAATAATAACATCCAACACTAATTTATAGGTTGTCTTAAGGGGATGCCTTAAGGGGTCCTAATGCGACGTCTTAAGGGGATCAAAGGAGAGTATAATTAAGTACAAATATTAAGTGATATAAACAAGTATTATACTTTAGGGTGAGTCATCATAACAAATGATATAATTAAATATAATATTTAGGATATGTTAACTATTACAACACATCTTAAGGGATGTCTTGGGGTCCTAATCTGACATCTGGGGATCAAGAAGAGTATAATTAGTATTATACATATTAAGTTATAAAAACAAGTATTATAAGTTTTAGGGTGAGTCATCATAATAAAATGATATAATAATTAAGTATAATATTTAGGATATGTGTTAATACAACATATGTCTTAAGGGATAATATTGAGGGGGTCATAATACAACATCTTAGGATATAATTGATTTAACAATAATTTATGCATGATATTTAGTGATTATACAATCAAATATAAAGTTTCAAAGTAGGAAAAACATACATTTAACAAACTTAACATATATAATATTGATTTTGATACATAAAAGTACATAAGTACATGGTGTGTTTGTACATGTGGCTAATTTGTACAAATGTTTAATTATGTAAATGTGTACATATATGTCATCTCAAAACAATGTTTACAAGAATTTGGATATGCCATCTTAAGAACATCTCAAACTCATGCCCAAAATGTAGTAGGTCTTCACGCCACCTAATATCAAAAAGGTACAAGCAATATCAATGAAATCATCAAAACATACATATTTTAATTTATATAAAACTATCTATATGCACACAACTCAAGTACCTACATTTAAAAGTATTCCGCACATATTATTATTGGGTTGAATCAAGCATCTCTCTCTTTGTTGCAGTATGAGATCAATGCATGACTTGGGATACAAAAAAGGATAATAAATTAATTTTAACTATTAATGTACAAGCAATATCAATATATAATCAAAACATGTATTTAAATATAATTTAACTAATAATTACCTATTTTTACCAAGTATTCCATGTTGTCTAGGTTGAATCTGCATGGAATAGATCCTTTTTGTGATTATGGCTCAAGGATCTATAAAAGGAAAATTTGAATCAATTTCAACTAATAACACACTTGACCAATATCAAAACATGTATTTAATCTATTTAAAAGGACAATATAAAACTAAAACTATATTTACTTGTATTATTATTCCATTGTACCATATGCATCCTCTCTTTTTTGCAATGCATCTATGATTATCTCATGCTTTTCCATAGAAATTGTCCATAACACTTTATTTGTAGGTCTTCCACGATACTGATCTAGTTTTATATTTGTTGCCACCACCAAATGTGAATAGTTTATAATCTTTTTACACGTTTCATAATCTTCGAATGCAGATAGACCATTCTTCCTTGTTAGGTATTTTTCATATCCAAGTGCCAAAAACCACCACCAATCCTATTGGAAAACATGAAAACCATCATCAAATAAGTTCTCAAAATTTTCTTAAGGGGATCAAAGACTTGTTCTAAAAAATTGCTTAAGGGGATGTCTTAAGGGGATCACCGTACTTGTTGGATAATGATAGCCATCATCATCTTCTCGAGGTGCTATTAACTTATGTTTAGTTTCCACACAATGATCCAACCAATATTTCATTTCCTCTTCATTCCCCTCAGGTGCAACAACAAAATCACATGTCCTGCAAACAAAATTTGATTTAATAACTTGCACATATCCATATAAATAATTTAGTATTACAAAATAACTTAATAAAGTGAAATAAAATGAAATAAATTGAATTAAATTACCTTCTTGTACAAGGTCTGAAACACAGTAATAGTCTTCAGATGCAAACAATTGATCATTTTCTTCAATAGTTCTTACATATTGATCGTGTGCTTGTGTAGGTGTCAATGATCTTTGCTCCCACTGTTCAACCCATTATGTATTTTCACATGCTTCCCAATCTCCTGAGATACAAAACTGATAAAAACATGCAAGCTCCCTTGTCCAGATAGTCCATGTGCTTGCTGTCGAACTCCTAAATGAATGCAATTTAGTAGATCCACTGTTTGTCTCACAATCAACTCTAGGTACAATGTTCTCTTCTTCAACCAACCAAAAGAATAAATGAACTGTAGAGTACTCACTTGAACCAGGTGCAGATAATATTGTATTGTACCAATCCACAATCCCATGTGCATCTTTAAATTTTACTGCATCCTTGAATTTTAATTGTTCTCTAGCAAGAATTCTTTTGACACACACACCAGCTCCATCATGTTCTCCTTTACCATACCCAGCTTAAAAAAAACTCCATATATGTTGGACATTAAGTTCCTTATGAACCCTACTTAACCAATAGAACATTCGAGTATTCTTGAACTGCCCCGTACAATTATCTAGCCATATGAGGTGTTCTGTCATATGGATTCCTCTTTCTCTTAAATTTCTATAAAATATATTGAAACAATATTGCACAAAATATGACGAGTGTAATCGGTTGTCACTCAAATAAAAATGATACTCCTTCAAAACTTTTATATCATCCTCAGTGCTATCTTTTGCATGTCTATAAATAATATGGAAAAACATAGCTACTTGCATTGAATTATAATACTATGATTGAATTTCCTCTTGCAGAGCTAGAGTATAATTTTTAGCAAAATCAACCACTGAAAGTATAGTACCAATTGGAAATGTGTTTCTACATATGTGCGAAATTGGCCATCAAGCCATCGAGCATGTTGAGAATGCATTACATATTTTGGTATAATCTTATTCTTAAATTCACTCATGAATGCATGCACACTAACTTTTTCTGTAACTAAATCACAATGCTTTCCTATTTTTCCATCTTTTAAAGAATAGTGAACATTCTGAAATCTTTTAACATCTACTAATTGTTGTCCAAAATAATTATCAACACTTTCATGCATACAAATTCTTAAAAATAAAAGATTTCCACAGCTAATGCATTGTCCAAAAATACAAGAACTTAAATAAAACAATTTACCATTAGATCTTTCACAAAACAAACCTGATATAAACTCCCTTATTGCTTCAGGTGGCATATTAATACCACATTCATGTATAATCATGCTAGTATGCAAGGTACAATGTATATATCAAAAAACATCATAAAAATAATGAAATTGAACATGGATTTTACAACAACAAGATATTCGTTGCTTATTAATTTTTACATACCAGGGTTTACATTTTTCAAAAGACCTTTGCACCTTATTTTAATATTACCAGGTAACACTAAATCACCACAAAATATTCAGTTTGTGTTGTATCTAATAGGTGTTTTGGGTGAGGATCACGAACTCTGGACCCCACCCTTAATTTTAAAACATCTCTAGCATTAGATGATACCCTAGTATTATCATGCCAATATTTTTCAATCAAAGATTTAATTTCAACATTCAATTTCATATTAGAACTCGGAGTTGACCACTGAAACTCCAACATTGGTTGATAGGATCATTTTCTATACTTTCTCTTCTTTTTTCTGCTCTTAGCAATGTTTTAGGATGTATTTTTAAAACTTCACTAATATTGCTTACCATTCTTTTATTAAAAGTTGCTTTATTAACTATAGCAGTTGTTATAGTTCTTCTTGCTTCATTTTTATCTTTAGATCGACTATTTTTCCCAATAGATTGAATAGCACTAGCAACAGTAGACATACCATGTTTTAATAATAGATCTTTTCTTCTTGGTTTAACAAAAAAGCCTAACCTTTTCTTTATTTTTCTCATTATTTGCATTCTCATCAATTGCATCATTAGTTGACATTGAAATGCAAGTTTTTTATGATAAATGATTTTTTTGTATATTCTATTTGCATGTGTTCTTATTTTCCTCCAAGAAATCTTACCAGGAAGATTATCCAAAACATCACTTTCAATTTAAAAAAAAGTATTTTCATTAAATTCAACATCATATTGTTGATTTTCATTTTCATTTTCAACTTCAAAACGATTTACATTTTCATCAACAAAATGGTTTTCATTTTCATTTTCACCAACAAAATAGTTTTCGTTTTCATTTTCAACAAAGAGATCATTCTCATTTTCATTTTCAACAAAATATTTTTCATTCTCATTTTGATTTTCAACAAAAGATTTTTCTTTTTCATTTTCAACAAATTCTATAAAAGTTTCATCTCTCCGAATATTATCAATGTCAACATCGTTAAGTCCAGCATCTTGTAAAACTTCTACATACGAATTTACCATTTCACTAAAATGTGGATTTGAAGACGTACCTGGATTAGTGCCTATTGAAATGTTCTCCATAGCATTGAAAGAGGGATTTGAAGACATAATAGGACTTGATCATATTATTTTCCAAACTGACTTATTGCAAATTAGCTTCGTCTACAACCATGGTCTCCTCAATATTTTCATCTTCAATAGTTGTGGAATTGGATGCTTCACCATCATTCATTGATTTAATTCTCATTCTTCTTTCTCTTTGTCTTTGTTTCTTCTTCTCTCTCATTTCTTCAATTTCTTCAGGAGTCAATGTCTTCCTATCTTTCCTCTTATTACGAGCTTGTGAACCCATGATTATAAAATTCTCAAGCACAAATGAATGTCAATAGTGAAATTCTTCAAAAAATTCAATCCAAATTGCAAGTTGAAGACCTGTAAGGACAAAATTCTTCCTCTTGTGTTCCTCAAAACAAGTAGAAAACTAGCACAATTCCACTTAAAAAACTATTTTCTTCATGCCTCCTTTCAAAAATTCAATCCATATTGCAAGTTGAAGACCTATAAAAACACTGGGTCAGGCTAGTGTGTTCAAGTTGAAGGATCCACCTGAGTGGCTTCCTGGTGGTGTGGCTGAGGATCGCCAGGAGCTTGCTTTACTGTTGTCTAATCGTTCTTGTAATTCTCTTCTAGAGAGGGATGTGCTAGCTTGGGGGCCAAAACCAAAAGGTAAATTTTCTGTTGCTTCAGGCTATCACATTTTGGATAAATAGTTGTTTGGGAGTTTAGTGGTCTCTTGGTGGAAGCAAGTTTGGAATAAGTTTTCCTAGCCTAAGTGTAATTTCTTCACCTAGTTATTGGTGCAAGGGAAGTGTCTTACTTGGGAAAATCTTTGGAAGCATGGGTTTCAGGGCCCGTCTATGTGTGTCATGTGTACTGGGCACAAGGAATGTATTCCTCACCTCTTCTTTCAGTGTTATTTTGTGAAGGATGTTTGGAACTTTTGGTGGAACCTCTGGCAAAAACCATGTAGGCATGGTTCTTCTTTGGAGGATTTTTGGAGGGGTCAGGGGTCTCCTCCTGTTAAGACTCCTTTCCTTCTTATAGCTTGGACCATTGGTCCCAGTTTAATAATATGGTATATTTGGTTGGAGCGTAACCACAAATTTTTTTTGGATAAGAAATTGCTTGTTGGTTAGCTTTGGATGAGAATTTTGGGGGTCCTTCAGGAGACTTTGATTGCTAAGTGCGATTTGGCTATTCTTGTCGACCCTGATGAGTTGGGAATGGTTAGTGTTCTGGGCCTTTTTGATCAGGGAAAGAGAAAATTGAGACCTGGGCGTCGTGGCTGTGGGCGGGAGAGGGTTGGTCATGTTGGTCATTGGTGTCCTCTTGTTTTAGGGGAGTTGAAAATTAATATTGATGGATCTTCATGTGGCAATCTAGGGCATGCTGGAGTTGGTGGTATCGACAGAGATAGTTTGGGAGTTGTGGTTTTCTTCTTTTCTATTTATAAGGGCCAATATACTAATAACCTCATGGAGGCTATTGCTATTCTCCTAGCAGTTGAGTGGGCCTATGCTCTTGGCTGGAGGTAGATTGTTTGTGAGTCTGACTCTTAGGTTATTATTGATATGTTGAATAGGGGGCATTTGGAGGGTGTGAATTGGCAGCTGGCGATGGTGGTTAAGCAAATTATCTCATTGTGCACTGCTTTGGAGTCTATTGTCTTTTGTCATATTCCTTGTGAGTGGAATAAGATGGCGAATGGCTTGGCTAGGTGGGCTTCTGAGCATATGGGGACTTGGAGTGTTGATAATTGGGGCAATCTTCTTGGTGATTTGGCCCTAGTTCTGGAAGATTGGGTTGTGGAAGATATGAGATGCTTATTGGGCGTGGCTTAATTATTGGCTTTGTTGGTTCCCTTTATGGGCTGTTTCTCTTGCTTTGTAATATTCTTTTGATTCAATAAAAAATTTACCCCTCTTTTTTATCAAAAAAAGACCTATAAAAACAAAAGTCTTCCTCTTTTGTTCCTCCAAACGAGTAGAAAACTAACACAATTCCACTTCAAAAATGGTTTACATGATGCCTCCTTTGAAAAATTCAATCCAAAATGCAAGTTCACCACTTGTAAAGACAAAATTTGATGAAAAATAGCCCAATATGTCGCAGTCGGCCGTACATGTGAAGTTGTAGACTTCATAGTAAACTTTGCCAGTAAATTTAAAAAAATGGTTAAAAAGAAATAGGATCCTGTTTATTACAAATGGGATCTCGTTTCATAATCAGGATCCCATTCCCCAATATTAAATGTGGGGACTGTTGACAGGGAAACGAGATCCTGAGTGTTATAAAATGGGATCTCGTTTCCCTGTCAACGGTCACTGCATTTAATATTGGGAAACGAGATCCCGTTTCCAAAAAATTGAAATTCCATTTGCTTTGTGGTAAGGTTTTTGGCTTGTATTTTGGTTTAGAAAAAGCATTGTGAATATGAACCTAGGCCTTCAACCTAGTTTGACTTGCAAGTTGAAGGTCCTAATAGTGTCAGAGAAAAATACTGAGTTTCGACATATGGTTGATGACTTTTTTTGCAGAATTTTCTGATGAAATTAAAACCCATTATAGATGAGACAGTGCAGATTCCAAATATATAATTTTTTTACAATTGGATTATTTTTTCTATTTTTCAATTAATTTATGATGAAATTGGTCCATAAACTTAAATATCAGGGTTTTTTACTATTTTAATAACTTTTTATCAACATAACATTTTCACGAACAAATTGCAAGAGAACGTACTTTAGAGAATTATTTTAAATTTTAATTTTTTTCAAAAAATGATAAGTTTAGGTCATCTTATGCGTGATGTACACGATTTTTCAAAATGACAAATATGGCTGATAAAAATTTAACAAAAAAAATTCAATAAAAAATTACAAAAAAATATCAAAAATGTGCTTCAGTGAGTTACACATCTTTTCCCAAAAGGATTTAGAAAAATACGATAATTTAGGTCAAAATATGGATGACGTACACGTGCATGGGATGGTAAAAAAAATGACTTTTAAACAGTGGTTTTAAGAAATGCCTATTAAAACTCAATTTATACCATCTAGGTATTGAAATAAATTACATATTTGGAAACTAGACTCCGAGTACTACATTTTATGATTAGTGACTTTTTTGAAGATTCCATCAATAAGTGCTTCAAATTTTAAGGTCAAATGTGTCAAATTCTAAAAATTAGGGAAAACACCCACTTTTTCCAGCCAAAAAGTGGACTAAACTTCTTGCCAACACCCCAATCAACTTTGGTCACAAATTAATCAATCAATCAGTCATCTCAGTCATCTACCTTAAACAGGATATGTCTTTCCTGAAATCAGGCATAATCAATGGGTCACCTGGTCAACCTAATCAATCATATCAATCAATCTTGTCAATCCTATCAACAAACATTTATTTCTTTGGCAAACGATCTAATTAGCTGTTGGCTTTGTTGGTCTAAGTTTGTCTTATCTTTCGGTTTATCTTTGATCATGTTACTAGCCACCTTGAGGATGTCTTGTCAAGGCTTTAGAGGAGTGATGATGGATCATGATCTCTTTTCTTTGCTTGCTATCTATGGTTTTTCTTGACAAAATGATTGGGGCAATTGGGTCCTTCGTATGAGTCATGACATTCCTTGTCTTTTGGACTATCTATTTCTTTCAAGTGCATGACCTTGTACACCTTGGTCTATGTCATACCTTGGTGTTTTTTTTCCATTTTTCATTTTTTTATCGCCCAATGATGATTAAATGTAAGGCCTAATATTTATCTAGCAAAATATTGGAGTACTTTCTCCATGCTAACATTTCTTCTATCCACATCTTGACAACATCTTGTGACACACAAAAATACCCTGCATACATGATCATGTTAGGAAACATTATAGAAAGCATTATCATCATAAACATCACCATAATAAGCCACATATATTTGCATAAGAAAATACAAAAAATATAGAGTGCATCTTGTTGGTGTTTAAATTCACACCTCTGGAATGCGTATTTGAAATAGACAGCTATGCACAGATAAAATGCTCTTCAAATTAGGAGGGGAAGCTCCCTCTTGCTGATGGTATTCCAGAAAGTAAACTAAAAACTAAGTTGCCTATCTTTTTGATCAGCTAGAGCACAAGGTTTATAAAACACAAACACCGCAGCTGAGATTTTCTGATTTAAGAACTTCAACTACGACTAACTTAAACTAAAGACATTTATAACTTCTCAAGTAATAAGCAGAGCAAGAGAAACTAGAAATGAACAAGGTAGATTTTTTGACAAAATACTTCGATAAACTCTTTCTCAACGAACATCTACACACTTCAATGTAAGTTGAAATCAAGATCATAAAAGTAAAACACCAATAACGGAAATCAGAGATTTTATATCAAGGCAAAGGAGGCTCATGATTTTATTACTCGAACTTCTGGAGCAAAACTCACTTCTAACATGCCTGGAATAAGAAATTGTAGCTAAAGAAGTTTGCAGTCTTATTCTTACACAATAAAAACAACAATCACACTAACTCCTTGCTGGCTAAAGAGGCTCAACAATTTTCTATCACAACACAATTGAACGACACTTGAATAACAAATAGAAGGCAAAATAGGCTCAGCATTTTGTTATCACTAGCATGGTTAAAAAAAAACTAAATGAGCAAAGGCTCTTATTTATAGAGAAGCAAAGGAGTGGGGAACCCTAAAATCTCCTTGCTTTCACAATCTAGGGCTTGCTCAACAAGCAAGCTTTATTACTAAATCTAGAAAGAAGATAACATCTAAAACCCTAGAAAGCAGAAAAAGTGGGAAACGCCAACTATTACATCTGATCTTCTTTCTCTTCTCAAAGAATGGATAAGGATCATTCCAAGAATAGAAAGAAAGCGGGAAAGAAAGCTTCTAGAAGAAAGCTGCTTTAAAGCTCGATCACATCCGCTAGAAAATTAGAAACTGTGTCCCGGTTCGGTGCATCTATGCCCTCAATAGCAAAACACCGCTTTTCAAGAATATCTTCAGCATCTACAATAGATCTCAGGAAATCTTTGACCTCACTGGCCGCTTTCTTGAACTTTGCTGACATCATTGAAATATGGCCTATCCTTCCACCAACTGGATTGCAACTGCGAACAACACTATGGAATTGATCCTGCACTTCGTCAAGCCCGGCGTAGGATCCATCTTCAAGAATGTACTGAGAAGGGATCTCTATGATAAACTCACCAATGAAAAGGAGAACTTCAATCACCCTTTGTCTGTAGGCGATGAATTCTTTAGATATTCTTTCATAGGTTTTAACTTTGAAAACATGACGCTCTCTCCAGGCAAGGATTTGTCTCTTGTGTTCTCTTGAACTTGCTAAACCGTAAGCCGTGTCTAAATCAGCAATGATGATCTCATGTCTCGGTTTAACTTCAGCCAGTGTTTTTTCAAATCCTTAGATACCTTGACGTAGCTTATGAGTGTCTTCCCTTAGCTCGAACATCCATGCCAAGATCTCCCTTCCTCTGACAATGAAACTCTTGATCCACTCCTGAGTCTCTTTCCCACATATGACCAACTGTCTTAACTGCTGATGATCAGCCGGTGTCTCTAAAATCTGGGGTAGCAACTAGGTTACCTGTGAAGAACCATGGACAAGGTTAGAAATGAAAAGCATGAGTTGCTAATTTTTAGCCTTGAGGGTTGCCTTGTCTTCTCCATCCTTGAGTACTCTTTCCTGAAGATTTTCGGATGCAACTTTGAAGAGACTCAAATCTGCATGTCTGGTATTTCTACCAAGATTGGCCTTGACCATGACAAAATCATCCATATTCACCTCATCACTATTCTTGTCTTCTGGGGGCAATGCAGTCTCCATGATTATTTCATTATCAGGATTCCTATCAAAGTGAACTTGCTTCTTTGCCTTCTTCTTAGGAGGTTCCTGATAGATGTTATCAAGATCATCAACACTCATTTGATATGAAGGCCTTCTTCTAACCCTTCCTAAGGAGTTCTCAAGCCAAGACATGGTAGTATCTTTACTAACTTCCTCAGGAGGTGCAACTGTAATCTCTTCATCATCTTCGATATCAAGGTTGATGTCGATTGGTGAAGAACCTGTCAAAGGTACATAAACATGTGTTGAAGGTGGCTCCTCTGCTTCTTTTTGAGGTATGGGCTCGTCAGGAGGAACTTCTGAATCAGCTATAGGCTGCTCCTGTACGACTATGCCTAAGAAATCCAACCTTCTTTTTACATTTTTATTTGATCTACTACCTTTGACGCCTTCTTGAGACTGACTTTTACCCTTCCCTTTCGACTGTGCTCTGGAGGAAGAGGAAATTATCCTTGGCGGCTTTGCTACTGGAATGGAGTTTTTCCTTTTAAGGACCAAGAAAACCTTACTATGCTCAAGGACTTGTCTTGTCCTGTCTTCGACTGAAAGGGATTCCTTATTAGCCCAGTTGACTTGTGAAAGGGGCTGATCTTCTATTCGTTTTTGAGTATACATCGGGAGAAGCACATCCTCGTCATCATCTGATAACCCTTCTATGTCTTCAATTAAACAATCCTTCATCTGATGGAGAGTAAGTCTGCTGTAACTACGTCTCCGTACCTCGAACTCATCTGTACAATTAGCCCAAAAATCTTCAAGTGCAGGTATATGATCATAGTTCTTCTCAAGTCGGCTAGCATAGAAACCATTAGGATCAAATGATCGTCTCTCGCTGTAGGACTTGAGGCTGAGTTTATATAACTCATCTCCGATTGACTTGGCATCTACAGCCGTCCTGCATGTGTATATACCCAACCCTAATGGAAACTGAAGAGAGGGTCTCCTTCTATTTCTAGGACTGTATGAACATCATGAGCCTGCCTCAAGAACTCCATGAAGACGACCTCGTCCGACGGGTACCTTGGTAACATGAGTGGAGCACCTGAATAACCATAGACCCTGAGATAGGTGAAAGTGGGAAACTGTATAAACCAATCCACCCATTCCACCACCGCTGCCCTGGCAACTGAAGATATACGGACATGCAACTCATTGTCCAATTCCCGCACAGTGTACATTAGAAAAGCCTCATTCACCCTTTTGTAATGATGCAACGACTTTGTGAACTCCAACTAGAGATAATAGTTATATATGTGCTGTACGCTCAATGATCCCTCGGTGTTCAACCCTCTAAATTGACCTTGATAGGCCACTAGATAGACTAGGTATGACACCATGTGGAATACATGAAATTGGAAGTATTCTGTTATCTGTTGATGTAGACAGTCACTGATCAAGGTAGGCCAGTCATAGAACTCAGTTTTCTTCATGATGTGGGGTATGGTGTAAAACATCCAAGGTTGAAACTTGGTGGCATCTTCTGAGCCAGTGACCCTGTTGAGCAAGGTGATGATGATGGCAATCTCGTCCTTAAACTCTCCTCGCCCGACGTTCTTAGGCAATGTTTTGTGTTTCTCCTTCATCCACCTTTATGCAATCTTCTTGCTATATTTATCTTTGTGCATATTCCATATCCTTTCACATTCACCCTTTGAGAGAGTAACGCTTTCAGGCCATGGGGAAATGGAAAAACACTTCTCAATTATATCAGGCTTTAGACTGCAAATCAATCTACCATCTGCTGAATGGATCTCCCTAGTAGTTGGGTTGTAATGCTTAATGCAAGCGATTACGAACTCAAGGCTCTAAACTGATATAGGAATTGACGTTGTTGCGAGGAGTCAAGAATGTCCTAGGTTCTTGATTGAAGTGTTTCCTGCTCTCTCCAAGGCATGTAGATCAAACACTGGCTTAATATGATGCAAGTCTATCTCAACTATTTTGATGTAATCGTGATAGAGAGTTGATTCAGTCTTGAAAACATTAGGAGTGTACTCCATTTCAGAAAACTTGAAGAATGACTGTAAACTCGCCTAGGTTCAGACAAGTCTTGAGAAATTTCTATTTTTAGAATGCTAATTTTTGTGCTCCAACAATTTTTTTTTTTTGAATTTTTTTTTGAGATATGGGTTTTGTTCAGAAAATCGTTGTAAGACAACCCAAATTGTCCGTTTTTGAAAATTTTGAATTTTTCCTAAAAAAGCAGCAAACCCTAATTTCTTCAATTTTTTTCAAAAAAAGCTGACACCTGGGTTTTGTTCAGAACAAGATTAGAAATGGACCCAGTTGATTAGATTTGCAAAACCCTAATGGCTGATCGAAAAAACAACCAACCCTAGGTTTTGAAATTTTCTTGAAAAAAGCTATGATATAGGTTTTCTTCAGAAGACTGATTGGAGAGGACCCAGATGGTTGGAAATTGAATGCACTGATGTTTTCATTGACATGCAAAATAAAAGCACTTGCTGCAATTTGATGAAATTCTTGAAAAATTCTTCAGAAGATTGAGACAAAAAGACCCAGATGACTGAAAAATGGAATGCCTTGGCCTTCTCCTTGAAAAATTCGATCTTTTGGATGACAAAGCTTGGAAAAGCAAGGGTTTATGCTTGCTGGTCTGAAAAATCTGATATAAAACCAACAACTATGGATTCTTGAATCACAAAAATTCTTCAAACTTGTTGCTCCAACTTTCTCCTTTGGATGCTACCTGCAAAAATAATGAAAAATACATTGAAAAGAGGTGTTAAATAGACTTTAGGGCTTGATTTAGGTTTTGCTTTCTTTTTGCTTTTATTTTCAAAACCCTAAATCCCAACTTCATTGAACTTGGATGCCATCCTTCACTTGGCAATTTTGAAACTTTTTGAAAATCTCAAAAATTTCTCTAAGGCATGAGAATTTGGGCACCCACTTCATCTAGTGTTAATTTATTTTTTGATATTTTCAACTTTTCTCCATTTTGACATGCTACTTCACCTCTGATTTCCCATTGAAAGATTGACCTGACAGGCGAGCTGAAGGTTTCATGGCGGAGCTTGACTGATTCTAAGAAAGAAGTTTTGGAGGCACCTCTGGCAAAATCCTTCATTTCGACCTCCGAAATCATAAGTGCCTTTTCCTTCAAGGGGCGCCCATTTTGTCCAGAGTTAGCCATTTTCATGACCTTCAAATTTCTTCATTAGCTTCTCTTCTACAAATGATTTCTATGAATCTGGAGCTCCAGGCATCGAATCAACTGCCTGTTATGCTTATCGCGAAGCTGACGAGATATAAGGTGGGGTCTTCTGGGATGAACTTTGTCAAACAATGCATTTAAGGCCTTCAAAAGTTTGGGCGCCCATCTTGGCTGGTGGCGCTCACTTTTACCATACTTAGTTTATTTTTTGATTTTTATGTTTGCTTTTAAATCTTCGTTCTCAGCCTTCGTCGGACTCTACGTTCAACTCCTCGTATCTGGTGACTACAGACTCCGATTGACATGCTGGATGTCTCGTTGGAAAGCTGAATCAACCTTGAAGAGATCATATTAGTCACTCATTTGCAAATTCATCTGTTTCACCCTCTGAAAACTTGGGCGCCCTTCTTCACCAGGGGTGCCCATCTTCTCCAGACTTAACCATTTTTTCATGATTTTCGCATTCTAGTCTAAAATCTTCATTCTGGACCTTCGTCTTCGATCTAAATTTGCTGGAAGATGACCAGTTGAATATGCTGACAAAGACAGGCATCGCGAAGCTGGGAAAAATCTGAAGAGATTGAACACTTTGACAAACCCTCACTGCTGAATTAGGCCCTTCAAAAAGCTGGGCGCCCTTCTTGACTGGGGGCGCCCACTTTGTCAACACTTAGTCAATTTTGATATTTTTCAAAATTTTCACTCCGTTTTCCGTGTGAATCCCTCCTATTCGTCGTTGAATCCTGAATGACTGAATGATCTGTTGACTGCACCGTTGGATTCACTACGAAGCTGACAGAAAAGTGAGGAAGTCTGATTGGAGGTTTGAAACCCTAATTTTGACATCTAATGCTCCAAAAAGATGGGCACCCTTCCTTCACTGGGGCGCCCATGTCTGGCAATGTTAGAAAATTTTCATCATTTTTCATCTTCTCCCTCGTTCTTTGTGCATGTTCATCATCTCACCTCTTGCTGAAAGTTTGAATGCTGAAACTGTCACCTGGCAGCCGACTGACCTCCATTGATGACCTCGGAGCTCTTGATACACTGCTGAAAAGCAGAATAGACCCAGTAGGGAAAAACTGATCTTTTTAAAATTCTGACTGCACCAGCCTGATATAGACGTATTTTGAGCCAATCAAAATTAGTTCAGACCCTGTCGGACCAACTTTCTATTTTTAGAAAGTTTTGCCAGTATCCATTTCCAAAGAAACCTAGAAAACATTACTAATTTTAAATTTTTTCTAAAAATAGCAGTTTTCCTAAAATTTAGCGATGAAAAATTGAGATTTAGGTTTTGTTGATTAAGCTACTCTTAGCAGACCCAGATCGTCAGATTTTGAAAATTTTGTGTTTTAACCCCTCATGCAAGACATGCATACCCAAATTTTGACCTTTTTGACTGATTTAACAAGACTTTTACTCATTTCTTCAAAATGTCTAAGTATAACAAAATTTTTAATTTTGGGGTACAACACATCTGTATAGCATTATCATTTCATAGCATCATAACATATTCAACATGTCATTGCATTTTACATTATAATCATAGTACACTTCCATTTATCACATTTCATATGCATTGCATTGACATTTTTATAAACATTGCATAATCATAATCATATCATATATCATATTTTGCATTTACATTATACATTTCTAATCATTGCATGCATAATCCATAGACATCATATTACAAAACATTAATTGCATTCACATATCACATCACATCATAAAATTAGGTCATCTAAACTGTAGTAATAAATAACCATATAGCATAATCACATAAGATTGCACATCATAAATCGCTGCCAAAAACCATATCATATATCACTCAAAATGTGTCATACTACAATGTCAAGATGTATCATATATAATAAAATAGAGCTTGTAAGCTCAATGGTTAAAATACAGTGTCATAATACATAATAC
Source organism: Sequoia sempervirens (assembly GCA_007258455.2). Classification (NCBI taxonomy): domain Eukaryota; kingdom Viridiplantae; phylum Streptophyta; class Pinopsida; order Cupressales; family Cupressaceae; genus Sequoia; species Sequoia sempervirens. The sequence goes on along the minus strand of VDFB02000015.1, from coordinate 300,688,490 downwards.
ATAAATGTCAAAATGAGTCCTAGCCAAAACTACCCTGCTCTCCTAAACTTGGTGATGGTTGCCTACCCTCTCGCCGTGGTGAGCCTGGAGACCTGTGCTCTGATGTTGATGGCCTATCATATGAGGTAGACCGTGTCAGGCATGATACCCTGCCACTCTGACCTGATGTGCGAGTGTTGGCTGTGTGTTCTACTCTATGACCTACCCTGAGATCGACTCTAAACCTTTGTGAAGCTCGACTCTCTCCTCTCTGGTGACACTGCTCTCTCATATAAATCCCTGTAATACTGTAACCCCATGCTCGATCTAGCCAACTCTTGTGCCACATCTACGACTGATCCACTACAAGTAGCCACAAAATCTAGCATCCGCTGATCTGTCTGATGCTGATTGATCACTACTAGGTCCCTCTCTATTTGTAGGGTGTCCCTCTCGACCCTCAATCCATCCCGCTTTGATCTTAGTGCCCCTATCTCTGCCTCTAGTGCCTGTACATGGGCCTATAAAGTGGCTATCCACTGATCAACTGACCCATCATTAGCTCTAACCCCTACCTCCTCTAGCCCATCCTCTACATCCACGCCCATCACAATCCTCTCTCAGAGAACTCTCTCGGCCTCTCCCATCTCTGGCTCCTTCATGTGCTCCTCCTCTACCTCAACCTCCACCATCTCGATATTCTCCAGTCCTACCTCTAGAGCTGGTGCCTCTGCATGCTGCTCTCCCTCCTCCACCACCCTCTCCCTGGGCATCCTCTCCTTTGGATGCTCCTCCTCACCCTCCTCACAGATTGGTGACAAAGGCCTCACCACCCATCATCTCCTATCTCTCCTCCTCCTACCTTGGTCTCCTGCCTTGGCCTCCCTTATCATCCCCTCCATCATCTCCCCGTCCTCCATCCCCTCATCCTCCATCTCCTTGTCTACCACCCCTCCATCCCGGCCTCATGGGTCATTGCCTCGGTGCTCTATAGGCATTGGCTGATCTGGGTTAGTATATGGAGCTAGCCTATGGGTCAACCACCATGCATCGTACTCTGTAGTCATCCCAGGATCTACTGCACCCCCTATCCAAGCCCACTACATTGGCTATAGTGCATCAATCTCTTGCTCAACTATGGTAATTGGTATCACTTGTCCCCATAGATGTACCTCTTGTGAGGAATGTGCAAACTCTACAATCCTCGTAGGTACACCCTGTCTCTCCCTAAACTTTCATCTCACCCACTCTGGTAGGTGCATCTTGATGATGTGATGTGACTACACTATCCGACCGATCAAGTATCTAGGCTATCAACACCATGGAAAATGCTCATCCTCATCCACCAACTATTGGCAATCCCTGTATGGTCTCTAGACAAAGCTCGCCAACACATCTATGTCATGTCTCTAATATCCTATATCACCTACATGCGTCTGTATCACTAGACCACCATACATATATGCATACGGCATCCCAACTCCCATCTACTATCTCACTACCAATCAGAACACTACTATGTGCTCCCATGCCCATACTGTCAGTAGTGTCACTCCACAACTCATGCTCTGTCCACCTCGATATGCAATGTCATGCAGATGGAAGTAAATTATACCTAATAAACATGACCCCCAAGCATAGAATGTCTCATCCTACATCATCCCTGCTAATACCTCTCCCCACCCAATTGGGAAACCATGGCCCTTGCGGTTTGGAATCAAAACATCGATAATCAATGTACACAAAACATAGTCAAATATATCATCTCTCTGCTAGGGTCTCCCATATGATCTCATAACCCTACACACCGAGCTCTGACATGTCCTCATAGTCATAGTGGTCATAGATCTCCTACAATTCTCAAATGGGATCATATCTCACTTGCTCCCTGTGTATCAACACTTGCAGTATCCTCTAAACATCCTCCAGGGTCACAATAGCCTCCCTGATCAACAAATGAAATATGAAAGTCTTAGAGTGCCATCACTCCGCAAGTGCTGTCAGCATACCTTAGTTTTCCCTGACAATGGGCATATATGTGACATAAAACAATCCTAGATCTAGCAGTGTGTGCCTCTCGACATTTGATAGCCAATCTCGAAGCCAAAATATCACTGGTCGTGACTCCCAAGTATAGATAGGGGAAAGTACAACCTAAGGTCACCACAAAAGTCATCATATCAATTTACAATCTTCATTTGACCTATTAGACCTAAATTGGACAAGTCCTTTTATCCTAAATTGAGGCAAATTTTTAACCAGTTAATTGCATCATTTTGCCTATCAATTGCGTCGCAGAAGTCCTTCATGTCACTATTCTTGCACATGCGTTGCATAACTGCAATTGCATCACACGCCTCAACTAATGCATCACCAGGGTCAATTACGGTCAAACCCTTGTTAGTTGTGTCATTCCAATATAGCATGCATCATTTCCCCATGCACTTGCGACACTTTCTGTTGATTGCATCATTCCTGGTCATGTGTGCGATGCAGGAAGCAAATGCAACACACCTTTTCAGATGCATCGCATCGCAACCAACCTCCCTATGCCCTAGCAATTGCATCATGACAAGGTGATTGCGATGAACCATAGTCACTTGCATCATTCGCACACATAATTAAGTTGAATGATGTTTGACGTAATTGCCTACTAAATTTTTTCCTAGCCTTAAATGCACGAAAACAAAAAAATGACAAAGTGGGTTTGGAGTACATACTGGGTCTGGTGCTCCCTCAGGTCGGTGGTAGGTGTAGATGTGATAGCCTTAGTGTGTGTAGTGTGGAACTGGTGACATATTCTCAACTTCTCTCTCCTAAAGCTCCTAAACTTTCTAAATTTGGAATGCACAAATGAGCAAATTTCTTAAGAAAATTTGGAATGCACTAGGTATGTGTACTCGACACACTATTTGGCCACTTTGAACCTAAACTTGACCCCCTAGATGACCTCGAAAATCAATTCTGTCACCACCATTGAACTCCTAGCTGTCAAATTGACTTAGTAGAACAATTTTCCATTTTTTTTGATTTTTTTTGAAAATTCTCCCGAGGGGGCATACATCCACCTTGCTTTCATCGGGGCATGTTTTAATTGAATTTATTTGACACAACACAATGAACTCCATTATGTTAAAGAGGGGAAAAATGTAGACATTGAAAAATATTTTGGTCTGTGAGCGTCATTTTTCCATTGTCTTGGCCTTCTTCCTTGCATAATTAAATAATTTTAATTATTTAAGTATTTCCATTGATCACATTCCTCTATTCATTAAACAATGTTAATTATTTAATTAATTCACTCTCTTGATCTTCATTCTACTTTGATCAATTAAATAAACTTAATTGTGTCGCTAACACTCTTTCCTTCAATGATTAAATAAATTATCCTTTTTTTAATTATTTGCACTTTTCATTATTTGTCTATAGTTAAATAATAAATATTAATTATTTATCTATTCATTAATCTTTCTGTTCGTCCATAGTTAAATAATTATTGAAATTATTTAATTATCTTTTGTCATTTCTCCACTATTAAATAATTAATCTAAATTAATTATTTAATCCTCCTTTTCTATTTCCTCTTATTTAATTAAATTGGTTGCACAATCATTTTTAATTAAATGCCCATTTTCTTCTTCTTCCATAGATGAATAATTTAAAAAAATTATTTATTCCTCCACTTGGTCAAAGATTCTCCTCTCATGAATTAAATAATTTTATTATTTAATTCCTTCATTATCCCTCCACTCTCTCATTTTCAAATCTCAACCATTGATTGTCTCTGGTATCCTTTCAATCTTGACCATCCATTTTGTAACAGTCCCTATCCCACTACTCTGTGGTGCATGAATCCTCAATCGTCGATCTGAGAATCTTTCTAGAACTTCAATATCGTCTATCTATTCGAATCACTTTCTATAAAAGAAGGTTTTCTCCTCCATTTTTAATTTAACAACCACATATCTCCAATATTCATGCTTATTGTTTGTAGGTACTTGCATACAACAAATTGAGGGAAACTTGCAAAGTTTGTTTTAAGGAGAGACAAGGAAGGTTATTCAACTTCAACATGGGGAGTTCATTGTTTTATTGCTCATATTTCATTCCTCTTGTTTGATTGTTCTTTCTTGTTTACATTTGGATTTTGACTTAGATTTAGTGCAGTGGTTGTCACTTATCTTTGCTATTTTGAATTCCTATCTTATAGAGAGAAGAATGATAAAGGAAAGTAATAGACAAAACTTATAGAAAGCAAAGATAATCTATATGCTAAACTATAAATAAGACAATGCAATAAAGTAAATGCTACCCTCCCTTCTACGTGCTTGGAGAAGCTGAGAGAGGAAGGAAGAAAAACTTGAGAACGCAAGATGATAGTGCCAATGACGTAGAGCTTGAAGCCTATGAGAAATAATGGTGTAGAAGCTAGAAGCAACAAGAACAATGGTGTAGAATGGAAGAATGGAGTGAGATTGTAGAGTGAATGAGCAATAAGTGAATGCGATTGAATAAATGGAATTCAAAGAGGTTAGTTCAAAATCTATTTTGGAGGCAAAGAGATGTTTTTAGGTAGTTAAGGTTCGCAGGAAGTGTTACATTACACAAGGTGATAGAGAATCATAACGTACCAATGACCACTGATCCAAGAATATTTTCAGGACACTAGCACACCATGCAAATGTCTGTGTGACACGAAGGTGTCCATGACAAAATTCCCTCACCAATGGAAAATGATAAAGAACATATGAGAATGAAGGGTAAAGGTGACACATTTTTTCATTTTCAACCTTATAAGGCTAAGGTGAAGGTGATGTTGTGAGAAATTGTACTAGGTACAATTTTACACCTAAACAAGAAAAAATGAGAATATGGGAGTTGACACTTGTGTTCCAATTTGATTTTGAGCATTGTTGAGAATTTAAGCACAACTAGCTACTGTCAAAATATTAGAATCTACTACATGAGCTAGACTGCATAAAACTTCTATTCCTTGTGAGTTATGGATCAACTTTCTAAGTTTATCCAAAATTGAGATGACTTCTCTAATTAGATATTTTGTACTCAAGTATAATTGGAGACTAGCCAAGTCTATATCTAATCTAAATTTTGGAGTATTTCTTGGAAAACATGTGCAACAAAATTTTCCAACTCTAGGTCCACATGAAAAGATTGTGGTGAAGAGGACATTAGTAAGGTAGGAGTAGGATTCAATGGTAATTATATTGTGATCTAGTTCCTTGAGTGAAAGAGTTAACGACCTCAGGATCAACATCAGAGCTAACTAAAGCACAAGAATCCATAAGTCAATAACTTCATCTCACAAGAGTGTTTGTTATAGAATACTAGATTACAAAACTCATAAATTAACTATAATCTCTAATACACATAAATATTCCTAAGATGAAGAGAAGGAAAGAAAATGATGAGAGGAAAAGAATAGATTAACAGAGATAGAGAACAAATCTAGATAGAAGCTATTGGGAACAAACATTCATTAAAATTTGAGTAAAAATTGGTAGGACAGGGTCGTAGGCATCCTAGTCTAGAGATGTAGTATTTGGAAATTTAAAATGTTCAAACTAATGTAGTAGCATGTCTAGATCTCAGATCACAAAGGCTCATATTTGAGGCTTGACAAAACTCAAAGAATTGATGATACTTTAATTTGTTTATAATAAGTATATAAATACATAATTTAGGGCTTTAAATCATTCAAAGGAGAAAATAGGTTCAATCATAACTTTACAAATGAATCTTTTCAAAAGGAAAAATGTGACCAAAAATGATAACCACTTGGATATATTATTGAGATTTTGAAATATAAAATTTTAATTTTATACTTTATATAAAGACCAATGAGTGAAAATTATTTACTTTTTAAAATTTAAATATAATATGAATGCACATGAGCAAAAAAACCTTCAAATAACCTAATACTCAGTCAAATTATATAATAGTTGTTGTAAATTAAATATTGTAAATTAGGAGATGTCAGGTTCACCAAAATTTGAGATGGTGAAATGGGATCTAAGGCCAATGGTTAATCTAAATTTCTCATTCCACCATAAAATATTAGGGGACACAAAAACAACCAAGAGATACTATTTGGCTGCTATCCTCAAGGGAGAGCCAAATAACTGGTTAGGGTTTTGGTCCCCTTTTTATTGGATTATGGTATGTGGTGATGAAAATGTGAAATGTTGCAACTAAGTGAATTAAGACTAAAAAGATGAACTATTACAAAATATAAAGATCTCAAAGAAGAAAGACAAAAAAAGTATAATTGGAAAATGTAGACAAAGAGGAACTTGACATGTGAATTCCATGTAGATTTGGTTATACATGGCCATGGATTCCTTAGTTTAAAATGGTGATTTCTAGGGTTTCAAAACTTGTGCAAATGTATCCCAGTTTGAGGGTCTTTGACAGTCAAGATCAGGTTCTAAAGTTTGATACTTTGTGAGTAATCAATTTGTACTAATTTGATGATGAAAGGTGTTTGAATGCTTGAACTAGGGTTTTGAGGTCTTGAGATCTCCAATCTAGTTGAATCCAATTCATACCTATAACCTACAATAAGGACAAGGGGAGAAGGGAACTATGTTGTATAGGGGCTTGCCTTAGTCAAACCATGTTTTGGTGTTTCCACCTCCACAAATGACTATGATGATAATGATATAGAGCATGTACTCTATGGAGAGCAAAGACAAATGGATAAAAATAAATCATAAATAACATTGTTGTAACTTACCACTTAGATCTACATTCCTTGTAGGACTAAAGTCACTTTGATCATCACATACAAGGAAACATTGGAGGATGCTTGGAGATCCTGCAAATGTTAATGCTCATAACAAATGAACATAAAAATAAAACATCTTACTATTCATAAATATGAATTTTCTGACATGTAATTGACTTGAAATAGTGTTGTAAACCTTCTATTTTTTTTTCTCTTGAAATTACATTAATTTCCTTTAGGATGCTAGATTGATATTTAGTTTTCTTAGAAAAACTTAGATGTTCAAATGGAGAAAAGACTTATATTTATACTAGTTTCAAAATATTTCACATTAACCATTATGACAAGCCAACAATTGATTTTGGATTCATAAACATATTGAGTGTTGACAGTAAAAATTTAGATTTAGTGCCTGATTAGGCAGGAAGGGGTATGAGCACCCTGGTTTAGCCAAATTTAACTTTTTAAATGTTTGTTAAATAGAATTCTTATTCAATTTCCCTGACTTAAATTTAATTTCCAAAGAATGATAATTAACAGGTAAATTATAAGCATATTTAGGCACATGCACTTAGGAGGGAGCCAAACATAGTGTGAAATTATCAAGGGTGGTAATTTACGATGCTACAATTAGTTATCTTCTATCAAATACTTGACACTGTTGAATTTGAAACCCTTTTATTATTTATTTATGTACTATAATTTTTTCTATTTACATGTAATTAGAGAGTAGGGCATATAAACTATGGGTATATATGATTATATGGATATATAATATTATAGAGAACTTACAAGGTTAATTTGATCATATTTTTTCTATTTAAAAAAAATAGAGATTCCTTTAGATAAATATTCTTGATTCAAATTTCATACTTAGAAAATTAAAATCCAAATATAACCAATGAATAAAAAGTTATGGGTAAAAGTGAATAGGAATGAGAAACAACCTACAAATGAAAATAAGTTACTAGATTGACATAATAGAGATGATAAATCTAAATCAATTATTATTCTAACCCTTTTTGACTCTAAATCATATCATGTGGATCTATAAAAATCATCAACAAAAATTTAGGATAATTTGAATAAAATGTTTGGAGATAAAAAATAATGCAATTTTTTCCCTATAAATTTAACTTTTAAGAGTTAAAATAGAGGATAGAATCACTATGTCAAACCACATAAATAATTTGAGGTCTCTCATCAGATAACTAGTAGAATTCAAGGATCGAGTAGATGATGATGATGTTAAGACTATTTTTTAAAATGGATTTCCTTATAAATATAATAATTCTATTTTTAATCTTAGTCAAATAACTTCTCAAACCCTAGAAGATATCATTTCAACTATTTTAGGAAAAGAAAAGAGAATAAATAAAATGGATACAAAAGTTAATTCTCATGAGAATGTATTATATTCATGAAGGAATAATAAAAGATTAGATACAAAGAAATGAAAAATTGAATATTTTTACTTGTAATAAAAGAGGTCACATAACCTAAAAGTGTTAAATTTAAGCCAATCATATTCTCAAGGGAAAATCCAAAGAAAAATCAAATTAAGCTAAGTTAGTATGTGTTGAGGATTCTAGGATATATGCCATATGTTTTTTTGAATTTTTTATTTTGAAAATACTAGTGATAGCTACTTATTTAATAAGCCTTCATGATTAGAGGCTTGGGGCACTAAAGGCTACATGATTTTTATCATCTAAATCTATATTATCACTTAGAGATGGTACTTTATAGAGAATAATATATTTTTATTTTCTTTCTTGATGGTGATAGTACTAAAGAAGACATGCATTATGAAGTTTGTATTTTGAAGATAAGAAAGGGATTGAGTGTAAACTCAATTGGATTGCTTCTTAAATATTTTAGGAGTCTATGTATCTTAGGAATTAAACCCTTACAAGGTTCATGAGACAAATTTATGGAGAATTATGGATGTATCTATTAGTATGGGTTGTCTAATAGTTTGGGAGATCTATAATTAAGGAGTTTGGGGAAGTGGTAATATGGAAATTAGGAACTTAACTAAGGAGCTATAGATTTATGTTTTGTTGTGTGTAATGTAAAATTTAAGGGGAGCGCTGAAATATTTTGTTTTATATTGTAATAAAGTCACCATAGTGACTTGTGGTTTATTATTGTTTTAATTAAGATAAAGATGGATAAGGTCCATACCCATTATAAAATGAACATGAAAGCCATGTAGGGAAGCTCATGAGAAACAAGACACCTACAAATTGAAAAAACTAAAGATAGACCAACAAAGAATAGAGATAAAAAATAGAAAGAGACCGACAAGAAACCAGAACAACTACTAGCCACCTAATAGCCAGAGGCAATTGATTGTTTACCATTCATTCACCAAGAATTACTATTTTCTTCAAATGACATAAGTTTCTTCTTCTTGGTATCACCATTATCGACAAGGGTGCGGTAGAACTATCTACTTTTTTTCCATTCTTCTTGGAGCTAGCAACCTTTGAAAGATCCTCCCTAGATCGCTTACCTTGGTTGTTCCCGAGTTCTTGCTGGAACACCTGAATGGTGACAATAGTATTCTTCATCATCTCTTTGGTGTAGCCCACATTCTCTTGTAATCTTCAAAGGGTTTTTCCTAGTTGCTACGCATAGTGGCCACCTCTTCCTATAGTTTATTTCTCTCTACCGAAGTCCTAATTGTAGACTTAAGCTCCTCAACCTTTATATCCAATTTAGCCCACTTCCTAAAGGTCTTTGCAAGGGCTGAAAGGATATTCCAATGGACCTCATCCTCAACTTCACTTGGCTAGTCCTACTTTTTGTTGAGCACCTTCATTTCCAAAATTTTGATCTTATTTATAGCAAAAAATAATTGGGAAAACAACCATTTCAATATGTCATTTTAGATTTTTGTTTCTTTACTTAATTTATTCATTTTCACTCTTAAAGGAACACAATTTGCACAAACAACAACTTTCGTTTGAGAGTCTTCAAGCACTTACTCTTGGTTCATATTTTAGACTGGGGAGTCTAGGGGGCTAGTAGGGTTGGTGGTCTGGAGGGAATTTTGGGGAGAAACAATAGGAGAGTATTATTGGGAACGAGAACCATTAGGGGAGTCCTCGGGGGTGGGATATCACAAATCATCAAAAATATTGAAATATAAATTTGGGGGGGGGGTAAGAAAAGACACATTTTTCTTATAGGTAAGGGTGGGGTCCTCTAAAATAGGGGAATTATCTTTAAAGGCCCGAGGAGGGTTTCACCTGGTGATTATTTGATTAGTGCTCAGGGATGAAAAATACATAAGGCTTGAGGTAGAAGGAATATCCTCTAAAGGCTTAGTAATTTTTTAAAACCAAGGTAGGATTACTCCTCCTCAGAATAGATACAATGGTTGGGGAATGAACTGCCTTATATTGGTACAACTTGTTCAAATCAAACCTTGGTGTTTAGGGGAAATTGTTTCCCCTTATCCTGAACATCCCTAATCAATTGCTCAAGAAATGACATAATCCAAAATCCAAAATTCATTTTAACATTATATCGAAAGTGGTTAAGCATTAGAAAAAAGATGAGCATGAAAAAATTTGAATCTACCTTCCAACATGACATATCTCATGAGAACGTTAGCCATATTTCTTCAAACATCAGGAAGATCATGTCCCTATTGAGCCTATTTTGGAGATGGTTTACCTTCTCCCCCTTTTTGAGGAATCTATCCATATCTTTTTGATAATGGACTTTCAACTTTCTAGGGATACAGGTCCTATCAAGGGAAAGCCCAGTAGCCTTAGAGATGAGATCCATAATGACATTGAAAGAAAGGTCCCCAACTTCAACATTGTCATCCTTCAATGAGTTTACAAACTCCATGGATAAATTAGGGTTGTACCCTATCATGACCTCAATATAAGAGGCCAACTTTCCTCTCTAAAGGATAGTCCATAAATCTTTATCCTTCTTCCATGTTTCATAAGAGGTGGGTTCTTCTTGAACCAAGTCACTTCCCATCTCACTAGGCACTTCAAAAAGAGGATGGGTGTGAAGAACACTCTAGAAACACTAGTTTCTATTAACGATCATGGTCGAAACTGACTTGTGAATAGGTGGGAGGAGATGGTTTAACTTCATGCTAGTCGAATGGAGCCAGTTGTCATAGTGAACCCAAAGGGGGTTCAAATTAATCTCTATTTTAGAGTACTTTTCCATCATTATTGATAAGCCCTCTCACATTTTTTGAGATCATTAAACGATCCTCCTAGATTTTAATCTTCTCCATAAATGCACCCAAATTTACAATCACGTTTTCCACCTTGTTCCTTGCATGAAACACGTGAGAGAATTGACAATTCCTAATATTCATCATGTCTTGGCGAGCCTTTGTGATGGGATCCTGCAAGGACCAACAAGGGGTTGCTTTGCCACTAGACATTATTATTGTGTTTTCTTTTCCACATGTTGGTAGTTTGATAAGTTATCTTAAAAAGGGTTTATAAGTTTCATATTATAATCAAAGGAGAAAACATTAATATTTCATCTAACATTATTCTTATGTTTATTATTTATTATCATGATGTAGATATTCAAAAATATATATTTTACCATTTCTAATATAGTATCAAAGAAAAAATTAATTTTGTCCTTATGCTTTGCCACCATTAGTGTCATCCACAAATTCTTCACTCATGTTGATATGTAAATTGATTATAAAGAATGAGCCCTAATCTTGAATGTTAAACATTGTTTGCAAGTGAAGGCTTGGGTGACAAACCTAAAGTATTTTGTTTAGAATTTAAGGAGTGCTACCACCCAAGAAGGGTCTACACCAATTTTTGCATAGGCCAAGAAATAGCCATTAGAGGAGGTGGTGTCTTGGCTATGAGGAAAATTAGCAAAGAAAGGGCCATGAATTGCCAATGTCTACAAAAGTTTACAAACAATAAAAAGCCTTTGCTAGCATATAATTAAATTTTGCTAGAGGTAATTTTTTTTTAACTTTTAAATAAGGGTTAGGTAATGTAGAGACGTGATTAAAAAATGCACCAAATGCCAAATGGCTTGCATAATAACTATTACAGTTGAGGCATTATACATGCAATATTAGTTATCTTCTATCAAATAGTTGGTGTTGATGTATTTGAAATCCTTCTATTATTTATTTATGCACCATATTTCTTTTTATTTACATGTAATTAGAGAGTAGGGCATATAAACTATGGGTATATAAGATTATGGAGTTATAAGAATAATTTGAACATCTTTTTTAAATTAGAAAAAAGACTAGAGATTCCTTTAGATAAATATTTTGGATTCAACTTTTATATTTAGAAAACTCAAATTCAATTACAACTAATGAATAAAAACTTATGGCTGATAGTTAATAGGAATGAGCAACCATCTACAAATGAAAATAACTTACTAGATTGGCATAATAGAGATGATAAATCTAAAACTATCATTATTCTAGTTCTTTTTGACTTTGAATTACTTCACGTGGATCTAGAGAAATCATAAGTAAAAATTTGGGATAATTTGAACTAAATATTTGAAGAAAAAGAAATTAATGCAAAATTTTTGCTATAACTTCAACTATTTAAAATTAAAATGAAAAATAGAATCACTTTGTCAAACCATATAAACAATTTAAGTTGTCCATCTACAATTGAATGGCTCGTTCTCCAACATTAACCTGTTACATTCGGAAACAACGATTTAAATTTAAATTTCAAATTTCCAACTCCAAATCACTTGCCTAATAATATAGGCCCCAATTGTGTTGCCATTGCTATTGATTACATCTAGAGTCGTTATCATAATTTGACTGATTAAAGCCTAAACACAACTATAGTTTTTCAAAAAAGGAAAAACAAAACAGCATCTATTTGGAATGCAGTTAACATTAGCAATTTAGTTATATTATTATTATGATATTGGTATTGAAATCAGGAGCGGGTGCGAGGGTCCAGCACAGCGTTTAGATCCAATAAGTATGAGTTTGAGTTTGATTTCAGCTTACAATACCCATCCAGCCGTATAGCCACTTTGAATTTGATAAAAACAGCAAAAGCTTGAAATGGAGCCCTCATCATTTACACCATTTAACAGTAACTACACTAAAATTGGGCAGCAACCGATCTGTAACAAGAACGAGAAATCCAAAACAATTGTGTTAGATCTGGAGAACACGCTGGTATATTCAAGCTCCACAGTGATTCCCCACTACGACTACACTGTCTCTGTTCGAGGTCATCAAGAGCATTCAGCCCCCAGTACTATCACATACTACGTACAGAAAAGGCCTGCGGTGGACCTTCTAATGGTAGAACTGGTAAGAAATAACTACGAGATAATAATCTTCACCTCAGCCACCAAAGAATACGCAGACGCCATTCTGGACAAGCTCGATATTAATAGAGCCCTCATAGACATCCGTCTCTACAGAGACTCCTGTGTTACAAACAAAGATGGGTACGTGAAAGATATTACCGTGCTGGGAAGGAACCTGAAAAATATCATAATTGTGGACGATAACGCGACGAGCTATAAATTCCAACTAGAAAACGCCTTTCCTGTGAAACCCTTTTCCGGGGATTTGAACGACCGAGAGCTGTTGCGCATTGCTGACCTGTCCAAGATCGCGGCAGCCTCCCCCGATGTGCGAGAGACGATAAGAATATATTTGGCCATAAGTGATAGTAATAATTTGGAGTACGAGTTTTTAAGGGGACGGCAGCGCGAACTGCAGACAATAGTGCCGGAGAAGAAGATAATAGTTCTGGAGTTGATGGACACGCTGGTGAAGAGAAGCAAAGAAGTTATGAAATGTGGGCATGATTTCACTGTTCCGGTTCGGGTGTCTGGAGAGCTGCGAATGACTTATGTTCAGAAGCGGCCTGCCCTGGACAACCTTTTGGCTGAGCTCGAGCATTATTATGAGATTGTTGTGTACACCCGCGCCACCCGTGAACAGGCGGATCCTATTCTTGACAAGCTTGACATTGATTTTCATCTGAACCGCCGCCTCTACAGAGACTCCTGCCAAGGTTCTCGATCCTGCAAAGACATTGGGGTTCTCAATAAGGATTTGAACATGGATGCCACTGTCAAGAATGTTATCTTTGTGGACTGTGATCCTTCCGCCTTCCAGTTGCATCCTTATAATGGGTTTCTGCTCAGTCCCTTCGAGGAAGACAATCTTCTGGATATCGAGCTGTATAAGCTTAAGGGCTTCTGTAAAGGGGCTTATCTCTACGACGATGTACGGGAAGCCATTGCCAAGTTTAAGAAGAATGGAGTCGGGAGGCGTGTGTCCCACTTCCGCTAGGGTTAATTTGCCTCTTGTTTATGTTACTATCAGTTTGTTAATTTGCCCTTGTTATTATGAGACGTTTCAAAAATTAATTTATCTACATCACAAATATCAACTCCATTGCAAATACTGCAGATCATGTGTTTCTTGTTCATGTTACTATCAGTTTGTTTCAGTTGAACTCGAGGTGTTCATTAGAGCTGACTGCCCTTGTTATTATGAGTTTCTAAAATTAGCTTATCTGCATTACAAATATTAACTCGATTGCAAATACTGCAGAAATATCATGTATTACAAAGATGCTGCTGTATTACAAAAATGCAAGAATTTTAACAGAAAAGAAAGAAATTCTTCTGCATGCTGTACTGTTATACTGATATTAAAACCAAACCCCACTTTTATTTTGGTTGATTTGAATAGATAAAATAAGATAATGATATTAATGTTTATATGATAAAATCTTAAATATGACGTATATATCCTTTGATATAAAAGTCATTTTCAAAAATAAAATTTGAATTGGAAGTGGAAGTTTACAATATTATTTTCGAAATAATTTAAATAAGTTTAAAAAAATTAAATAATAAATTTAAAAATAATAAATTTTAAATTAATGAGTTATAATATTAATTGGAATGCAAAAATATATTTTTAATTATTGATTTATAATTTACATACCAAGCTAATGTATAAATATATATTTTCAATTGTGTGGATTTAAAATTTAGTTAGAATTTAATTTCATGTTTAATTTGATTTGGTTTAATTATAGATTGTTACTTCAATATAAATATGCATTGATATTAGATTTAGTTCTAGAAAAAATTATGAAAAATGGTTGATTGATTTTTGTTTTAATTTAGATCACATATGTGTAGGCATATCTAAAGAAACTTTCCCTATAGAATTAATCCAAGTTATGAGTACACTTAATACAACCCTTCAAACATGGTTAGGGCATGAAGGTATACAATATTATTGGGATGGAATAGTTGGACTAATTCCCTCCAATGTGGTAAAGTAGTTACATAGGATGTGAATGAATCATGTGATCACAATAATGTAAGATATAAAAGTGTTGAAGCTTGTATCTATTGTATGGTTATCTTACATGATCAATTAAAATCAGAATAGAAGCAATTAGGATTCTAACACATTATGAACCTACAAGATAATGATAAAATAGAAGCCATACTCAATGAAATTTATTTAACATTATTATAAAGATTCAATTAACATCAAAGAAACCTTATTGTAAACAATTGAATTAAATAGCAAGCAAATCTCCAATGCCATTGTAGATTGATGCAAACTTGTAGTGACATGGATTGCTTAAATTTTCCTAATCCATGTGAAAAAACTTAGTTGGAGAGATGATTCATAAAAAGGTTCACAAATTGCTCAAAGTTGGCTCAATAATTTGAGAGAGAAAGGATGCTATGAATTGTGAATATATCAATTCATGTTGAAAAGGCTTCCTTTTATAGATTTTTGGAATTATGATCAATGGTGAAGATTAGAAATGATAACAAAGAGATGAGAAAAGATCAAAAGGTGAGTGTGGATCAAAAGTTAATCAATGTTTCATAATCCATGAGATGTGGATCAAGGATTAAATCAATGGTTCATAATCCATGAGAGTTTACAAATATCCTTTATTTTATGGAAATATGTTGGAGATATTGTGCATATGGAGGGAAGAATTTGAAAAAGGAATATTCTTTGTGCAAGTTGGAAGATTGGAGGAAAATTAGTTAATCAAACAATTTATGAAAATCATTTAATTATGCAAGTTGGAAGAATTAAGACCTTTAATTAAATAATTGAGAATTACTTAATTAAAGGGGGAAATTAGTATTTTAATTTAATAATTTGGAATTATTTTTAATCAAAATAGAGAAATTAGTATGAAGATGATGCATAAAGATGAATTAATCAAATAAAATTAATTATTCAATTAATAGGGGAATAAAGTGAATTTAACTAAATAATTGAACACTATATAATTAAATGGATGAATTAGGTGAATAATAAAGAAAATAGTGTTAGTAAGTGAAATCATGATGTGTGATATGCTTAGGAATTTTTTAGGTGTCTACATTTTTTCCCTATTTGAAATGAGGTACCTATTGTGTTGTTTCAAAGACCTGATGTTGCTTATAATTTTTTAGAAAAATCTCCTATTATTTACTTGATGCCTCACTATGCCCTAGCGGATGAAGGAATGCTGATGTGCTACCCCCTCGAGAGATCAACTAGAAAAACTAATTTTTAGGTCAAGAGTGTGACAATGTGAAACCCTAAGTTTGGCTAAGCATATATGTTTATTTGGGTGAATCTCAGCCTCATTTGTACACTTTACTTTATGAGATTTGAGAGCCCTTGAGAGATTTTTCTTTGAGATCTTGCAAAGACACTCTAGCTATAGCACACATTATTTGATTTGTACACTGTATAGACTAGGTCCATGAGTTCTAGCGGCTAACTGACTTAGGACCCCTATTATGTACTACTTTAATTTTCACTTGCACACATTTTTGATAGCTAAAGGTAGGCTTGAAGTAGGGCACACAAATGTATTGTAGTTTTGTGCGACACTTTTGTAACCCGCTAGTGTGCCTTTGTAACATGACACAATGCCTTTGTCAAAAGTTTTAGGGCTCTGCAATAGCGTTGGGATTTCAAAAAAGAGCGACGCCTTTGTAATAAGGTAACATTATTGGCTGGTTTGACTTGATGCTTTTGTAAAAGGCTCATTCCCTTGTTTTTTCTTAGTAGTGCAATGCCCTTGCAAAAGTGTGATGTATTTGCAAAAATTACAGTGCCCTTGACTGGCGAAAGAGTGACGCCTTTGCAAAAAGGCTTGCTTTTATTCTTTAGGATTTTTTTTACTTAGATTTTTGTAAATTTTTAGAAAATTGACATTGTGGGCACTATGCTTGCAGGATATCTTAGTCCCTCCTCTTTCTCGAGGGCGAGGACCTCAAATTTTGGAGAGGATCACTAGCCTCACTACAATGGAGGTTTAATTTCTTCATATAGTTGGTCTATACTATATCGCTAACATGCCTGGGGTGTGGGATCATCTTGCATTGATGACAGTGTTGGTCGAGCGATGGCACTTAGAGACCTCTTCTTTTCACTTTCTTATCAGTGAGGCCACCATCGCACTTGAGGATGTGTGACACATCTTGAGGGTGTCGATTCATGGTGAGAGGATTGTGTACGATCCATACTTAGGATTTGGGGCTCTTGAGCATGCTTTGATGGACGAGCAGATTCAACTTGAGGATGGATAGGTAGATCTTAAGGCTTACATTGGTAGAGTGATTGATATTACTCTTGTTAGATTTATTTGCAAACCTATCATGCTAGATAGGTACTTGAGACAATTAAGCCCTAGATGGGGAGAATAATTGAGATGATCTTGGAGGACAATGTTGCTTTTTCTTGGGGACCTTGTAACCTAACACACTTATACCAAGACATATATCAAGTCATGTATAGGGGTGCGACTAGCATATCTACCAGAGCTATTTTGTTACACATTTGTGCATGGGAGAACATTACTGTGTTGAGGCCTATTGGAGACAAAAATTGAGATCCAAGAGAACCTTTTATGTACAATCATGATGACATGCTTATACATCACCATATTGGGGAGGTAGATGTATCTCATTAGAGGTACATCATTGATAATATGATAGAGTTTACCTAGATACTTTGGATGGATGTGGAGGCCTAGGAGGAGGAATATGAGTAGCTTGCCTATACCAAACATACCTGATGGCTCATAGGCTGCAATCCTTATATCTTGGAGAGATATTTACTAGATAAGGTTTGACAAAAGTTTATGGAGCAAAAAGATGCCCCACCAGATGACTATGTTGCCATTTTGCACAAAAAAATTGAGAAATTCTAGAGTGGGGGCTAGTAGTGGCACCTCAAACATGCATTGCAGATTTTGACCATTTAGCTCCCCTTCCTTAGGAATATTCAAGTGGTGCTACTAATTCAAGGACTACCCTTGCTTATGACACTTGGTTTGCTACATGTTGACCTCTCTATTTCATAAGTCTAGCTAGAGGAGGCACCGACAATAGCAAGAGGCATAGAGATGAGTCTAAAAGACAACACCGATAGCAATAGAGAGCCGAGGAGGGACAGGGACCACCACAGAGACCGCCTCAGGTTCTGCCTCAGGGTCCACCATAGGGACCACTACCATAGGGACCACCACAAGGTCCACAAGGACACCAATAGTAGGTGTACCAAATTAGAGACTATAAATTGCACTCCAAGAGAGGGACTAGGCACATCAAGAGCGTGAGTGTTTCAGAAATGAGAGAGATGATATCTCTAGATAGCTAGCCCAAGTGCAGATAGAGAGAGATCAACTTCATATAGAGTATGATTAGATCAAGACTTAGTTGGATGTAGAGACTACACACAAATAGCAGATAGAGTTACAACTAGCACAAGAGATAGCATAGAGACAACATCTTGAGGTTGCTGCACAAGTACAAGGGTAGGTTATACCACTTTCTTATTATACATAGGCTATTAGTGAGTCCACCTATTACAAGACTTTGTACCATATGGTAGTTTTGGCTCATAGGTGAAAGCCTAATTTTTCTCACAGGAGTGCTCTAGGTCTAAGTAGATCAAAGGGATCAGTGGGTAGAACCTCACTAGCTCCATCAGATTGACATGGACCATGATGAGAGTCGATGGGGCCACCACCAAAGCAGCCTCCTCTCGCCCAAGAGGATCAGGGGAGCTCATGGTAGCCTATGATGTATATAGATATTTTTTTGTATCCATATGTTGATGTAGATAGGGTTATGATGTATACATATTCATTGGCTATAAATAGTATTGTGTATATTTTGATGTATATCACACACTTGATATGTATCATGATAGTCATTTTTTGATATATATATGGGATGAGCGATGATTATGCGGCTATTATATATGATATTGTTATTACATATTTATACTCTTATGATGTATGATGTATGATTATGGATGCAAACGCTTTATGGATGCATTATGTTATGAGATTTTATGCTATGTTGGCATGATGGATGATGGATATCTATTTATTTATGCTTATGGTATAATATGTATGTTTCTAATGATCTATGGATGTAGGAAGTATGACTTATGATATGGATGATTTCTTTTTATATTTTCATATGATATATGATGATTATGTAGGATGAATGCTATGAGATGCATATTGATGATTTGTGAATGTAGGATGGATGCATATATATTTTTTGTGTGTCATGATATTTTGAATGGAGATGTTAGTATAGATATACATAGAAGAATGAGATAATTATAATAGATTAGTATGATAATGAGATTGATCGGGATAACAATAAACCTATGATTATTTTGAGGTTTTATTAGATATGCAATGAGATAGGATTAGATCATATTTCTTTTTCTTTTTAGATTAGGATTATTTTCATTATAATAATCCTTATTTAATGTAGCAAGTAGACATGATGCACCAAGGTATGAAAAACCAGGGTGGTGTTGTATCTAATGTATGGAATTTGAATCTACAAAAAAATAGGAGTATCCTTGTTCATACTTGGCATACATACACCTTGTTTGATCATGTGAAAGGATAAAGCCTTCAAATTAAGGAGACCAATACATAAAGGGTACAAAGAACCTGATATGCACTAAGTGTTGTATTACTTAAGAATATCCCCACACACTCAAGGTAAGTATTCACCAAGGTTGTATTGCAAGAATATCCAACAAACAAAACAAATGAAAGTGATGAAAAATGATCCATTCCTTTCTCTCTAAATCATTTTTAGAAATCCTTCAGAGATCATTAGAATAGGACAATACGATAAATTAAAGAAAAGATCAAAATGACAAAAGTGTCAATGTCATCATATCTCTTGCCCGAGGGAGTTGCTTTGGGGTGATATTTGAAATGATGGGCCTATTGTAGGAAAGATATATTCGTAAGACATGCATTAGATTTTATTTTTTTAAATGTTTGATAAGCTGTTGATATGAGGGTTAACCAATATTTTTGATGATGATCAAGACTCATGATTTTGCATGAAAATTTGTGTTTCACAAATTGTTGTACTTGTTTTTGTTTGTTCTATCAAAGGTGAAGGTGATGATAGGTTTATTATGAATGATAGTTTATTGTAGATGAGAGTGAAATGAGAAGGTAGGATGAGTTTGTTTAGGTTGTTTCCAAATATTTCTATGTTTTTGACTTTTTGAGGATATTTTGAGGTTGCTTTTATATTTTTGATGTTTTATAAGTTTGTTTTTGGTATTTTTAGATATTTAAATGATTTGAGTTTTTTGAGGATTTTTGAGGCTATTTTTGATTTTATAACATGCTTGGATTGAGAGAACAGGACCTAAGGGATAGACGTATGCCTCAAGGGCTCATCAGAGATGGCCTTTCCTATATGAATATGTAGAGGCTTCATAGTTTGATTATTTGGACTTGATATTAGCACATAACGACTAATGATTTTTTTTTGGAATTTTGATGTTTATTGGATATTTTTGGGAGTTTGAAAATGTTTGAATGTTTTTGGATGTTGAAAATGTTTTGGATGTTTATAGATTTTAAAAATGTTTTAGATGTTTTTGGATTTTTCAAATAACTTTAGGTGAATATACAAGAACTTGATACGATGACATAGGTATATGAATATTCCCCCAGTCTGATGTGTTAGACTACCTCAGTATAGGAAAGGAAAACTAACCTTATGATAATGACAAGTAGTACTAATAGGGATAGATACTCATAAAAAACCAAGCCATGATAAGGACATAGATGGAGGGATGAAATACATACATGGAAGATGGTTGCATGGATGGAATGGATATTTTTATTATGGATGGATGATAAGTGAAAGAGTGTTTGATAGATGATAGATGGTGCTTATTTACACAAGGAACTTGTTTTGCAGGTTTTCACCAAGGTACTTTCCCAAAGTTCCATTGAAGTGGTTTTTGTTAGAGGATAATTTTTCTCTTTACTATTTTTATCCTTTTTTGGATTTTTCTATTTTTTTGTTTTTTTTGAATTTTTGGAATAATGTACCCCTCATTTATCAGGTATAAAACCTCTTGAGATGGCTTCTGTTGATGGGCTCCTGCACTTGGGTTACCCTTCAGGTGTGGCTAACTGATATGCTCTTGAACCATATCTATGGTGATGACAAAAGGTCCCAAACAGTTTGGTTCAAACTTTCCTTTGCTCTCTTGATCTAACTGATTCTTTTGGTTCCCCTTTAAAATGAGATCTCCACCTAAAATTGTCGCCCTTTGATTTTCTTGTTGTAGCATCAACAAAGCTGATTTTTATACGCTTGTAGGCGAGAATAATAGGTTATAACTGTACTTGACCAATTTATGTTGTTCTCCTTTTTAACTCTTTTTACTTGCTCATAAGCTCCCATAGTTTTTGATTCTTCTTGAACTCCCTTATCTTGGAATTTGCCTTTAATTTTTCCCTTAGTTGTACAAAATTCCACATGTTCATCCATAATTTTGAGAGTGAAGACCTCCATTGCTGGCAGAGAAGAAGAAGTACATGTGAGGAATTGTATGTTCTCATTTCAGAAGTAGAAAGTTGTTTAATATTTATTAGATTTCTAATCTCATCAACCAAGCTCGTATCTTCAAATATTAATGAGAGATGAATGTATATATCTTCTCCACAAAGAAAATAATCATCTAAAACCTCTAGGCACTAATTTTGAATGAGATTTATATTTTTCTCTTCAAGACCAGGTTGCATACCAATTTGAGAAAAGGAATTTGTCAAATCATAAATAACTTCCTTCTCAACAAGTTGATACTTTTTATTTATCAAAAAATTTATCAAGCTTCCATGAATATCTTCAAATTTGAAAACTTCAAACTTTTGGGTATAAAAAGATATTAGTGATTGGCCATTTTCATTCAAATCCAAAATATCCATATCGGTAGGAGATTGTCTAGTGATTGCTACAACTGGAGTGAAAGGTTCCATATTTGTTGATTGTACATGAGGGGAGAAATCTTCTTCATCAGTTGAGGAATCAAAGTCATATTCATTTGTTTTATAGTTTAAATTGTATATTTTAGCACTATAAGATTTAGTTTCCACACTGCTTACTTTATTGCTTTGAAAATGATCTTGATAAAAAATGGTGAGATTAGAACATTCAACTAGAGGACATAGAAGATTTGGTGAATGCATATGTTAAAAATATAAGGCCTTATACTTTTGTTCCTGACCATCTTGAGATTTTTTTTGTCATGATTCCTTTTCCATAACTTGGATAAAATAAACTCATCTTCAATACTAACAAATCCTCATTGTGCTTTCTCAAGGTCACATACCTTATCTTCAAAATAAACTGAATATCATAATGCAATGTAGAGGTAAAAATTTGAAACTAGTTTTTCTTGCTTAGATAATTAGATTGGGGAATTTTATTCAACAGACTGTTGAAATGTTCTATGAAATATCTAATTCATTCCCCCCCTCTTTCTTAATTTTAAAAAGTTGACACAATAGAGAGTCAAAATAAATTACACATTTAAATCTATCAAATAATCTTTTCCTTAAGCCATCCTTGTCGATTATACATTCATATTCTAAGTTTTGAAACTATTATGCAACACGTTCAATGAGGCTTTCCAAAATAGTCTTACAAACACATCTTCTGCCTGAACTCCCAGAATTCAACATGTAATGATGAATGCTTGAATATGAATTTAAAGGTCTTGTGAATTATCTCCAGTAAACTTCAGAAAATATCTCCTTAATCTTCGAGGTAGGACTGTGTACTGAGACATAGCTAGGGATCCAAAATGGTTTCTCCAAGGCTGAGGTACAACGACAGTCATAATGCAATCTTCTATCTCTTACCAATAGAATTTTACAAAGTCACCTATTCCTATTAAGAGGGAATAGAGTCTCTTTCTTTTTAAGGATTTAACCTTGTCTTCAAACTTCTTCATAGATTGATTCCTTGGTGGTGCATTTCAATTAGGAGGGGGAATTTGGTTACAGTATGGATTAGGCCGAGGGTGAGGATCCCATGAAATCACTATTCTTGGAAATCTATCAACCACTCTTTCATGGAAATCCATTGGTTGTGATAATTCTTCTTCTTCTTCAAGAACAAAGTTTAATCTCATATATATTCTTCAACACTTCTCCTATATCTCTAGGCTAAAGTATTTAATTGAGAAATAATGTCCTCCTATTCCACTTGCATCCAATTGAGACTCGACTGCAATACATGAAAAAAATCCTCATATGATAGGAACATATTTAATCATAACAAGACAACTATTATAATTTCTTATTTGATCCCTAGCAGAGCCGCCGAAAATATGTTAGTGAACATATTTGTCTTTATGAAAATATGCGATTACCAACTCTATAGCCCACTAAATAAATAAAAAAGTTCCTAATAGTTGGAGAGATCACCATTTCATTTGTGATCTTCCTCTGAATCTTAGTGAGCTACAACTCCCTTGAATGGTTCGACTAAACTTTTGTGGGTATGATTTTAACTAGAAAGTAGGAAAGACATACTAACACTAGTTCATATCTATGATACCAATGTGATAAAAATTAGAATGGATGCACTACCAATATCCTAACACAAACATTAAGATTTTAATATCTGATAGAACAATCTCTCAAAAAAACTTCTTTTAATCTCGAAGAAGATGAACATCATATGAAAAAGCATCTAATTCACAAAGGAAAGAACTTTAGATATTTATTGAAGCTCACATAATAGTATATAAATACCAATATTATATTCAAAACTCAATTCTCAAAGACAATAAACAACTCTAGAATCAAAACAAGTCCAAAATGATCCTCTTTTATTTCTTATTGCATCATAGTGTAGTTTAGAAAACTAAAGTTTGAACCCTGTAAATGTCCTCAAAATACATATTTATAGATTCTCATTCTTGGATATTTTTTGTTAATGTAACTACCATCTTTCCAAGTGGGAGTTTCATAAATTATTACCTATTTCTTGCATAACTAAGCCTAGAGAGAATTTCTAACTATTATAAGAACACCATATAATTACATTACTCTTATCAATTTGATTTTGACGGGTGAGTGCCTCATTGATTCTTGTATGTAAGCCTTGTGGCTTCCTATACATGTAGGTGACCTACAACCTTCAATTATTGCATTTAATTATATCCCCTCTATGATCACACTTGTGTAAATTAATTAAATTAAGGGACACCACTTGATTTTGGAGCTCATCCAACTGGGAATTCAATAAAACTCGATCACATCAATGATCACTATATTCATTTAATTCCAAATTAATTGCTAGTTTCCTTGCAGTTGCTAGTTTCTCCCGAGGAAATCCTCCAAAATTCACCTCCCTGGCATGAAATATAATTTCTATAAATTTAGGGGAATTACCTTCATTTTCACTTACCAAATATTCTATGTTCTCCTGACAATTGAGAGTGTAGAATGTAGTTAGATTAGGAAACTAGTAGCAGATCAACTCAAGGAGATGTTCCTCATCGAGAGTGATGCAGAAGGAGTTATTAGGAAAATCATTGAGGAGAATTCCCTCTCCCAAGTGCAAGTTCATAAATCCACGATTTTGGAGTGGTTCCTATATAACATCATGCACACCTTCGAAAAACTGGAATGGGGTAATAGAATTATAGAGAATTTGATAAGGCCAATGTACCTAGCCAGAGTGGAGGTGGCTTTGGGAAACCTTAACAAATACCCACGAGTTGGATTTGTGGGAGATGCCATTTGCATTGCCACAGATCTCTAGCATGAGCATGCCAGACAAGTTTTCACCCTCCACGCTAGACTAGAAAGGAATGACACATGTGGGGATATTTTCCCATTTTGTTGAGTTGAATGAAAATCTATTTTCACTAGTACAAATAGAGAGGCTATATGAGTTAGTGGAGGGAATTCATATTCTAATGTTCACCCTTTGTGTCTAAAAAATGTACTTAAAGTACCCCTTTTTGATGTAATACAATATATAAACATATACATAGAGACTTTCACATTTAATTCCTCAGTGGAATATGGTGAAATTTATATTTTTATTTCTATTCAAGGTGTTTTATTAATCTTGTACAATGCATGTTTTACATTGGAGATAAAATAAGTTTTCAAAACCATGTCATGGATTGGAAAAGGTTTCAAAACCTTGTGAAAGTTTTGAAATGGGGTTGGTGCCCCTTTTTGCTTGAATTTCTCTATTTAATAGGTGCTCAGTGGGGTTGTGAGAACCTTGTTGGGCTTTGATTGTACTTTCATAACTTGATCAAAATGGTAAAATTAAAACTTTGCTTTGAAATATTATGCCAAAGAAGAGTTGTGACAACCTTTTCAAATCCCAACGAGGTTGAAAAAACTATAGGAAATATTGAAAAGTTTTAACTTAGATAAAATTTCAATATGGGACGATTTTGGGAAAATGACAAAAACCACGGTAACAATTATCAAAATAAATTCTAGGATTTAATATTCACATATTGTCTTTTCAAACATACACCACACACACACACCTTTTCAATAGATTTGATCTTCTATCTATATCCTCCATAAGATTCAAAAATTTCTCCTTGTTGGCCAAGATGAAACATGTAACATGAGACATGCATCGACCATAACAAGTTGGATCCAAAAACATTTGTGGTAATAAAGAATCACACGTGGTTCAAACCAAGAGATAGTCATGACCTATTTTTCCATAGAGGACATCTTCAAAGTTTCACACACTTCCAAACACTTGGTGTAATCATCCAAACATGCCAAGTTGGCTCAACAAACACTTAACCTTCTTCATATTAGCTCCAGATCAAAAGCATTATCAAGTAAACATGAATAACATCATGTGAATCATGTCATGAACACAATCTGACTTTCCAAACACTCCTATACACCTCTTTTATAAATTCAGACCATTTCATTTTGGTACAACTACTTGAGCACTGATGTTGGTAACCCAAACAAACTTAGCTTATATTGACATGGTGTAGAACACATAAAAACATGCTTGCAGTACTTACATGATCATTTGAAACATGAACTGAGCATACCAACAGACCATATGAGCTCATCTTTCAAACAAAAAAGCTAAATGACAAGATGCATTGAAGGGAAGTGGCACCTATTATCTCCCTCAACATTCCTTAGCTTGTACAACAAGACTTTTCTTCACACATATAACTTTAGAAACTATTGTGGTACAAAATATCACTTAAGACTTGAAACATATGCATCTCCTACCTATATCTAGCAATCCTCCAAACTGTAGAACTATATCACCAAGCATGGAGAAATGTGGAGTATTCCTCAAACCCTTCCTGACTGTAACTACACTGTACTATAATCTTCACTTTGCTAGCTATAAAACACAATGATATGATTCAAAAACTCAAATTTGAATCACACATACTTGAGAGTAATTGCAAGCTATATTTTCTATCCATAAGATCACATCACCTAATGCAATAGAATGTGGTACAATTTCTTGAGCCTATGGCACCCTTTCTGACATGAAATTAGCTAAATTTATTCAACCATTTTACAACATATTCTACTTAGTGTTAAATCATATGACTTCATAGCTTCTATGACAACAAGATCATTAATGGCATGACTTATATTGCATAAGAAATTTAAAAGATAGGTTACATACACTTTAGAAGATCTAAGGTATAACTGTGTATAGATGATACTTATCATATCTCCTCACCTTATACTATCATTGCTCCTTTGATTTGTTCCATTGAAATCATAATACAATTTAAATCAATGACAACATATTCATCATCCTTCTATGAAGGTATTCCAAGATTTGTTTCTCCTCCAAAATCTAATTTCTTCTTCATTTTTATTTTACCACTAACCTGTGTCTAGTCCTTGATTGAGCCCTCAACAGAGGATTTGAATGAAGAGGGGAGGTATTTCTCACCAAATCCCAACAAAGAAATGGAGTCTTGGAAGCCTATATGAAAGGATCTAGATTGAGCTAGGTGACCTGAAACATTTGGTTTAAGAGGGTTATCATTTTTAATGCTTGGGTTTCCATTTAAGTCTATTTCAATTTCTCCTTGAATCCATTCGTATTTCTCAGAGAGGCTTTAATCTTTTCATTATCAGAAAAATGGGGGTCATCCTCCTTAGGGAAGGGGTACAAGAACCTAATTCCAATAGAAAGGAAAGTGGAGCTCTTTTCTTTCTTAAAAAAAAGAGAGTCACCCCCTTGGGGCAGGGGACCAAAGACTTAGATCCAGTAAAAGGGGGAGTGGAAGTCTTTTCTTTCTCAAAAATAAGACAGTTAGACCCCCCTTAGAGTAGGGGGCCAACGACTATTACACCCTATTGTTTATTACTAGATACTATTACCTTTATGAGTAAATATGTTTTTAATACATGATTATGTCTTGATGATGTTCAATGGATGAATGAAATGTATAAATATGTATTATGATGAAATTAATTTTTAAATTATTTAATGATATTTATGTTATATGATGAATGTGATTTATATATTATCAGCTAACTACCAACATGTTTCTCTAAGTTGGATGCAAGAAAGGTTTGAACCCTCTAGGTTGGTATTGGAACCATTGGAATATCTATTTGAGTAGACACACACACTCACTTGCATAAGTTAGAGGAACCATGTCGAGTCATTCTGAGATTTGTATCGGTAAGTGCTAAACCTAAGTTGGTAGGCTTTTTGGTTGCTAGGAAAAGTTAGGTTTGGTTGTCTTTAATCCTCTTTGACTATTTAGTCAATTTGAGTTAAAGTGTTAAAAATCTTGTGGATAACATATATTATATATATTGTATATCTAAATATATCTATGAATACATATATATAAATATATATACATATATGTATATATACGATGACACACATATATGTATGTATGTAGGTATGAATATATATAGATAATAATATCTACATATACTCATATGTAGATACATAATACATATGCAGGCATTCAAATGAGATATATATCATATATAGTAATATATTATTATTAAGGTTAATTTATGTTGGCAACCATATTAAATGACAAGAATTCCATGTGAAACTTGATATAGTGGTAGTTTTGAATGGTAAGCTTAAGTAATATGGGACACCAATATAGGTAGCACTTAAAGCAAAAAATAAATGGTAATACTACCCCAAAAGTGGCTAAGATATTTCATTTACAAAAGTTGTTGTGTAGCCACTCTAAGGTGGCACTTTAACTGAGTAAAATGCATGCGAATATATCTGTTTGTAAGCCCATGACTTGGGTGATGACATGAAATAGAGTTTTCTTTGGATTTGACTTACCAACATGCTAGATAGAAGACCTTTTATAAAGCCATGAGCTGCTAGTAAGTAAGGTAGGTTGTGCCCAACTAGTTGTACTATTTTGGAAGGCATTCAAATTAATTTTGAAGTCATCTTTCAAATTGAAACTACATTTTTAAGCACAAAAAAATCCAATGAATGGCAGATTTTGGGAGAGGTGCCATCATTTGGATGAATTGATATTTCTTTTAGCAATTAGTTTCTATCCATTTTTAATACAAAAGAGATCAAATGCTCATCATTTGGTAATTCAATCATTTTGATAATCTAAGTATTGTGCATTCATGAGATTGTGAGGATAGTGTAGTTTTATGTGCAAAGAGTATTAAAATTATGTTAATCAAATTTTCAAAGAAATAAGGGAAGATTGTTAGTTGCATTTCTTGGTAACTATACTTAACAGTTTAGAAGCAAGGGAGAGTTGCAAGAGCAGAGTGGAGAGCTAGGAATTGAGAAAAGCAATAGGTTAAGGTTGAGCCATTTTGCAGATTTGAAGAAAGGAGTATTAGGAATTTGATTTGAGCTATTTCAATCCAAGCATGATTAAAATATCTCTCTTTCCTTCTCTTTCTAATTTTGAATCTAAGCTTTTTATTTTTCTGAGATGCTTATACCTATGTGCAAATTATTGCTATTAGAAAACTATGTGAGTACATGTATAAATAGCTTGATTATTTATGCATAGAGATAATTTAGTAATATAAGAGATAAGATAGATTAGGGAATACAATGGGTATATAAGTAGTTATCTTAAGTTATATTATTAAATTATGATGCATTACATGAATCTAAGCATTATTTATAAATGTATTTGAGAGAAAGAAAGTTCCATTGGAAGGATAAATTTCTCTAAAGTTGTGTTTAACCCAAACAACCAACTTGTTAGATTAACATAGAAAAGAGAAGATAAGTAGGGTAATATGATATTATCCCAATAATACAGTATGGTATTTATAATATTTAAATGATTTTATATTTCTTTTCAACAAGAGAGTTTGAAAAATGTATTAGAAGTAAATTCTTCTCTATTATATTTTGAATGATATTAGCTTATATATATTCCTTATTATTACCTATGTATGGTATTTTTAATCTTGAGAAGAGGACTTACATTCTCAAAATCTTGAAATCCTTAAAAGTAGGTGAATAGATTATTCCCTTAAGTTATGGTAAATAATTGAATACAAGGCAGTTGCCAGACCTAGATTGTTACAAGTATGTAATAGGGTATTCAAGAGAATGAGTCAAACATGTTTGGTCGAGTAATTAGTGTGTCATCACTTTTGAAAGATATCTTGTAAAGATATTTAACCTTTGGGGTCAAACCAAGAGAAGAGTTAACCATAGGTCAGTAGGGTTTCCAAGTCAAGTTAGAGGTGGGTGAACTTACAACACCGCTTCCTTAGAAAGTGGATTGATTAAATATATCGAGTCTTTGGCCAAAGTAAGTTAAAAGTCACTACTTATACTTTGTTGGTTCACTGTGCT
The DNA here is from genome assembly GCA_007258455.2 of Sequoia sempervirens. Taxonomy (NCBI): domain Eukaryota; kingdom Viridiplantae; phylum Streptophyta; class Pinopsida; order Cupressales; family Cupressaceae; genus Sequoia; species Sequoia sempervirens. The sequence goes on along the minus strand of VDFB02000015.1, from coordinate 300,658,573 downwards.
CCAAGTTTGCATAGCTAGTTAGTAGCTCAGTCATGCATAGTTTTATGATTGTACTTGTTATCTATGACACAACACCAAATACTCAGATAGGTATTACTAGAGGTTTCCATGCCAAACTCTTTATTGAAGGGTAGGGTCACTTCAAGTTAAGAAGGTGTGTAGGGAACTGCAGGTCCGTGGTTGGAGGAAAAGTGCTTGGGTGATGCTCTCCCTCTTGTAGATAGTAGCTGAGACTTGTGAAATAGTAAAAGTGTGATCCAAATAAGAATACTTTAACCTTTAACTCTTATGAGCTATGAAATTGAAAATATGATCATGAGTCTATTGTAATTGGAAAAGATGAGTTTCATTTACTTATAATTATGTTATGATATTTAATTTATGCATTGTCTTGTGAAATTATTTATGTAGCATGCAATTATGTTAAATTAAAAAATAATATTTTTCATTTCCATAATTTTGAAACCTTGAATTATTCATTTCTTGAGTTAAAAACTTAGGTGAAAACTATAGAGTAAGAATTGAGTATGTTACATGTGGTATTAGAGCTACCAAGTTCAACACTAGGACCTATGAGCTCATTATGCTAGCTTATTATCTAATATTATCAGTAGCTAATGTTTGGAATTCTTGTGCCAGGATGGTGTGACTCAAGATGACTGCTAGGAAATAAGTGATTAGCAATGATAACTACCTAAGGGCCAAGAAAGAATGAGAGGCCATAGTGAAAACCATAGAGGGAACCAACCATAGTGGAGAGATATGTCTTGGAGATTCTAAGACTCATAGTAACGCATTGTCTCACATTAAAATGGAGAAGAAGATATGTGGGAAGCAACCAAGTCCATAGCTCCTATTCTCCCAACTGAGTTTAACCAACTATCCCTCTCAAGAGACATGCCAACTGAATGGAGTGTTACTTCCCCTTTGATTAGGAGGGACCCACATGTGCCTTCATCTCCTAAGATTATTTTAATTGTATTTGATAGTGAATCAAATGGATATACTCCTCTTGACCATGATGAATAATTCATCTTATGTATAGCCATTTATTAAAAAAGGATGATTGAAAACCTTAGTATTATAATAAATGAAAGAATTGGAAACTTGTGCAAAAAATTCTCTCATCTACTTTTCTGAATTTGAATGAATGTTGCAATGTTTAAATGTTATATGGAAAATTAAAGGAACTAATTGTATATTATAAATGAAAACTCTAGGTGGAATACTATCTTTAAGAATGGTTCAAACTAGAACTAACCCTGGAGGAAGTCGAAGTGGATCAACCCTTAGGTAATCTTGAAGCCAAGTTGGATAAGATATTAACTATGCAAAATGAGGTGAGAGAAAGGATTGGAAACCTTGAGCAAGAGATTAGAGATAAGGGTAGACCTGAGTAGGAGGCCTATCAGGAAGGAGAGGATGAGAACACAAATGACCGTACTACCCTAAGTGAGCATGGGGAAGATGAATTAGAGTCAAGATTTGAAATGGGTAAAAGGAATTGACTAGCCAAAGGACTTTCTCAAGATATGAAAAAGGTCACTCCTCCCAAGTTTGAAGGAGTCATGAGCAGGGCTTCTATTGAATCATGGCTCATGAAAATAGAGAAGTACTTTACTTGGCATACTTATTTCAATTTTAATAAATAGTGGTGCTATTGAATGTTTTATTTCTTTAGAAGTAGCAAGAAAGTTATCTAGGAAAGCTGGTTATATGGAAAAGTCATGGTTTGTACATAGAATATATGAACCAAACAAGAGCAAAGGTAGAGCAGTGTCTATTTGAGGTAGGGGATGAACTTTTGAGTTTCTCAATGGAACTAAATCTATACATATCCCTTTTAGGATCATACGGTTTCATTCTGGGGCTAAATTGGTTATGGGGGCATAGGTCCAAGGTCGACTATTGTGCTAAAATAGTAGTGTCTAGATGATCGTGGAAACAAAGTGTACTTGCAAGGTGTACCATAGAAAAATTGATCTTCAGAAATTTTCATGGTCATTTAGGTCTTTTCCTGTGATGCTTGGCCTATTTTTCTTAGATTTAATATTGTAATGTAACTTATACATTCACATTAGGTTTGGGATATTTAAATTATTAAGACTTTATGATGTTGTGTAAAGGTGTTGTGAAGTGTTGTAACACATTTCTACACTTTTCTAGACTCTTCTTATTATAATTCATCTAAATATTCACTTTTTATCCCTTACTAAGTCTTATTTTGAAGTGTTGTAAATTATTGTAACAAACTTTCATGCTTTTCTAGGCTTGTCATCACTAATTACACCTATCTTATACTTTATTTGGCCCCTTTATGCACTTACAAGTCTTAATTAAGTATATTTTTGAATGTAAACCCAACAAACATCATTAAATGAAACTTAATTCCCAACACCCACTTGCATGCCTTGAGTGGAACCCATTCGCCACAAGTGGCGAATGAGTCCCTCTTGGCACAAAATTCAAAATAATTTCAAATTTCTTTCATGTTTTTATTTATTAAGACTTAAGGTTAGCCTGTGATGTATTTTTGGGAGATTAGGGCATAAGTGTGTATAAATAAGTGTTTTTCTATCCATTTTAAGCCCTAATTCATCCATCCATTCAAGATTTCAATCTTGCATTCAATCTCATTTGAGCATCATAGCATCATTCAATCAAGCAATTATCAAGCATCTTGGAGCAACCATTGACATATCTTCAAACTTCAATATCAAGGGTTTGGTGAGTTTATGACAATTGCATGCTATTTTTTCATCATTCCTTTCTTTTTTCATTTCATTATTAAGGGTTTGACTACCAAATCAGGGTTTGACCAAGGCAAACCCCTATACTCTAACCCTTAACAATTTTCTCCCTCTTTATATACGTGTTTGTAGGTCTTGTAGATAGATTTTTCAAAGAGATAGGTATTGAAAAGTGGTCAATAAGTCATCAAATCTATTCAAGTCAACAAAGACCTAATTCAAGCTTGGAGACATCATTAAACTCATTTTCTGCAGATTTGAATCCGTCAACCCCACAAGCAGACAAGTACAGATCTTGACCCATAGAGATGACTTTGGAATTTGTAGATTTCTATAGGTGGACTAATTCACCATCTATGGAGAATAAGTCCCATTTCTAAGATTGAGAAAGTGTTTTATGAGGTTTTCAGTTCCTGACACCCTGAAACCTGTTTTAGCAGAATTTACTAGAAGTAGGACTAATTCACCATCTATGGCGAATGAGTCCTACTGGTCATCAACAATAATTTTTGAAACATTCCAGAACCTTCCAGCATCAACATTCTACCTCCAAGTGCAGTCCATTCGGTTTCATTAAGTTCTGTTTTCATTAGTTTATGTTTCTAGTTCATTTCCGCATATCACACTGTGTTTTCAAACACTTCACACTTCTTAGGTCTTGCATAAATAATCAATCCATTTGATCATCTTGTTGCATTTAGGTAATTACATTTAGGCATATTTTCATTGTACTTGCATTAGTTTGAGTGAACCACCTAGATTTTGTGTGGGGTCTATCTCTCTCCTTTAAGTGAAAAACCCTAATTGAGCAAGAGGGTCATAACACCCTACAACCCAAAAATCTACAGTTCATATTGGTGAACTTGCATATTGAACATTATATTTCTAATTTACATCTAAATTTACATCGTAGGACTCATTGCATTAGCTTTTGCATTGTTTTGCATCCTAGGGTTTTCAAAATTGCCTTAGTGAATATCTCATCTAGATTTCAATTTTTCACTTCAAAACATTAAAAATGCTAAAATTTTGCATCTTCATCCTAGTTTTTCATCAAAAAAACATAAAAATAATTTTAAATTTTATGAAAAATCACAAAAAAATTCACCCTTAGACTCATTCGCCACCCTGGGTGAATCAAATTAGTTGCAATTTCTACACAACAATTTCTGGCATTTTTACAGTGTTTTCTGCATTTCTATTTTCTATAACTGCATCTCTATCACTATTTTCAGATTCACTATTCTATTCAATTTCTTGCATTTGTTTACTCTCATTCATTTGCATCATGGCCTTTTCCTTTAATAAGTTTTGAATGTCTTTGAAATCCTTAGTTGACATGTCAAACTGTGCCTTTGGCTATGATCCTAATGACCTTGAGCTTCCTCATGCTCCTTCAACTCCTCATGATTTTCCTCCTCATGATTTTTACATCATTGGAGAAGATGATGCTAGTATGCATAATTTCTTAAATGAATGTCTCAACAACCTTGAAGCCAATGCAACCTTTTATCCATCCATGAAGTCACAAGACCTTCCTAAATTATCCCCTCTTGATATGTTTGGATACTTACATCCTAAAGTCAATGAAGGACCTAAGTTCCCTCCAACAGGTGGACCTAGTTCTTCTACACAACCCCCTCCTCAACCATTTTATGATAACAAAGTTACGAACACACCAATCAACCTTGAAGAAACCTATGGTAAAGGTTTTACAATCTTAAGCAAACAAGGATGTGACACAACAACTGAACATGAAATTCATCAAATTTTAGAATGACCAATAGATGAGAACACAACAGGGTTAAAGGTTATCAAGATCCTCATGATAGCAAGCCTCCTGTAGAATATTGGAGAATTTGTGATGATGGCGCAATGATATTTGATTCCCCTCCCGACTTGAATTTCCTCCTTCCTAAAGAAGAACCAGTGCTTCTTAAGGATGAAAGCATCCTTTTTGGTCCTACCTCTCCTCATTCCATCCCACCTATGGGTAAACTAATTCAATTTCCTTGTCCTAAATCAGATAATGCAGAAGCATTTTTAATGCTTCTTAAGCTTGGTCTCATCAAATAACCTCCTCGTACTCGAGTCAAATTTCCTAAAGACAACACAAAGTATTGTGCATATCATCACATTATTGGACATATAACTAATGATTGTAAAACTTTACAACGTATATTGGATACATTTCAATTCCCTCCACCTGTTGAATTTATTGGATAAATTCAAAAAACAACTACCAATTCCCCTCATCATGTAATAGTTGTAGAATATTCTTTTCTCACTATTACTTGACCCTTTCCCATCACTTATCTTGGCTCATTCTTTCCTTACAATCAGTGGGGGAAAGAAGTTGCTAGCCTTGTCCTAGTGATGCATATGTCCTTGTCTCCTCGCTATGTTTTTCACCTTCCGCTTATACCGATTGAGATTGGGAGGTGGATGAATCGCTTGATGGTTGACTTGCATCTTCCTTACTATTATTTTGCATTATATTTTCTTTTTCTTGCATGTGAGTAATGTGATCCCCGTAATGTGTGTTTAATGTTTTCTCTCTCTTTGTGCAAATTCTTCTATTTGTACCTCCATTCTTCTCTATGTCGTACATTGCTTTTTCCCTTTTCGCTTTTTTTTTGTGTTTTTCTTTTGGGGATGACGCAAAGCATTGAGACACCCTATGTCTCTTCCATGTTGACCCAAAAGGTCCTTTTTCCTTGTCTTTTCTTTGTGTTTTCCTTTTGGGGATGATGCAAGGCATTGAGACCGAAATGTCTCCTTCATATTGACCCAAAATCTTTTCCTTTTTCCTTCGCCTTTTCATTTCCTTTTTGCTTGTGTTTTCCTTTTGGGGATGATGCAAATAATTGAGACCACAATGTCTCTTCCATGTTGACCAAAATGGTTCTTTTTCTTTTGTTTTTGCTCTCTTTGTGTCATTCATCCAGTTCTATGTATTTGGGGAATGACGATAGTTTTGAGTTCTTTTACAAAACATTGTAGCAACAAACATATTGACCCCAAATCCATAGATCCCTTATGTGTTTGGTGTGTTCCTTTTTGGGGAAACCCCTCTTCCTTTTATTTTTACTTTTCCTTCACATGACACAACCTTACTTGGAAACACATGACATGGCATAGGGGCTTTCCAAGTTGGCTCTCATGTCTTGTTTTTTTTTGCATTTCTCATTTTCTACTTTAAAGTAATTGCTCACAAAACGGTGTGTAGAAATTCCTTTAAAGTGGGGGCATACATTGACATTATTCATTTTTTATTTTTCCTTTTTCCTAGTTCTTAGTGAGCCTTCTTGTTTCATATGATGCGTTTGTCACTTTGTGGATGACATTAGGTGTGATGTCCTTCATAAGTGTGATCTATTTTAGCATATTACATTCCTCTTAGTGGCTTGATGTGACACATTGCATCCCCTAAGTTGTGAATATTCTATTCTTTGATTGGTCCTCTCTTGGAGACATTAGACACAATGTTCCCTAAGTGATAGACCTCACATGAACTAAACAAGACTCCTTTGACCATATTTTTCATTTTTCATTTTTTCATTTTGCATTTTGCATTTATATGGCCACCTTGCATAACACAACTTGCATTCTTGTGGTTCCATCCTATTTGTTCATGAGTTCTAAGAATACGAAGCTTTTCTTGTCTCATGAAGCATGAACTTACATTTTTCCTTTGTGGTACCTTATTAAAGTTATTAGGAGGTATAACTTTGATATGGTTGAGCGGGAAGCCCATTCCGAGGCACGAATTTTCCCATAGACACCTGTGTGTTTGTGAGTACATACCAGCCAAGTGTATGTTTCTCACCTTTTGGGCCTTTTCACCTGGTGAGCAACCATGAGTTCCATCACCCCAGAGTGAGTATGCATTTTTCTTTTCAGACAAACAACCTAGATCTGATCCACAACTAGTTGAACAAATGATCAAAGCTTGATCCAACTTTTCCTTTTCTCTTTCATATGTGTGTTCCTTTGTTCTTATGTTTAGTTTGCCATGGGATCTTCATCCTGGGGGCTTGATCATCCCTCTTGATTGTTGTTGTCTCGTCTTTCTAGCATAAGTACATTTGGATCCCTCTCGATATGCGTGGCTACTTTAGTGTGAGTTTGAAGCAAGTTAATCCTCTCACTAAAGTGGGGGCTAAATGTACCATATAAAAATGGATCTTTGGACATTTTCATGGTCATTTAGGTCTTTTTCCTGTGATGCTTGGCATTACTTTTCTTAGATTTAATGTTGTAATGTAACTTATACATTCATATTAGGTCTTGGATATTTAAATTATTAAGACTTTATGATGTCTTGTAAAGGTTTTGTAAAGTGTTGTAACACATTTCTACACATTTCTAGACTCTTCTTATTATAATTCATCTAAATATTCACTTTTTATCCCTTACAAAGTCTTATTTTGAAGTGTTGTAAAGTCTTGTAACAAACTTTCACGCTTTTCTAGGCTTGTCATCACTAATTACACCTATCTTATGCTTTATTTGGCCCCTTTATGCACTTACAGGCTTTAATTAAGTATATTTTTGAATGTAAACCCAACAAACATCATTAAATGCAACTTAATTCCCGACACCCACTTGCATGCCTTGAGTGGGACCCATTCGCCACAGGTGATGAATGAGTCCCTCTTGGCATAAAATTCAAAATAATTTCAAATTTATTTTAGGTTTTTATTTATAAGACTTAAGGCCGGCCTATGATGTTGTATTTTTGGGAGATTAGGGCATAAGTGTGTATAAATAAGTGTTTTTCTATCCATTTTAAGCCCTAATTCATCCATTTATTCAAGAGTTCATTCTTGCATTCAATCTCATTTGAGCATCATAACATCATTAAATCAAGCAATTATCAAGCATCTTGGAGTAGCCATTGACATATATTCAAACTTCAATATCAAGGGTTTGGTGAGTTTATGACACTTGCATTTTATTTTTTCATCATTCCTTTCTTATTTCATTTCATTATTAAGGGTTTGATTACCAAATCGGGGTTTGACCAAGGAAAACCCCTATACTCTAACCCTTAACCATTTCCCCCCTCTTTGCATGTGTGTTTTCAGGTCTTATAGGTAGATTATTCAAAGAGATAGGTGTTGAAAAGTGGTCAATAAGTCATCAAAGCTATTCAAGTCAACAAATACCTAATTCAATCTTGGAGACATCATTCAACTCATTTTCTGCAGATTTGAATCCGTCAACCTAACAAGCAAACAAGTATAGATATGGACCCATAGAGTTGACTTTGGAATTTGAAAATTTCTATAAGTGGACTAATTCTCCATCTATGGTGAATCATTCCCACTACCAGGCTGGAGAAAGTGTTTTTCAGTTCCCAACACCCCAAAACTTGATTTACTAGAAGTAGGACTAATTCACCATCTATGGTGAATGAGTCCCAATGGTCATCAATAGTAATTGTTGAAACATTCCATAACCTTCCAACATCAACATTCTACCTCCAGGTGCACTCCATTTAGTTTCATTAAATTCTGTTTTCATTAGTTTATGTTTCTAGTCCATTTCTGCATATCACACTATGTTTTCAAACACTTCACATTTCTTGGGTCTTGCATAAATAATCAATCCATTTTATCAGCTTGTTGCATTTAGGTCATTACATTTATGCATATTTTCATTTTACTTGCATTATTTTGAGTGAACCGCCTAAATTTTGTGTGGGGTCTATCTCTCTCCTTTAGGTGAAAAACCCTAATTAAGCAAGAGAGTCATAACACCCTACAACCCAAAAATATATGGTTCACAAGCTACAATTGGAGAAGTAAAGTTATGAAAAATATATATTGTGTAGTTAAAGAGATCTGAGAAAAAGGGGTTTCAAATTTTTATAGTTAAAATGGAGAGGTTGGACGATTACAAAGAGTCCATATTTCAAGATGACTTGATGTACTATGAACCCCAAAAGCTTCAAGAAGACAGAGAAGGGGAAATAATGGAACAAGAGAAATCAGATATGGAGAAGTATCCCATTTTAAGGGACTTTTAGGATTTTTTACCAAATGAATTACCTAGGTTACCTCCTAAACCATCAATTTTTGTGTGCTATGTACTCTCTTGCTCTCATAGGGTTTTCACCTAAACGGTGAGAGATAGACCCAAAAATTGAGGTGGTTCACTCGAAATAAGTATGTATGATGGAATTAGGCCTAAATGAAATGATATAAATGTAGAAAAATGATAAAATTGATTGATTATTTATGCAAAACCTAAGAAATATGAAGTGTTTGAAAACACAGTGTGATATGTAGAAATGAACTAGAAACATGCACAAATGAAAATAGAACTTAATGAAACTAAACATAGTGCACCTGGAGATGGAATGTTGATGTTGGAAGATTTTGGAAGGCTACAAAAATCACTGTTGATGACCAGTGGGACTCATTTGCCATTGATGGCGAATCAATCCTACTTCTGTAAACTTTGCTGAAACTGGTTTCTGAGTGTCGGGAACTGAATTGTGATGAAATAAAATTTTCTAGCTTGGAAGTGGGACTCATTTTCCAATGATGGTGAATCAATCCTACTTCAAAATTCTACAAATTCTGAAGTCAACTCTATGGGTCAAGATCTGCACTTGTCTTCTTGTAGGGTTGACGGAACCAAATCTGTAGAAAATGGGTTGAATGTTGTCTCCAAGCTTGAATTAGGGTTTAGTTGACTTGAATATATTTTATGATTTTTTGACCACATTTCATCACCTATTTCTTTGAAAAAACTTCCTACAAGACCTGCAAACACACATGCAAAGAGGGAAAAATGGTTAAGGGTTAGAGTACAGGGATTTGCCTTGGTCAAATCCCACTTTGGTAATCAAACCCTTGATAAAGAAATGCAATGAAGTAAGAAAGGAATGATGAAAAAATAACATGAAAGTGTCCTAAACTCACCAAACCCTTGTTGAAGTCTGAAGATATGTCAATGGTTGCTCCAAGATGCTTGATTTAATGATGCTATGTTGCTCAAATTCTTGAATGAGATGATTGAATGGATGAATGAATGCTTGAATGAATGGGGTTAAAATGGATGGAAAAACACTTATTTATACACACTTATGCCCTAATTACCCAAAAATACAACATCACAAGCTGACATAAGGTCGTAATGAATAAAAACTCGAAGGGAATTTGAATTTATTTTAAATTTTGTGCCAAGAGGGACTCATTCACCACCCATGGCGAATGGGTCCCACTCAAGGCTTGCAAGTGGTTGTTGGGAATTAAGTTTCTTTTAATGATGTTTATTGGGTTTATATTAAAAAACACAGTTAATTAAGGCCTATCAGTGCATAAAGGGGCCAAATAAAGCACAAGAAAGGTGTAATTAGTGATGACAAGCCTAGAAAAGCATGAAAGTTTGTTACAAGACTTTACAACACTTTAAAATAGGACTTGGTAAGGGATAACAAGGGAATATTTAGATGAATTATAATAAGAAGAGTCTAGAAAAGTATAGAAATGTGTTACAAAACTTCACAACACCTTCAAAAGACATCATACTTTGAATATTCAAGACCTAATGTGAATGCATAAGTTACAGTGCAACATTAAATCTAAGAAAAATAAGCCAAGAATCACAGGAAAAATACCTAAATAACCATGAAAATGTCCAAAGATCCATTTTTCTATGGTACATTTAGCCCCCACTTTAGTGAGAGAATGAAATTGCTTCAAACTCACACTAAAGTAGCCATGCATATCGAGAGGGATCCAAATGCACTTATGCTAGCAAGATTGAATTACAACAATCAAGAGGGATGATCAATCCCCCAGGATGAAGATCCCATGGAAAACTAAACATAAGAAAAAAGGAACACACATGTGAAAGAGAGAAAGAGAAGGGAGAGGAAAAGGAAACGTTGGATCAAGCTTCGATCATTTATCTAGCTAGTTGTGGATCAGATCTAGGTTATTTTTCCAAAAAAGAAAAATGCATACTCACTCTAGGGTGATGAAACTCATGGTTGTCCACTGGGTGAGAAGGCCCAAAAGGTGAGAAGCATATGCTCGGTTGGTATGTATTCACACACACAGGTGGCTATAGGGAAAGTCGTGCCACATAATGGGCTTCAGGCTCAACCATATCAAAGTTATACCTCTTTATAACTTTAATAAAGTGCCACAAAGGGAAAATTTTGGTTCGTGCTTCATGAGACAAGAAAATATTTGTATGCTTAGAACTCATGAACAAAAAGGATTGCACCACAAGCATGCAAGATATGTTATGCAAGGTGGCCATGTGAATGAAAAATACAAAATGCAAAAGAAATGTTCAAATGAGTCTTGTTAAGTTCATGCGAGGTCTATAAATTAGGGAAAATTGTGTCTAATGTCTCCAAGAGAGGACCAATCAAAGAATAGAATATTCACAACTTAGGGGATGTAATATGTCACATTAGGACACCGAGAGGAATGTAATATGCTAAGATAGATCATGCTTATGAAGGAAATTACACCCAATGTCATCCACAAAGTGAAAAATGCATCGTATGATGTGACAAGGCTACACTAAGAACCAAGAAAGAATGAAAATGAATAATACCAATGTATACCCCCACTTTAAAGGAATTGCTACACACCATTCTGTGAGCAATTACTTTAAAGTAGCAAATGAAAAATGCAAAAAGACATGAGAGCCAACTTGGAAAGCCCCTATGCCAAGTCATACATTCTCGAGTAAGGTTGAGTCATGTGAAGGAAAAAGGAACAAAAGAAAGAGGGGTTGCCCCAAAAAAGAAACATATCAAACACATAAGGGATCTATAGATTTGGGGTCAGAATGTTCATTGCTGCAATGTTTTTATGAAAGAGCTCATAATTGTCATCATTCCCAAAATACATAGAACTAGGAGAATGACACAAAGAGAGTGAAAAAAAAAGTCCATTTTGGGTCAACATGGAAGAGACATAGGGCATCTCAATGCTTTGCATCGTCCCCAAAAGGAAAACATAAGCAAAAAGAAGGAGAAAAAAAAGAAAAAGCTTGTGGGTCAACATGAAGGAGACATTTTTGTCTCAATGCCTTGCATCATTCCCAAAAGGAAAACACAAGAAAAAGACAAAGTAGAAAGGAAAAGGGACCATTTGGATCAACATGGAAGAGACATAGGGCGTCTCAATGCTTTGTGTCATCCCCAAAAGGAAAACACAAAACAAAAGCGAAAAAGAAAAGATAAAGTATGAAATATAGAAGAATGGAGTTACAAATAGAGGAAGTGCACAAAGAGAGGGAGAACATCAAATGCCACAACACATGGGAACATGATACAAACATGCAATCACAACAAAGAAAAGAAGAGGAAAAAGGAAAATGTAAAAAGGCTAGTTAAGGTGAAGGCAAGTCAACCATCTAACAAGTCATCCGCCTCCCAATCATGTTCAGTGTATTATGAAGGCGGTTGATTGTCCAAAGTGAGAATTACAAGTGTTGAACTAGGGGAAGTACCAGGTTCCTCACTTGGTGAAGGAGATTTATCATGTAAGCTCATGGAAGAGGAAAATAAAGAATTAAGATTGTTATGCATCTCTTCATCTATTTTAGAGATCTCCTCATCATCATCATCATCAAGATTAATCACGATGGGAGGACGGATGGTAATTTCCAATGAAGGATGTATCAGGAGTTGTGTTTGTTGTATTAGATCATTGTGTGGTGATGGTTGTAATGTACTATCTTGTGGTGGGTTAGGAGGAGGAGGGTGGTTAGGTATTGTTTCTTTCAAATATGGATTTTTATTTTCTTTGTTTTCTTCTATTTGTAACTAACGAGCAAGAAGATGATGACGATGCCTATGCTCTCTAGCACCGCAGTTTCATTTGATTCTATGTTGAAGTTGTGTAGGTGTAAGAGTGGGTTGATCCACTATAGGCTCCTTTTCTTCCCAAGGAGGAGGAGTGGAAGGAATTGAAGGAGATGGGTCAATCACTTTCTATTTGGCTTTATAAACTTGTTTAATACGAGGAGGCATGACAAATTTTGTTTCATTATCTCTTGGGCATTTAGAAAATGAAGGTGAAGTGTGTATTGTTGGTTGCTCATGAGGTTGTATTGTTTGTTCAGGTTTGGATTTAGGTTGAAGCATGGTCTCATCTAGGATAGGAGTAGCAGAAGTGGACGGGGGCATGTGGTGAAGAGACAATTCAACTATTCATTTGGCTTTGAACTTTTGGTAGGAAATGAAAAGTAAGTCTTTGTGAGGGGTGATGGGTTCCATAGGTTTAGGCCAAAAGGATTCCAAGGAAAAATTACCTTTAGAAGATAATGGACTAAAGCCACTATGGTGTATAGTAAATATCTCATTGTTCAAACATTTGTGAACAACTGAAGGGACAACTTTCATCAAGCGAAGCCAAAGATGACCTAGCCATAGATGGAACTGATCTGACTATGGAATGATAGAGAATGTTACATCCAATGTTTTAGGTCCTATCTATAATGGGAGTACAATTGATCCAATTGTAGGGCACTCAAAACTAGTATGTGTTTTAATCCATGTTGTTGGTTTGTCATAATCATCTTGATAAAGATTATGTAATACTAAAAATTCTTCCGTGATCACATTCTTGCCATAGGCGAGATCTATTAATACCCCATTGGTGGGCTTATCATAGATGTGACTAACTATATAAAGAGGACCATCAGGAAATTTTTAAATATATCGTGAGGAGAAAAAGTAATATCGAGAGATTTGTTAGTTGGGCCCTTACAAGGGATAACATCTATCTTTTCGATGAGTTCATCCATATAGGATTAAAATGGGTAACATTTGGAGGAAGATTATGTTGTTCAATATTTGTATCAACATTCATCACACCAATGTTTGAAGGTTCACTAGCTTTGACAAATGAAACATTGTGTTTAGGCATGAGGTTGGTAATGATGTGCAAATTTTGATTGGGGGGTGCAACAAACTTATTTCCCTGATCATTAACACTTGCAATGGATAGACGGCCATAATCAATGAGGTCTTGCACTATGTGTTTGAGATGCTTGCATTGTTTTGTGTCATGTCCATTTTGGCAATGAAAATGGAAATAAGCATTTGGCTTAAAGGTGGGGGGTAAAGGCTTGGTAGGATCAAGTGGTTTGACTGTAGGAAAAGTGATCATCTATTGTTGTATCAGTTGATTCATTATGTTATGGAGGGTATCAGGTAAAGGGGTAAATTGTCTCTTTGGGTCCCCATAAGTAAAGGGAAAAACTGCTTTAGTGACAGATACTTGATTATGAATGGGCTGAGTTGGTTGTGGAGGAGGGGGATTGAACTGTAAGAAGCCTTTGTTTGGTTTTCTAAAGATTTGAGCATTATTTTGGTTGCTTTGTTCAGACTTCTTAGCTCGGCTAGAAGTGGATTTTGAATCATTACTAGTAACCAAGTTGTGGTAATCATAAAGGGCTATGCATAAATGCATGAAAGAAGGAAATTTCATCATGGTCAACTTATCCTGAATGTGAGTTTGCAAGTTTTCCATAAACATCTTTTGAAGATGTGAATCAGGAACCTTGAAATCTACTTGAGCATACAATGATTGCTAACATGAAATGAAATTAGTTACTTTTTCATCCGCGTTTTGTTTACACCTCATTAAATCAACCATTGTCTTTTTGGGAGTCATATGTATTTGGAAATGAATTATAAAGGAATCAAAAAGTTCATTAAATGGTCGAATTGAATGATTGGGTAAGTTTGAAAACCACTCCAAGGTAGTTTCCTTTAATGTCCTAGGAAATAGTTTAGCTAACAGTTTTTTGTCAAGGACAAAGTCACTACATAAGGCTATATAGGCATTGACATGATTAGTAGAATATCCTTTGCCTCCGTACTTCTCAAACCCATGCATCTCAATTCCTTGTGGCATCAATATTCTTAAGATTTCTAAAGATAATGGTCTAATATGAACATAGTATGTGGGTGGTGCGGTTTGATTTTGGTTAATGGTGGATATTTGTTGTTGCATGGAGGAAAAAGTGTGAAAGAGTTGTGTAATAAGAGGGTCAATGTAAGTGATATGAGGTGGAAGAGAGAATGGTTATGGAGTGTATGTAATGTTAGGAGAAGTGAAGGGGACACTAAGAGGGGTAAAGGTGGTGGAGGATGGAACATTCGATGCCACAAAAGAACTAGGAATGCTAGTTGGAATAGCGAAAGGAGTCACATGACTAACTTGTTGCATGGTTGTTGTAACTTGAGGGGTGGTATAGGTTGGTATGGATGCTACGGTTGAAGGAGAAGGAATGTGAGATCCTCCTTGGCTAATGTACCATAGAAAAAAGGAAACTTGCTTGATTTGGGGAATAGTTGATGACAAATTAGACTTAATAAGGCCTTGATTTGATGTTGTGAGGTGTTTTTCACATCCACACTAGGTATTGGGCCCTTTCAAATACATTTAATGATGTCTTGTAAAGGTGTTGTAAAGTGTTGTAAGAGACTTTCATGATTTTCTAGACTTTACAAACCAATTTCTCCCTAATTCAACATTATAAAATATATTTAACTGCATCTTCACATCAATCTAGAAGGCTTGTAAGATAAACTTAATGTTAAACTAGTTTTGTAATGTGTCTTGCACATTCACATTGGTTCTTGTGCCTTCCTACACTATGCATACCTCATTTTAATGTTGTAAAGTGTATTTAATCACAATTTCACATTGAATTCTGTGTCCCAAGCCTTAATTTACATTTACATCATCATTAATAGGCCCCTATTACCCCATATTGTGCATCCTGAGGTTTAAATTGATCAAATACTCAACAAGGTCACAATATAAACCTTATTTTCTTATCTCCTAGCATCCTAGTCATCAAAATGGTGCCTGTGGGACCCATTCACCACCCATGTCGAATCAGTCCTATCCAAGTGGGACCCATTCTCCATGGGTGGCAAATGAGTCCCATTTGGCCCATTTTTTACCTTTGAGCGAGAAAAATTGCAATTTAAGTTTATTATTTTCACATGTCGCCCTTAGGGATCCAATTTTTAGGCTAATAAGGTGAATTTCCAATAAAATCACCTCTCTAAACCCTAAATCACATTTATTCTTCATTATTCATCCACCAATCTTCCATCTCAAGTCAAGCAAGTTAGGGTTTTGTCATTTCAAGTCATTAAGATAACAATTTTTAGACATTCAAGGGCCAGTTCTTCATGTTTTTCTATAGATGTTCAAGATCAATATTCATGGAAAATAAACTCCATTATTGCATGCTTCATTACATTCTTTCTCTATTTTGGTTTAATTACCTAAAAGGGGTTTGACCAAGGCAAACCCCCATGCCCAAACATTTAACATTTCTCTCTCTTGTCTTGTGTGTCTACAGATTTAGGCTTCTTAGAGGCTTGGAAATCATTGAAGATCAAGTTTCAAGGTTTTTCAAGTCTTCTCTTCATTGATCAAGGCAAAATATAAACAAAAACTCACTTTCAAGTTCAAAAATTAGAGTTTCAGAAGCGGACACCTCTAAAGAATCAAAATGCAGACCGAGAGCTCCAGATTCCACCTTTGAATATTCAAAAATTCAAAAGTGGAATCATTCTTCATGGGTGGTGAATGAGTCCCATTTCCAGGTCAATTTTTTGTTTTCTGCATTTTTAGATAGCCTTTTGTTTGAAATGGGTTTTAAGAATAGTTTTGCAGAACTAGGACTGATTCGCCCAGAACGGTGAATGAGTCCCACCAGGCCTGAAAATCAGCATCAGAAGCATTCCAAAAGCTATTTCTAGTCTCCATCCATATTCTAGGTGCACTCTTTCAGTTTCGTCAAGTTCTCTTACAATTTACATTCATTTCTAAGTGTTTTTGCATTACACAATGTGTTTTCAAACAAGTTGCATTTCAATAGTTTTACATTCCTAATCAATCAATTTTATCAATTAGCTACATCTAGACCATTGAATTTAGTCATAATTCAATTATACATTCCCTTATTCTAGTGAACCACATTGATTTTTAGTGAGGTTTATCTCTCCTTTTATGTGAAACATCCTAAGAGTGCAAGAGTAGCCTATAAACCTCATTCCCAAAAATCTATGGTTCAGCTAACCACAATGTTTCCTGGTTGGGAAGTGGAAGGAACATGTTTGTTGTATATATCAACAATTATTTTCATAACTTTTAAGCCATCCTCACTTTCAATCAAGTGATGAAGGTTGTCTATAGTAGGTATTGTAGTGGTGGAAATGTTTTCAAGACATAAATCTTGTTGCAAATGTGCAAAATCCTCATGAATACTAACGACTTTATCTTGCAGAATTTGATCAGTTTATGTGTCAAAATACATTTTATGTGAAGGTAAATGTGTGCTAGTGGTAGTATCCATGGCTAATGCACCATTGTACATACTAGGAGTAGGAGCTCGAGACAACCCAAGGTCCACAACAAGTGTGTTATCGTGGGATGCCACGAGTTGGGAACTTCTTCTCACTAAAGTATTATCAATAGGGCACCAAACACTCAGAAAAAGACAAAAAGAGGTAGTGTAAATTCAAATGCAATGTAATCTAGGAATAATAAATTCAAATAATATAAATTATGTAAACTAAAACAGGAAGGCAATACCAAAAAATAGAAATGCAAAAATTACTGTGAAAATGACAGATTGTTGTGCAAAAAGTGCAACTGGACTGATTCACCTAGGGTGGCGAATGAGTCTAGGGATGAGTTTTTTTGTGATTTTTTAGAAAATTTAAAATGATTTTTATGCTTTTCTGATGCAAAACTAAGATGAAAATGCAAAATTTTAGTTGTGGTAATGTTTTGAAGAGCAAAAATGAAATCTATATGAGATTCACTAATACAAGTTTGTAAATCCTAGGATGCAAAAACAATGCAAAAGCTAAAGCTATGATTCCTAGGTTGTAAATGTAATGAAAATCAGAAAGACGATGTTCAATATGCAGGTTCACCAAAATGAACCATCAATTTTTGTTGTGCTATGTACTCTCTTGCTCTCTTAGGGTTTTTCACCTAAAAGGAGAGAGATAGACCCAAAAGTTGAGGTGGTTCACTCAAAATAATGTATGTATGATGGAATTAGGCATAAATGCAATGATCTGAATGTAAAAATTGATAAAATTGATTGATTATTTATACAAAACCTAAGAAATATGAAGTGTTTGAAAACATAGTGTGATATGCAGAAATGAACTAGAAACATGCACAAATGAGAGCAAAACTTAATGAAACTAAATAGAGTGCACCTGCAGATTGAATGCTGATGCTGGAAGATTATGGAAGGCTATAGAAATCATTGTTGACGACCAGTGGGACTCATTCGCCACTGATAGCGAATCAGTCCCGCTTTTGGTAAACTTTGCTGAAACTAGTTTTTGAGTGTCAGGAACCAAATTTTAATGAAATCACCTTTTCCAGACTAGTAGTGGGACTCATTTTCCATTGATGGAAAATCACTCCTTTGAAACTTTGCAAATTTTGAATTCAACTTTGTAGGTCCAAATCTGCCCTTGTCTTCTTGCCGGGTTGACAAAACCAAATTTGTAGAAAATGGGCTGAATGTTGTCTCCAAGCTTGAATTAGGGTTTAGTTGACTTGAATTATAATAAGAAGAGTCTATAAAAGATTAGAAATGTGTTATAAAACTTCACAACACCTTCACACGACATCATAATTTGAATATTAAATACCTAATGTGAATGCATAAGTTACATTGCAACATTAAATCTAAGCAAAATAAGCCAAGAATCACAAGAAAAAGACCTAAATAAACATGAAAATGTACAAAGATCCATTTTTCTACGGTACACCTCCTAAAGGAGCTTTTGAATTCTCTATTGATATAGTTCTAGGGTTTGAACTATATCCAAGGCTCCATATAAGATGATCATAACTGAGTTAATGGAGTTAAAGGCTCAACTATAGAAAATGTTGTCTAAGGGATTACTTAGAACTAGTGTATCACCTTTGGGAGTGTTAATGATCTTCATCAAGAAGGATGGTAGACTGCTCTTATGTATAGATTATTGTATGCTTAATAAAGCAACGATAAAGAATAAGTACCCTTGACCACATATCAACAATCTTTTTGATTAGATGCTTGGGGAAACAATATTTTTAAAGATAAATCTATGATTGGGTTACCATCAACCAAGGCTCAAGGATGAAGAAATCCACAAAAAAACCTTTGGAACAAGGTATGGAAATTATAATTTCATAGTCCTACCCTTTGGATTGATGAATGTGCTAGCACCATTCATGAACCTAATAAACAATATGTTCAGAGACTTTTTGGAAAAGTTTGTGCTAGTATTCTTAGGCAACATTCTCATCTATTCTAAGAGTGATGAAGAACACATTCAACACTTGGAGATTGTTCTCCAACATCTAAGGGAACATAAAATTTATGGAAAAATTTCAAAGTGTACCTTTTTCGAAAAGAGAGTACAATATTTGGGTCATGTAATCTTAGCAAAGGGAATCACAGTTAATCCAACTAAGATCAAAGTTGTACTAGAATGGCCAACACCAAAGAATGTGCATTAATTCCAAAGATTTAAGGGTTTGGTTGGATACTACAAAAAGTTGGTAGCTAACTTTTGTAAAATAGTTTTTCCCATTAGATCATTACAGAGGAAATGGAAAATTTTTGAGTGGTTATAAAAATGTCAAGCAACATTCAACCAATTTAAGGAGAAGCTAACTTCAAATCTAGTTATTAAGGTACTAGATCTAGAAGGTGATTTTTTTGTCATTACTGATGCTTCAAGAGAAGGTTTAGGAGGGGTACTAATGTAAGAAGGACATTCTATCGCCTATGAATCTAGGAAATTGAAGCCGTATGAACAAAATTATGCTCCGCATGATTTAGAGCTAATATCCATTATTCATGCATTATAAATATGGAGGCATTGTTTTCTTGGGAAACTATTTGAGCTCAAAACTAGCCATCATGGTCTAGGGTACTTGTTTACCTAACCAAATATAAATGCTCAACATAGGAGATGGCTTGAGCTCATATAAACTATATAAAGGGAAAAGAAAATCAAGTTAAAAATTCCATAAATCAAAGGAGACATATCTCCTCAATGATATCAATCCATTATGATTTCAAGAATCAGGTGTTGCAGAAGTCCAAGGGCAATGAGTATTATGAGCAAGTTAAAAAAGCTCTCTTGGACAATCCTCAAGATTTGAGGTATGATGGGTTTCATTTTGAACCAGATGGGCTACTAATATTTAGAAGAAGGATTCATGTACTAGACTCTGAGGAGTTAAGGAATATGGTGTGGAAGGAAGTTCATTCTGTACCATATTTAGGACATCTTGGATTGATAAAGATGAACGCTGATGTGAAGCCACTATATGTCTGGAAAGGAATGAAGAGGGATGTTGCAAGATTTATATAAATTTGTCTAGAGTGCCAGAAGGTAAAGGTAGAGCTTCATTACTTGGTAGGAATATTGTATCCTCATGAAATTCTAGAGAGGAAGTGACAAATTATTAGTATGGATTTTGTACAATGTCTTCCAATTTTAAGGAATAAGCATAATGCTATCTTAGTAGTAGTGGACAAGCTCACCAAGGTAGTCCCTTTTATACGAAGAAATTTGATTGATGGGGCACCTGTCATAGCTTGCAAGTTTGTGCAGGAAGTGTTTAGGTTGCATGGTGTTCCCGAGAAGATTATCTCAGATAGGGATGCTCATGTAACGTCAAGGTTTTGGAAAACCCTACTTTCCTCACTTGGGACTTAGTTGAACATAAGTTCAACATATCACCTTGAGATAGATAGTCATACAAAGGGTAAACCAAGTATTGGAGGATTTACTAAGAATGTATTGCATGGATCAACAATATAAGTGGGAAGATTATTTACCACTAGTAGAATTTGCATATAATAATTCTTATCATTCTACTATCAAGATGATTCCATTCGAAGAATTATATGGAAGAAAGTGTCAAAATCCTATAAGTTGGAATAATATAGAAGATAGGATTAGCCTTGGTCCAAAGATTCTATCAATGATGGAGGAATAGGTTAATTTGATAAAGAAAAGGTTAGAAGAAGCAAATGATAGGAAAAAGAGTTATGCAGATGCTAAGCATGTGCCAAGATGTTTCTCAAGAGGAGAGAAGGTTTTGCTCAGAGTCAAACCTCATAAGAGTTCAATAAGTTTGGAAAGTCATCAAAACTAGCTCCACATTATGTAGGTCCCTTTGACATTCTCAAAGAAGTTAACCCTATCACATACCAAATTGCTTTACCACCAGCTCTTTCTAGGATGCATAATACCTTTCATGTGTCGTATCCTAAAAAGTATATACCAGGAGGTAATGATATTATTTATTGGAATGATTTATAGGTACATGAACCAGGAGTGGTAATGATCAAGCCTCTCAGAGTGATCAAAGCATGTAGGCTTCACCTATGTAATAAAGATGTCCCTTGGTGCAAGGTCCAATGGGACTAGTATGTAGAAGAATTTGCTATGTGGGAAGACTATCTTGAGATCAAGCAAAGATTTCCTCATATTGTTCAATATTTTAAAATTTCCTAGAAACAATTCTCGTTATATTTATTTATATGTAATGATACTTTAAATCATTAGGGACAATGATTCTTAAGGGGGAGGATATGTTACATCCCATTGTTTATTACCAAATACTATTACCTTTATGAGTAAATATGTTTTTAATACATGATTATGTATTAGTGATGCTAAATGGATGAATGCAATGTATGAATATGCATTATGATGAAATTAATTTTTAAATGCTTTAATGATGTTTATGTTATATGATGAATGTGATATATGTGTTATTAGATAACTATAAACATGTTGCTCTAAGTTGGATGTAGGAAAGGTTCGAACCATCCAGTGGGGGAGGGAGAGTATCACGCAGAGAGGGGGTTGGTATTGGAACCATTGGAATATCTATTTGAGTAGATGCACACACTCAATTGCATAGGTTAGAGGAACCTTGTCAAGTAAGTCTAATATTTGTATCAATAAGTGCTAAACCTAAGTTGATAGGATTTTTGGTTGAGAGGAAAAGTTAGGTTTGATCATCTTTAATCCTCTTTGACCATTTAGTCAATTTGAGTTAAAGTGTTAAAAATCTTATGAATAGCATATGTTATATATATTGTATATATAAATATATATATGAATACATATATAGAATATATATGTACATATATGATGACACACATATATATGTATGTATGGAGGTATGAATATATGTAGGTAATAATATCTATGTATACTCATATGTAGATACATAATAAATATGCGGGCATTTGAATGGGATATATATATATATTAATATATATTATCATATTTAAGTAATTGTTATATATAAATAAATATGTATATATATATATTATTAAGGTTAATATATGTTGGCATCCATATTAAATGGCAAGAATGCCATGTGAAACTTGATATAGTGGAAGTTTTGAAAGGTAAGCTTAAGTAATATGTGTAGACACTGAAAAATGTCCTGAATGATATCATACACTCAAATTAGGTATTCTAACATAATTTTCTCTTGAAACCAATCCTCTTTTTGCTTAATTGATTAAATTAGCCTAGCTAGTTAATTAATGGCATCATTTGCATCGATTAACCTAATTCATTTAATCGGGTTAACTCATCCCATTTTGTGCTAACACTTCATCATATTAAATTAAATAAATCAAACTATTTAATTTAAATCCCTAAATATTCTTATTTAATTAAGTAACCCTAAGGTATTTAATTAAATGTCATTCCACCTTTCCCCCATTCATTAAATCATTTTGTTTAATGAATATCATCTAATTCTTCAAATTCCTCTAATTGCATAATTATTATTGTTTAATTATCAATTAAATTTAATTCCCCCCACTTGCAAGGAAATATTCCAAGGGAATATTCTTGCTTTGCACATTCCTCGAAAAGGAATATTCCCATGGAATATTCCTTCCCATTTTGCACAATTTAATTTAGTTTAATTAACTAAATTATCCTTTTCCCTCACCCATGAGAATATTCCAAAGAATATTCTCTCTCCTCGCTCATTTAAAAAATGGGAATATTCCTTTTTCTCAACAAACTTACTTAGCTTCTTGAGCAAGTTAACTTGTGACCTCTTGTGCAAGTCAACTTGTGACCTTTTGAACAAGTTGAAAGTGTGTTTGTTTGAAGGAATGTTAAACCTTGATTAAATCTCATCTTGCATTCTCATCCACTGATGAGAATCCATGATCCATGCCTCCAATTTCTTCCATCCTTGAACATTGATTAGATTTTTCAATCTCAACCATTCATTTCTCATTTACTCTCCTATAAATAGGTCACTATTTGGAGACAAAACGATCCATCTTTCAGAGAAAACTTATGCTATTGAAATCACTCACACTCACAATCATATTTAGCACACATTTAGCATCTTTTAATTCATTTTAATTGTATTAATTATCTTTAAGCTTCTATTAATGGCTTCCATGATCACATAATGCATCCATTTAGATTGTTTAATTAATTAGGGTTTGGATCTTTTAGGTTAGAATCCATTTAAAATTAGCTTAGAATTTGTATATCTTCATCATTTATCATAAAATCATATTAAACTCTTCTTGCATCATGCTCATCTAGATTAAAATCATGTTTTCATACACATCTCACAACCGTTCTATCAGTTTTCTTTAATAAAACTGACTAGGGAAAGCTCATTTATCCACAGGATTGGGAAAGGGTCACTGTTCCACATCAATGCGACACCACTCCCACAATGGGATAAGTTTTGAATGGATTAGAGTAGAAATTTAAATTCTTTCATAGTTTAGAATTCTTAATTTTGATAAATGTTTAGTTTAACTTTCATTTGAATGATCTTGTTGAGATTTGACGTTAGTGGCTTCATTATGCTTCAATTCTTCATGGATCAAGCGTAATCGGCCCATACTAATCCATCTAATCACATTCTGGCACTAGAAAGGGGGAAAACATGATCAAATTTAATCAATTTCTATCTTGAATTCCATTTTTTTTGAATTTTGTAGGATACAACGATGCTCAAAAGAATTTTAGCAACGTCTTTGCTAGGAGTCACCATATAGCGATGCTATTGTCATCTAAAATATTGACACATATTTAATATCATGACATTGATTAAAACAAATGGCGATGCTATAATTTGAGGTATCAAAGATTTATAAACGGTGACACACTTCAAACAATGATACTATCGTCATCATTGGTTTTCCTACAGAGTGACGCCGAAGTTCACCAAAGTGATGCTATTGTGAATAGCTATGCCCAACTCTGGTAAGAAAATTGATGATCATTTTTTAGCACATGTTTAATTTTTTTTGCTTCATCAGATTACTAACATGCTTCTAACATTGTTCTAGTTTTTAGACTAATGGGGTTTTGCAAGTTGGATGATAAAGGTTGAAGTGAAGAATCATTCTCATCTTTGTATCTTATAATTGTAACAAGCGTTTGATGCTTTTTGGGCAATTATAACCCACTTATTATGCTTTAGGACCACACTAATTTTCAATTGGGTCTTAAAAATAATGCTCAAATGGAACTAAAATTGAAACCTCACTTCATCATTTTACTCTAGGTTTAAAATTGGAAAAAACAATTTAACATTTTGTTTTGTGCATAAAATGAACTCATCTTAGCTTTAGGGGTTAAAATTAATGAGTGTTTGCTATTTTTTGATTTACATCTTTTTTATTGAATGCGTATGCAATTCTCTCGCACCACTCAACAGTCTTGAGAATCAAAAACATTCCTTAACACTTTGTATAATCACCTACGTCTTTCAATTTGGATTAAAAATGAACCCCTCTCTAGTGTAGGGAAAAGGCATGGTATATGTGTTCTCTCCTTGTTTCATGCAAACTAGGATGATCGAAATACAAACTTACTTCCTTTCTATTATTTATATTTAGAGGGCATGCCTCCCCACTTCGAAAGGAGGGAATGACCCAAGCGGAAACAAGCTAAATCCAAGCTCTTTCAAGCTGCTATATAAATAATGTGTTTGTGATGAAATTCATAAATAATAGGTGTAGATGCATCATACCAACAAGTGTCACTCTTAGTATTTGTGTGATATGTTAAAATATCTTCTTAGGAAGAGATGGGAGGCCTCTTGATTCTACATAAGCTTGAGCTAATCTTGCTACATGTATGGCCACCTTGAACGAAAGCCCTTATTACGAACCAACTATTTAGAAGCCAAAAAAATTTATGCTTGTTGGTGGAGGAATGGTTGTTCCAAAGCCGCCCCACATTTTACCATTTAATTTTTGAACTAGGAAAATCCTTAGGATCTTCGGATCTTTAGGATTTGAGATTTGGTGGTCACAAGAAGTGTGTGCCATGGAGGGGAGTCAGTGTCACCAAATCTCTATCTGTTTGCATTGTCTTACTGTTTGGAGAAATCCAAGTGGGGATTCGACAAGTAGTATCTTCTAAACCTTAGGTTGTAAATGCTTGTGAATCAGTTTAATACTCTTCTTGGTTCCAAAACATTGAAAACAAAAATCAACAAAGTCTTTTCAAAATGTCAAAATCTTTGGTCTAAATATGGATACCCTTTGAAAAAACCTTGATATTAATGCTTGTCCTAAGAATTTATTCTTAGAGGCTTCTAAGTATTTTGGTTTATAGCTCAATCCATATTTCCAAAAGTTAACATAGGAAACTATAGCTTGAATTTCATCCTTTTCACAAAATGGATCTTGTGAAATTTATGAGGTTTTTTGACATAGACATCTAGTTTGAACTTAATCAAGACAAGTGTTTGTGGTAAAATAAATTCACTTAAGCAAGATAAATTGAAACAGTTGAACCCCACATGACTATTTGGAGTTCGATCACTCCTATTGAACAACCTGATCTCGAAGGTACTATCATTCAACCCAACTTTGAACTCATTAACAAAGAACAAACCAATATAATTAGTAGTTTGAGAAGCTTCACTTTTGAAACCAAGGAAACATGAACCTAGTGGAGAAACACAACATACAACATAGATGAAGAATAGGAACAAGCTGATATTGAGGATGGAAGGCCCATATTACCACCACTTGCGTGGAAATAAATATCTTTTTTTTTTCATGATCTTGAACTTCTCTAAATGATCTCACACAAAATCAGAATCCCAAAGATAAGGTCTACAATTTGTCATTTTAAATTGAGTCATCTTACTCCAAAAGCTCTCAAAAAACACCTTCAAACACTTCACCAAAATAAAACCAAGTTGTTACACCACTTCTACAAACGTGTTTCAAGAAACAATCTAGACTTATACATGTTCTTTTTCGGTCAAAACCCTGACCTTTTTCATGATAATGAACCTATCTAAAACATTGGGTCTTTAGGATTTGAAAAATTTAGAGGTCTAGTGTGTTTCTCACTACCTTGGTCTTATCAAACAAAGGTTCACTCTAATTCAACATTGGGTCAAACATTTCCTCCACCCCTCCATCAAAGTTTCATCCTTCACTTCACCAAACTTTGCAAAAATTTTGAATACACCAACACCTTTTGACTTAAAAAATCTATCAAACCAGCCTCTAACTTAGCTAATTTTTATATGAAATGAATCCTTTTCCATGCATTTAGGTAAGTTAGTTATCATCTTTGAACTAGTTTATCTTGAAGGTCACGAGTCTACCCTAAAGATTTCCAAGTTCACCAAATTTTTTTATCCAAACATCAAAACTTCAAACTTAAGTCAAAAGTGTTGTCCCAAAATGTTTGCAAAGATCACTCCCCATATCATTCATCTTTTCATCTCCCATTATCACCATTGCTCCAAAAATACTTAGAGTGTCTCTTTTACCTAGATTTGAGTCAACTAGAGAGTTCACACATTACAAATCACAACATAACTCTCCCAGAGGTGACCTAAAATTTATGGTAAAAACAAGATCACAACATAAGAGTATCATGGAGAAAAAAAAAGTTACATTTACCTCAAGTGATTAAAATCGTCTAGAATTTGATCTGAGAAGTCAAGTTACCCCATCACAACAACCATCATCTCCATCAGGGCCATATAAGATTGAAGACATCACGAACAATCCATTTGAACTTACTAGGGAAGAAATCATGGAACATAAAGCCTTAGGAAGTGTAGCTCCAATCTCCGCATCATTTTTTGCACAAAATTTGACACAAGGCTTCA
Source organism: Sequoia sempervirens (assembly GCA_007258455.2). Taxonomy (NCBI): domain Eukaryota; kingdom Viridiplantae; phylum Streptophyta; class Pinopsida; order Cupressales; family Cupressaceae; genus Sequoia; species Sequoia sempervirens. Next base: position 300,631,623 of record VDFB02000015.1, on the reverse strand, counting down.
CAAATCCATCACTAGGGCTAAATCAAACATCTACTCCTAGTCTTGCAACTAGCCTTGCCAAAGAATTTGGTCTAATTACTCCATTTGAAAGTAACACACTTGTGGGAACTCTTGAAACCAACCCTCCATCCCAAATGACTACTTGGACACCAACATTTGGTGCTCCTCCCATTTTTGAAGATCCCAAACAACCATATAAACAACTTACACTTCATTATTCCACAACAACTTCAACATTTTGAGGAAACCCGTCTTCATCTATACCTACAAGTACCACAAGTGTGCCCAAAATTATGCAAAGTAGTGTGGATCAAGTGTCACCAATGGACCCAAAAGGGCAAGGAAATACCCTCATGCAAAATCAACCTTCAACACCACAGGGGACATCTTCATCCAATCCTCCCATGGACATATCAAACACATAAGGGGTTTAAAACACATCTATCCCATCCATCATCAACCCACATAAAAACAATCCCTTGGTCACAAACCCCATCAACCAAGGTAATACCTTGACCACATCTCAAACACCAGGGAAATTCCAAAACATCAGTCAAGGGAACCCCTTCAATCAATGGACCCAAGGTCCTAATAATCCCATAACATCGCAAAATCTTATGATGTGATCCTGATCTTTTTTGTTTATCTCCCAAGTCATGCAAAATCAAATGGGACTTCAATATTACATTCCTCCACCTCAATCCACTATCTTACAAGGAATGTTGAACCAGGGGAACTCCCAACCTCTCATCAACAATGCACTACCTACTCAAAACATCACCACTCAAAACTCACCATAGATGTCCCAACAACCACCCGATCCTACAATACAAGTACATGCCTTAGCCTTACAACAAACACAACAAGCTTATCAACAAGCCATCCAACAACAACAACAACAACACCAACAACAATAGTAAGAAACCCTAGTAGCATAACAACAACAACAAGAAGAAGCAACCCTAGTAGAAAAACAACAATAGCAACAACAACAAGCAGCCTTAGTGGTACAACAAGTAGCATTAGCACAAAAACAACATCAAGCCCATCAAGCAACTTTAGTAGCAAAACAACAACAACATGCCCAACAACAAGCTCAACAGTAAGCCTTACTAGCTCAACAGTATGACCAGCAACAACAACAACAACAAAGTTCCTATTATAATCCTCAATAGAATAGATTGTCAATACAAACACATTAGGGACATATACATCAAAACCTAAATCACCTTCAAAGAATATCACACCACCATACACCCCATGCAACACCTTATTGTATCATAACTCATCGATCATCCCACCGTATGTTCCTCCATCAAACCTGCAAGACGATCTAGCATCACAACAAAAGGAACTGTCACAAGAAATGTAGGACCTTCGGATGGGAAAGACCAAGAAGCCCCATACACAAAACCTATTTCCCTATCCATTCAATTGAAACATTGCCATGGTACCATTCCCTCTCGGATTTGAAATCCAAAAATTTGATAAATACAAAGGAAGAGGAAGTCCTGTGGACCATGTCAAAGATTTAACATTATGTTTATGAAGGTTACTTACAATGATTCTTATTTAATGTGCCTCTTCCCATGAATTATAACAGGTCTTGCCATGGATTGTTTTTCTCAACTACCTCCCCGTATGCAATTTTTTCAAGAAATGACTAATAAATTCATTGATCATTTCTCCTTTAATCTTGACATGGACATAAGCCTAGAAGAGTTGTACACTCTCAGACAAAACAAAGGAGAAACCTTCACTAATTGGTAGAATCAAACCTGATAATGCTTCCCAACTTTGAAAACTACCAAGAGCCACAAGAGAAACCATCCTAGTACAACGAGAACAATCTTTGTGACTTTCAAAAGATCAAAAGACACAAAAAAAAAAACTACATGAGGCTCAACCATATTATCCAAGAACTTATAGAGAACGATACCATATCCATTGAAATATCAATTAGTAACTAGGATATTAAGATATACAAGTACCCTATGCCGGATCATAGCAAATGGAACAACACTGGAAAGGATAAATATTACACAAATGAACAAAATACCTATTCAAATGTGGTCACTTCCTGTAATAGCATCATCACCATTGTAACCATCAAAGGGAATAGTGTAGAATGTGGAGTCACCACACAACATGGTAAAGCCACCATCCAAGGAGTCCCATCCCAATATAGGGCACAACCTACTCAACCAACAACAAGCACTAGCAAGTATAATCTCTTAGAGAAACTTAAAAAGACCCTCACACAAATTTGTATCTTAGAACTATTGAGACTATCACCCATGCATAGGAAAATCCTAGTGAAAGCTTTATCCGATTCATCCATCCTTGAGGATATAAATACTGAATGATTTCAAGCTATGGTAGGGTATATCGCTAATCACCTTCTCACCTTCTCAAAACAAGACCTAGGATCATCGTAGATATCTCATAACCATGATTTAGACTTTGAGGTAATCATTCATAAGAAAAAGGTTAAAAAGAGTCTTAGTAGATGGAGGTGTAGGTCTGACATTTGCACCCTTTAGTTGATCAAAAATTTAGGCTATGCAGAGGATACTATTCAGAAGACTGTGAAGCATTTTTTCCTTAATCATTTTTTATTTTTAACTTTTATATGTTTTTGGCTTTGGATGTGTCCGCGATCAAAGTAGGTTGCTCAAAAAGGTGCGCAACATGCCACATGGTGGTTGTGCAACTTTCATTATCGTCTTCCTTTCGAGAGAGAGCTAGGACACGTGTCAGCTCGGTGGAATTTTTCTCGAGGACTATTTTCACAAAGTTTGAGAATACCCACCCACTTGACACATCATCTCTTCACTGCAAGCAGTTTATGCTTTTATAAAGCAATCTTTTTGAGTTTTTCAGAGCTTTCTAGTTTCCTTTTGGTTTTCTGGATGGAAACTTTGAGTCAGTGTCGTCAATCCATGTAACTGGTCAATTAGAATTTTTCTAGGATTTTTTCTAAGATTTGATCATTTATAGATAACCATCTTTACTAAATATCTAAAAGGAATTAATGCAATAGTTTAGAATTGATGAGCAAAGATTGTCAAGACCTAATTTAAGATCTACGATGAGATCGTGAGCTATCAAATGCCAACATTTGGTAACAATTACTTCTGGAATGTGGCGGTGGTCTTCTCTATTGGAAGAATGAAGAAGAACATATTATTATACAAATTTTGTGTTGTCATTGATGTCACCATGTTATATGAGTTGCAACTGCAAGTTCAAGTTCAAGATTGATTTGGTATTCTGAATCGGTATCCAGTTATTATCCTCTGGTATTTTGGTCCACAATCCTCCACTAATGAATATCATTACTTGTAGTGTTGGGAAATGGTTTTTGGATGTTAGAAGGTTGTAAGTTTAGAATTTCATGTGCACAGGTGCTCGTATGGAAAGTTGGCATTATTCAGTTGTTGCATTTTGTCATCAGGTCTATCTCTGGCCGACCTAATGTATAGTTGATGTGGTAATGAATTGATTTTGTGTTGCGGATGTATTTGTGACCTATCTTAGGTCCATGAAAACATGTTGTAGTGTGCTATATGCTTGAATTGTTTTTAGAAATATTTTGTACAAGATTGAAGCCGATAGTTAATCTTTTTGGTGAATAAGGGATGCATCTAATTAGGCCGACCTAATTGATGCTTGCGGATATGCCAGATATATATATATATATATATATATATATATATAGGATAGTTTTGAGATTGTTGGTGGATTTGCAAAGTGAAAAGAGAGATATGTATGCAAAAATGATGAAATGTGTAAAGTCAGTTTACTGAGCATCAAAGGAAGTGAATCAACACTTGTTAGGTGTAACTTTATCAATTCATTTTCTGGCTATGAGACATTTCTACAATATATCTTTATAAGCAGTGAGCCTCTCATTTTGGATAGTGAGTCCTGGTAGTGAGCCACCCTTTGTAATATCTTATAACCAGTTATACTATATTGTGAGCTAATCCTCACTGTGGTTTTTTCCATTTTGGGTTTTCCACGTAAAAAAAACCTAGTGTTCATGTGTTGTGTGATTTTATGTTCTGCTAATGCTCTTGCTCATTTTTATTGTTATATGCATTGGAGTATTTGGATGGTATTTGTTCATTAAGTTTATGAAGATACTGATTCACCCCCCTTCTCAATATCTTGGGTATTCAACAATTGGTATTAGAGCTTGATTCCTTCGAAGAAGCTTAACAATGTGAGGAAGATCTTGAAAATTGAACAAATGGATGATAAAGAAGAACTCCAGGCTGCTCTTGAAGATCTTGACAAGGCTGAAAATGAAAACAAAGATTTGAAAGAAAATCTTGATGAGGCAAATGAATGCATGCGGAAATTGAAAGAGAAATTGAAGAAATTCAAAGAAAGGCATAGAGAAGTAAATGAGCAATTAAAACAAGCAAATGAAGAAATCACTAGATTGAAGGTGCAAGTGGAGGAAAAGAAGAGAATTGAAGATAGCCTGAATATAGTGGTACAAAACAAGATTGATGAATAATCAAGGCTTGAACAAGAAGTGGTAAACCTGAGAGCAGATCTGGAATAAAAAAACTCTGTGAAGATAATTTCAAAACAAGCTCCACCAAGCTTGATGAGTTGATTGTAGGACAAAAACCATCTAAAGAAAAAGGTGGTTTGGGAATGGAAGTAGGTGAAAGCTCTAAGGCTATGTAGACCTCAAACATAGTGGACAACCAAAAGACTCAAAATAAAGGAAAACATGTAAGAAATGCAAGAAGCTTTGCTAGAAGACCGCCTATTAGACATTCAAATGCTCAAATGTTCCCATCTTTCAATGGTGTTTTCTTTTTCATGCAATAAATTTGGTCACAAGGCAATGGAGTGTAGAAGTAGAATAAACTAGTATGCTAGTTCATTCTCCAGACAATGCTTTGCTTGCAAGAAATTTGGACATAGAGCTAGTGAATGCAAAGCTCAGATGATGAATTGGTCTAATGGAGGAAGAATGAATCAATATTTTATTGGCTATTGCTATGCATGTAATAAGTTTGGACACAAAGAAAAGCAGTGTAGATCAAGGGCTAATGGAGGTAAAACAAGTTAGAAAAATGTTGTCTGCTACAACTGCAACAAACCTGGACACATTTCAAAAGTATGCAGAAGTAAAGGGGGAAAGCAATTTGATTCGGTAAAGAAGAATGAACTAGTGAAGACAATTGACAAGAATGAGGTCAAGCAAGAAATGAAAAATATATGGAAGAAGAAAGAAGAGCCAAAAACATCAAATGCGTCTGTGCCCTCATTTGGTGTAGACAATTAGACCCAGCATGGTCTTAGGGGGAACATTAACATAAATTTTTTTGAACCCCTAGATATATAGCATGTTAGGATTTGAAATGAAGATATGTTGTAAAGAATGGATAAATAGACCTTATGCAAGAGGAACCAAAAGAAAAGTTGTAGGAATGATCATTTGCAGAGAAAATTAGGGTTTTTCAGTGCAACAAAGAAGGTTTTTATCAGCGTTTTGAATTCTGTCGCATTTAATGCGAATTAGGGTAGATCGTTGATTTATATAGTAGATTTGTAAGGTACTTTGATCACTTGTGCTTTTGTGGGTTTGTGTGAATCATCTTTACGAAATATTTTTGAGCTTGATTTGTGGAAAAATGGTAACCCCTATAGTTGTAAATGTTTCAGAAAGACCTAGACCTTCCTATAAGAAATATTCCATGAAGGTTTTTGAAGATGACCCTCTGGGCACCTTCTCATTGATTCCTCATGGTGTCATGCCCACTGAAGACACTAGAATGTACATCCATGTTAAAATTGAGGAGTAGAATCACAAAAAAAGATAGATATATGGAAGAATGAGCTTATTGGGGATTATTTCTTGATAAAAACCGAGTATGTAAATATTGTTGCGAAGAAGTTGGATCGATGGAACTATTTTCCTAACTTTAGCTCCACCGTTGATGAAAAATATGTTAAACCAACCCTTAGCAGAATTCATGATAAGTTCTTGTGGAATGATAGAAATCACCTTATAACCAAGGAAATAATTAAGGTAGTTACCAAACTTTGTGATACCAGACCGATACTAGTATTGAAGTCTGTGAAGAATGAAGTGGTTATGGAACTCACTGGTGCAACATTTGACAGAAGGGCTCTTGCAACCAAACCTATTACCAATCTTGCTGTGAAGTATGTAGCTATAATAATTAGTCACAAGATCTACTTCACAAATAGGGAAAATTTTGTGTCTGCTACAACTATTTACACAGGTTATGACATGGCAACCAATGGTGCAAAATATGATCTATGTGAAATTCTCCGACAATAGTTGTTTGAAAACTTGAAGATCTGAAATGAGAGAAGAAATATGCATTTAATTTGGTTCCTTGATTGTTTTCCTATTGTTCTACTTCCTTACAAGACTTCCCAAAAGAGATGATGCGGTGAATTGGGATACATCAAGACTGATTGCACATCAAATTTTTGATTACATGCACAACTTGGGTGACTTGAAGAGTTGAGATAATGCCCTGACAACATTATTTGTTGTATTCAAAAGAAATATGAATGAAAGAGAAAGGATTCCAAGGAAAGTGGTTGAAAAATACAAGAATGATATCATATTTAATGTCTCCTCTGATGAGTGCATGATTGAGGTAGTTGAACCCAAAACTATCTGGATTAAACCATTGGGTTATGAGGTTACAAAGGATGAAGCTGAAGGATATGCACAAGTTTTGTTGAAAATTCCAAAAGATTCTAGTGAACCTAGAGTTGGCACTTATGCAGAAAAATATATGGAAGTTCACTTGGAGGATAAGAAGCCTGTGATAAGAAAGAAGGTAGATGAAATTCTTAGAAATGTTGGCTTCACTAATGAACAAATTACACAAGGTAGAGCCATGGGAGAGCAGATGGCTAGAGAATCTGTAGGACTAAGGAGATCCAACTGGACTACTCCTTCTAAACCAACCACAACTCCTACAATGAAAGTAGAGCCCAGTGCTTCTAGTAAAGGTAAAGGCTCAACTCCTTCCAGACCTAATACAAGATCTAGAAAAAGGAAAGAGACTCCTCTGGTGGCACAAGTCAAGAGTGGAAAGAAGGAAAAGGAAACAAGGGAAAAGAACCTTAGTATTATTGAAGAGCAAGAGGAAGAAGAGGAAGACCTTGTAGCAAAATTGGTAAGAAAGAAGAAAGGGAGCATGTCCTCTGGTGAAGGTGCCTCATAGGAAGCAAGTTTTGGCTCTAAAATATTTCATTATGTGTCATCCTCCAAAGAATATGAAGAACAATATTTTGGTGTTCATGTGCACACCAAATCAAAATCAAAGAAGGAAAAAGTGTTAGGAGAGGCATCTCTGGACCAGGAAGAACAAAAGGACTCACTAGTAAGACCTAGTTATCCTCTTAGATTAGAGGCATTGGTTAATATCTTGATACACTTTGAGGATATGCTACAACCTATTGCAAAAATTTAAACTCAAGTAGGTAAAGAGAATATAAAAACATTGATTTTGGCTATTATCCAATATGTCATTACTTTGGAAGTCAGTTGGGATTATGTTAAGAATAATGTGCCTGAGAAATTGTGGGAAGCCCTAATGAAAAGGAGATTAGAGGCTATTTAGTTGGAAGAGAAGATAATAATTGAGGCATTTGAGAAAAGTGGGTCCTCTTTGATCCCAAATGATTTGGAAACCCTGAAGAAGGTATGCTCAAAGATGTTTTAGATGAAGAGAAGGGTAAACACTTTGATGACTAAAGATAAAAGGAAGATAAAGAAAATAAAGAAAGAAACTGTAGAAGCCATTAGGGGTATGGTTGAGAAATCTAGCATGTTTGGTGCAATCCCATCCAGTTCTGCACCTAAATTAGGTGAAGAATATTTTGCAGAGGTTAAGGAAGACATTACTTAGAGTATAGGTGATACATGCATTCCTTCAGAAAAAAATGATGCAAATATCCCTCCGAATATAGGTGGTACAAATGATCCTTTGGAGATAGAGAAACAAAATGAGGAAGAAGCTGAACTCGAGAAGCATGATGTTGTCCCTTTGGAGTTAGATGAAGGAGAAAAGGATAAAGATGAAGGTGAAAGGGATGAAGGAGAAAGAGAAAAATATGAAGTAGAAGAAGAAAAAGTAGTAGTAGAAGAGGAAAAAGTGGAGAAAGAAAAGGTAGTGGAGGAAGAAAACGTAGAGGAAGAAGGAAGAAATGAGAATCTGCCAGGAAGAATGAATAAGATCAAAGGAAGGTTGTAGATTCTCAAAGGTCCTCCAAAGAATCCTCCCCTGGTGATGATGTGTTGAAAGGATTATTATCCAAGTAGATAAGGTTCCAGCTGGTAATTCCTCCATAACTTCTACAACTCCCCATGATTCAAGGCTGTGTGGATTTGGATAAGATTTCTCTCATTCATAAATTGGTGATAGGGGATGCATTGCATGCATCTAGAAGAAAAGAAATTTTGGAAACACATCAGAAGGGGACATAGCTTATTGATGATGCTCTCAAAGCCTCATAGGAGGCCACCCCCGGAACATAAATGGATACATTTCTCACTCAGGTAGAGAATCTAAAACTTTTATTGGAATCCTTTTAGGAGTATGCCTCTAGACTTGGTGAGAAGACAAGGCAAGAGGTTGAGGAGAAAATGGAAGAGAAAAGGATTTTGGAAATTCATGATAAGTGTGCTCTAGCACACACCAATGTAAAAAAGAGTTTGGAAATTGTGCAAGCTTGTGAGTCTAAAACAAATACTATATTTTCTTATTGCATAAAGTGGTTGGATGCCACAAAAAGTATCAAAGATATTATGGACTCCATTGAGTCCCAGTTGATAGTTGTTTCCAGTAATTACAGTGTATCTAAAGATAGAGATAAAACAACCTAGAATGTTATCTTTGCTCACAGAGAGAAATTATTTATTCTACAGAAGAAGAAATAAGATATCATTAGAAGATTCGGTCAGCTAGGTGACCTTGTGAGAATGGAGTAATCTCCAGTGGCCAATGCTATGGAAAATGTAGAAAAGATAGAGAAGATCAATCTGACTCTAGGTACTTCAGATCATGCAAAAGAAAGTCTGATGGAATTAGAATCTTTGAACAAAATGATGATATTTTCTAAGAAGAGTTGGGAGAATGACAAGAAAACATGGCAAGGTATTCTCAAGGAGCTTCAAGGCTCACCTTCCTTCGGGTGATTCTTTTTTAGTTTTCATATTTTTGGATCTCCCTTTGACCTTGATGTCAAAGGGGGAGTGAAGGTCATGAAGAGAAAAGGAGAGTGTGTTACACATAGGAGGTTTGTAAATTCTTTTGGCACATGTTGGCATCAATTAAAAAGGGGGAGATTGTTGGAAGAATGAAGAATAACACCTTACTATACAAATTTTTTGTTGTCATTGATGTCACCATGCTATATGAGTTGCAATTGCAAGTTCAAGTTCAAGTTTGATCTGGTATTCTGAACCGGTATGCATTTATCATCCTTTGGTATTTTGGTCCACAATCCTCCGCTGATGAATATCATTACTTGTAGTGTTGGAAAATGGTTTTTGGATATTAGATGGTTGTAAGTTCATAATCTCATGTGCATAGGTGCTCATATGGCTAGTTGGAATTATTTTGTTGTTGCATTTTGTCATTAGGTCTATCTCTAGCTAACCTAATGTATAGTTGATGTGGTAATGAATTGATTTTGTGTTGTAGATGTATTTGTGACCTATCTTAGGTCCATGCCAATATGTTGTAGTGTGCTATATGCTTGAATTGTGTTTGGAAATATTTTGTACAAGCTTGAAGCCGATAATTAATCTTTTTGATGAATAAGGGATGCATCTAATTAGGTCGACCTAATTGATGCTTGTGTATATGTCAAATATATATAGTGGATAGTTTTGATATTTTTGGTGGATTTGCAAAGTGTGAAGAGAGATAAGTATGCGAAAATGATGAAGTGTGTAAATTCAATTTACTGAGCATCAAAGGAATTGAATTAGCACTTGTTAGGTGTAACTTTATTAGTTCATTTTCTGGTTGTGAGCCATTTCTACATTATATCTTTATAGGAAGTGAGCCTCTCAATTTGGAAAATGAGTCCTGGCAGTGAGCCACCCTTTGTAATATTTTATAACCAATTATACTATATTATGAGCTAATCCTCACCATGGTTTTTCCCATTTTGGATTTTCTACGTAAAAAAATCCTAGTATTTATGTGTTGTGTTCTTTTATGTTTTGCTAATGCTCTTGCTCATTTTTATTGTTATATGCATTGGAGTATTTGGATGGATTTGCTCATTAAGTTTAAGAAGATACTGATTTACCCCCCTCTTAGTATCTTGGGTATTCAACATCTCTTTTTCTAGCTATAAATGGGAGGCAATGATAAAAAAGGAGTTTTTTCCATAAAAAAGTTCCAAGTTTTAGTTTTCTAAAGTTATAGAACTATTTTTAGAAGTAGAATTTGCAAAGCTGCTTTTCTCTGGCATGTTATATTGTTTATGTTCAAACTATTATCGAGTTGGCATCCGACCTCTATTTTAAAGTTCATTTTATATTCAAGCACAAACCATTTGAAATAAATCTTTGAGACTATGCATGATATGTCCTTTATCATGTTCTTTCTTTATGTTTTCGTTCTGAATGAAACACTGTGAACTAAGCTAAATTCAAGTAGTTTGAACAGTTAATTTCCATGCTGTAGGCTTATATGGTAGGATAATAAGCTATGAAAATTTGACTATGTCTATGAACTTCTCTATTTTTCTAAAGGGTTGTTGTTTTGTTATATTATGCTATAAGAAGAGAGAGGGTTTATGTAATTTTTGAATTTTTTTTGTTAGCCTTGGAAATATTTATGCTTAATCGGACCTTAATGAACATTGCCCATGAGGAGATTTGAAAGACTACACTGTGCTTGTAGTTAGCCTTTGTTGTTCATTCTCTTCCCAACAATGAAGGGTTGTGGCGTTCTGTGTCTAAAATATCATTCTTAGGAAAGATTGGGTTTAAAATATTGTAAAAACTTTGGCACATCACCATTTTTTATGTTTTATGTTTACATTTTATTCTACCCTTTTCTCCAAAACTTAGAGAAGAGCCAAATTTCTATAAAAATTCTGGAGGTATTTAGTGAGGCACAAATCAGTTCTCCACTCGCCGAATTTCCCATAAGGCTATCAGAGAGGCACAAGCTTTGATGATCAATAGTTCTTTTTTTGGCATGCCTAGTGGGACACGAAGCTCTCTGAATGCTTGATTAGAAGTTAGAAATATTTCTTGAATCAGGCCAAGGAAAGAAGCTATAAATTTCATGCCTAGAATCCAAACAAGAGCATCCTTAAGAGGCCATTTCCAGTACTCCTAGTTACCAGCCTTGGTACCTAGGAGAATAAGACTTACAGGTTCTATATCAACTGTAAGGAGTGATAGAGCAAGGAGTGAGAGGCCAAATTTTAGAGCCTTATCTACTCCACTTGGAGGCCAAAGTTTCCAAATATGAATACCCATATACTTGATTCATAGGAATCTGTTCTCTATGGATCATATAGCTGCCCCTGCTCCTAGAAATTTCATAACCTAGATAGTGGTAGTCCGATACAACCACCTACACCCCCATACATATGGCCTACCATACCCACTAATGCCCTTAAGGCTAGTCCAAAATTTTCCAAAGAAGACTTCAAAACCCCCTCTAAACACCTGCAACATATAGTAGAGGTATGTAGGGTACATAACATAGCGGAAGAAAATATTGCTCTTAGGCTATTAGCTACCTCTTTCAAATGAAAGGCTCAAGATTGGTATCAATCATTAGCCTTTGGTTCTATCTACTCCTGGGATCAACTCGAAGAGAAGTTATTTGAATGTTTGTCAAAGAAGGGAGATCATTCTTTGCTGCTACATCAATTGATCACAATCAAAAGAGCCTCATAAGAGGCCATGAGAGACTTCAATGCTAGGTTTGATAAAACTTGGAAAAGAATCCCTATGACTCCTCGACCTCTAGATGTGATGGAATTTATATTCTACCTAAAGGCTTTCAATTCAAATATTGCAGTGATGATAACTTCCATGGGAGGGGATATCTTACCCGATGTGTACGAGTTGGTTGTGTGTGTGGAAAATAGTTTGATTGATGTTGGGAAGCTTCCCCCACAACCTTCAATGACTACATGTATGCAAAAATATCTGGTAGTCCTCAAGAAGAAGCTACTCCAAGCACTTCCACTACACAACTGACGACATCCACTACGCCGCAGTCCATGTATGTGTACCTCACTACACAACCTGGTACATCAGGCTCTTCTTCTGTAGCAGCGAACATCAGTGACATGAAGAGTCTCATGTGAACTTTTGCTAATGAGTTGGTCCTAATCAAATGATAGCAAGCAACACCTTTGAAGTAGACCACTCAAACCTATGGTGGAAGCAGACCATCCTATCAATAGAACACGTACCAGGGACCCTCCCGAGGAGGAGGTCAACAAATGACGTTTGAAAATTAGATAGTTTTGGTTACCATGTGACTTTAGGCAATGAAGGACAACTAGAGTAAGGAGTTAATCCTAGGCTAGAACAATCTGGTGGAGGATGAGAATGTATGGTGCTTCCCATGCAATGATAGTCATATTCCCTAAAATTTTCTAAGGGAAAATATGCAATAGAATGTAGTGAAAAAAATAAAGCAAGGGTGTGTGTAAATGAATATGAGTCTTATAAAATGGAAAATGACTGCTTTTGAGTGAAAAATGTAAGGAATGTCCTTGGATCAAGAGCTATTTATTGTGCTTAATGAAGTGCTATTTTCATGGATGGAGGAAGAAGATGTATTTGCAAATGAAGCTCCGATGACTAATACTCCGTAAGTACAGTCAGATTACAACACAAGATCCAAAAGAAGACTAATGGGAGAATACATACAACAAGCTTTGTCATGTTCTCAACCATGACAACCACCACCGCAAGAAAATCAGGCCCCGTTGGTCATCAACTGACCTATTCAATAGCTGCAAGTTCCTCCATTTCTAGAGAAGGAGATGGATAAGGTGCCAAGCCCATTCATGGTGTATCATTTTCCTTCAAAAAGGAGAGAGGTACCACTATTTAAACCCAAGGTCTAGCCAGTCAGAATGATCAATGTGGTGGAACAATTGAAGAAGGTGCCTGCTAATGTATCTCTATGGGATGTCATATATATTCTTGAAAAAAAGACATTGCTTCGATAAGCATTACAAAAGGCAGAACAAATATCGTGGACGGATGCAATTTTTCCATGCAATCAAAGCAAAGATAAAGAAACTGTGTTGGGACCTCAAGCTCCAAAATTCACAACTTTTGTGAATGATGTGGGAAATGCGAAAGAGAAAGAGGTAAGAAAGCCAAAGCTCACACCTTTCTTTTTAACACTTATTGTGGGAGATAAGCTCTTACATAATAATATGATTGATTCAGGAGCTAGTACAATAGTCATGCCAAAACAAGTGGCTGATGCCCTGAAACTTAGGTATGAGCCCCTTGAGAAAAGAATCATGAAATTAGATGGTAAGAAGGTTCCAATTGTTGGTCAGATAGAAGATCTATCTTTAACCCTCTTCTCATGTCCAAGCCAAATGATCTCACACAAAGTAGTGGTGATAGGCATTCTGCTAGTCTTCGAAATGTGTCTTTCAAGAGAGTTCACCACAAAGCTTGGTAGGTATTTGGAACCTGATTAGTCCCACCTGATATTGAGAACCAAGCATGGGGTGAAAATGATTTTTTCTAAATCTTTGCATCTCAAACACACAATGGACAATGTAGTCCTATATTTTGAAGCAGCAGATACCTTTTTCTCATAGCAGGAGAGATATTGTGTAGAGATGTTGGAAGATGAAGAAGACACGAGTGATTGGACTCCTGAGGAAGAGGCTCTACTCAACCAATTCATCAACTCTGATTCATTTAGAAACTTTCATGCAACGAGACTAGGCACTTATGTGATCTTCGACGATGATCAAGTCTTTCTAAAATTGATAGTGGATTGGGAGGAATATAATGATCCATGGGAAAATTTTCTATGGACCTTATACTTTGATGGCACCAAATGCAAAACCAGTTCTAGAGCAGGTATCCAACTAGTGTCCCCAACAGGGTTGAAAACCCTGAAAGCTTTTCATTTTCAGTTCTCATGCTTGAACAATGATGTAGAATATGAGGCCTTGGTCCATGGTCTAACCCTTGCCGAACGAATGGGTGTAAAGAAAATGCAAGCATTTGGAGATTTAGAATTAGTTGTGAGACAGGTCTATGGGAAATCGGTTACAAAGAATACAAGAATGAAGTCATACATACATCAAATATGGGCTCTGATTCAGAGTTTTGAAGCTTTCAATATACAAGTTATTCCCTGATCTCAAAATAGTGTCGCTAATTGGATAGTTTCTATCGGTTCACAATTTGAACCAGTTTCTGATTCAACAATAAAGAAGAATGCAGTATAGGTAATCTTTTGACGAGTAATTCCTGACAATAATCAAAACTAGAAAGTATTCAAGGGTGACATTTAGATAGCTTCCTTTATACATAAATCCATAGGAGCTTCTGACTATTCACAGTCGGGAACAAAGTCTCCCGAAGAGCAGATTATCCAGTTAAAAGGTAATAAGCTTCCTCAAGGTCTAATATCCCTTGAAAATCTCTTTGATTGTGAGTATGCAAGAAATGGAAAGAAGAGGTTCACTGTGGACATGAGAGACTATGAAGAGCTTGATGTCAGAAATGGAAGAAAGTTAAAAGTCGAAAGGGATGTTTCGCAGAAGGATAAGGAAAGACTAAAGGATCTATGTTTCAGATATGATGGGGTTATTTTCTAGACCTGTGATGATCTTAGAGGGTTCGATCTAGGAATAATTCAACATACCATTGATTTGGCAGAAGGATCAAAGCCCATCTGACAAAAGCAAAGGCCAGTCAATCCAAAATTCAAAGCGTTGATGGCATAGAGGCTCACCAAATTGATCAAGTCCAAGATCATATATTCGATTAAGCATTCCACTTGGGTGTCAAATTTGGTATTGGTTCAAAAAAATAATGGTGATATTAGGCTCTGTGTCAATTTCCAAGAATTTAATAAAGCTTTGCTAAAAGACCACTATCCTTTGCCATCAATGGTGTAGATCCTATAGATTGTGTCCAGATCAGAGATGTTTTCATTGCTTGATGGTTTCTCAGGCTATAACTAGGTATATGTGAAGGAAAGTGACCAACATAAGACAATGTCTACCACTAAGTGGGGAAAATTTACATACTCAAAAATTCTGTTCAAACTTTCAAATGTTGGTGTGAATTTTCAATGAGCAATGGATATTTCCTTTAGAGGATTAATTAATTTGATTATTCTCATATATCTGGATGACTTAACAATATTTTCAAAGTTAAAGGATGATCACTTTGATCATCTAGAAAAGGTTTTCCAGAAGTTTCAATAGTTCATAATTTCTTTGAATCCCAAAAAATGTGTTTTCAGAGTACCCCAAGGTAAGCTACTTGGTTTTGTAGTGTCAAAAGAGGGAATAGCAATTGACCCTGAAAGGGTGAGATCCATAATGGAGTTACCCCTACTGAAAAATTAGAAAGGACTGCAGTCCTTCTTGGGGAAGATCAACTTTGTCAGCAAGTTTATTTCAGATTTCGTAGGTATTGCGAGACCTATCACACTGATGCTCAAAAATAACCTAATTTTCAAATGAACCATTGAATGGAAAATAAATTCTGAGCAGATAAAGATAGCTATCTCTGCTGCTCTGGTGTTGGCTAACCCAAACTTTTCCAAGTATTTCCTACTCTATGTGTATAGTGGCCAACACATCATAGCTTTGGTGCTCACTCAGAAGGACGAGGGAAATAATGGAGAGAATCCTATTACATTTCACATAAGGAATCTTAAAGATTATGAGGCCAGGTATAATTTTGTTCAAAATA
The DNA here is from genome assembly GCA_007258455.2 of Sequoia sempervirens. NCBI lineage: Eukaryota > Viridiplantae > Streptophyta > Pinopsida > Cupressales > Cupressaceae > Sequoia > Sequoia sempervirens. The sequence goes on along the minus strand of VDFB02000015.1, from coordinate 300,615,647 downwards.
AAGCTTTTTCCATTGTGAAAATCCTAAAGAAGTTTCGACATTTGGTGTCGGCCAATAAAATCACTATCCTCATTGCACATCCCAATTTACAGGAGTATATCACTGAAGGCGAGATAACCAAAAATAGGGAAAATTGGATCACCAAGATCCTAGAGTATGATGTGGAAATTATACCAACCAAGCTAATTAGGGGAAGAGGTTTGTGTGAATACATTGCACAAGAATCAAGTTTCATAGCTGAAAGGGATACCGATCAAGTCTACTTGAACTAGTTTTAGTCTGACGAGTCCTAGGTGGCAAATCAAACACAGTATATGCAAAAGTGGCACTACCCGACTAGCCTTCCATCCCACAAAAGGTGATACTACCAGCTGGAAGGAACTAGGTATGTATTAATTTAAGGTATATTATTCAAGATAAATTATGATGGTGTCCTACTCCGGTGCTTAGACAAGCCGCAGGCGGAAAGAGTCCTTAACGAATTCCATAACAGTCCTAAGGGTTGAAATTTCTCTGCCAAGACTACTGCCTTGAAAATAATGCGAGTAGGATATTATTGGCCCTCTATGCTTTCTGAAGCGCACCATTTGGTGCAGAAGTGTATGTAGTGCCAATTTTTTGTTGGCAAGAGAAAGAATTCTGCTTTGCCTTTGAGCCCAATTGTAATTGAGGAACCCTTTGCTCAATGGGGTTTGGATTTTGTCAGAATGATAAATCCTATTCCTAGTGCTAGCCACAAATGGATCCTTACAAAAATCAACTACTTCACAAGGTGGACAGAGGTCATCGCCCTAAAAAATGCCATAGAGGGCGAGATCACCAATTTTCTTGAAGAACTGGTAACCAAATTTGGTTCACCAAAAACTATCATATACGACAATGCTCAAGCTTTTGTAGGTTTGGGGATTTTAGATTTTTCTATCAAACATGGGGTTTACCTTAAAATTTCATCAAACTACTACCCATAAGGAAATGGGTTAGTGGAGTCAACCAACAAAAACCTAATTAGGTAAATCAAGCCTATTGGGTTAGAATGAAAAAGAGATTTGCACAAGCACCTATGAGCTGCTATGTGGGAAGGCTGGATTACCCCCAAGAAGATCTTGAAGACCTCCCCTTATGAAATAGTATATAGAAAAGAGGTAGTTTTACCCGTTTCCATAGAAATCCTTGCTCTCCAACTGCTGAAAGCCCTGGAAGTTGAAGAAAGTGGCAAAATGGAAGTACGACTAGTGAAACTCCTCAAACTTGAAGAAGATAGAGAAAAAGCTCATACAACCATAATCAGCCACCAGTAGATAGTGAAGTGGTGGTTCAATGAAAAATACCTCCAACCTAGGTTTCAGGGAAGGGAGCCTAGTACTAAATTATGATGATCACACTACGAAACCAAGACAACACACTAAATTTGAAGTGCTATGGAAGGGACCCTTTCGAATTAGCGCGTACAAGGAAAATAATACGTACGAAATTGAAGATATGGAAGGTAACACTTTGGATATACTGGTGAACAATATTTATCTAAACTTGTTCCATTAAGCACACAGTTCTTTAAAAAATTTAGCGGTTATGTACCATATGCAATTTTTTTTTGTAAATACATTTTAATTTTGTGAATAAGCCATGAGAAAAACACATAAGAAGTAGAAAGTTTGTATTATATTATATTCATCAAAAATTTATAATGTAATACAAGCCCTAGGCTCAGATTCAAATATGAAGCCCTCTTGAGTGAACCCAAAAAGAGTCACAAAGCAAAAAGAGGCAATGTGAAAAAAATAGTGAAACTAGACCTCCAGTCGTTGTCCAGAAAGCCGAAGCAGCTTGTCATTGGGTTTTCTTCATCATCTTCTTCTTCTTTTTGGTGAGTATGTAAAAGGGGGGTGAACACATAGCACATGCAGGCTCCACACAATGCGAACCATAGGCCTAGTCGCCGTAGTTATACACCAGAAACTCGAAGTGCTTCCTCCATTTGAGCCCTGAAACATGCTCCATGCCATACTCCTGTAGTAGGTAGGTGGCCACAAATAAATAATTTGAGTGATTCCCTTCAAGGTCCATGATGTAGAAGTCAGACAGGAAAGGCAACTAGGGTACGTCTATCCTAAAGTCCACGTGCCTAGAGATATCCATGGCTCTTGGAATACCATCACGTGGGATAACCACTTGCACGAATTCATCGAGCCCTTCCATCAGCATAGAGTCAAAAATTTGGTGAAACAACTCAATTATCATGGGCTTGGCCACGTTCAGGTCAAGTACTAGGGAGGAGAAAAAGTGAGAAAGAACATTGTAGTTTCTCCTCAACTGGTTTTCATCATGAATATAGTCCAGGCCGACTACCCAATTGAATGCAACCAGGCTAAGGCAATGACACCTTTTCACCAGGCACTTAATTCTATCGCTGGTGATCTCTCCCACAAAACAGTATTGTAGCCTCCATGGTAGGAGCCAAATAGGAGTGCCCAGGCCAACAAACATTTTGATAAAGTAGCGGATTATAGCGGAATGGGAGGAAGCGAGAAAGCTTGCTAAACTTAAAGGCTATTTTTTCAAATTAATATTGTATTAAGGTGGTGTAGCTATATATAGAAAAGATGAGTCAACAAACCCAACTGACAGGAAGTCCATTTTTGGCTAGACGACAATGGAAAAATACCAAAGCAAACAGAGGTTAGCAGATAAATCATACGAAGGTGTACCATAGAAAAAAGTATTTCTTTCTTGATATGGGAATATTTGATGACAAATTGGACTTAATGAGGCCTAGATTTAGTGTTGTGAGGTGTTTTTCACATCCACACTAGGTCTTGGACCCTTGCAAACTGAATAAAATGCATTTAACGATGTCTTGTAAAGGTGTTGTAAAGTGTTGTGAATGAATTTCACACTTTTCTAGGCTCTTATTAAGTATTCAAGTCTAATAGACCTATTTTCCCCTTAATTCAACATTGTAAAACATATTTAATTTCATTATCACATTAATCTAGAAGGCTTGTAAAATAAACTTAATGTTAATCTAGTGTTGTAATGTGTTTTACACATTCACATTGGATTTCATATCTTTCTAGGCTATGTGGACCTCATTTTAATGTTGTAAAGTGTATTTAATCACACTTTCACATTGATTTTTTTGTCCCAAGCCCTAATTGACCTTTACATAATCATTAATAGGCCCCTATGACCCCATATTGTGCATCCCAAGGCTTAATTTGATGAAATAACTGACATAGTCATCATATAAACCTAATTTTCTTACTTCCTAACATTCTAGCTAGCAAAAATGGCCCCTATATGACCCATTCACCATTAGGGGTGAATTAGTCCCATCCAGGTGGGACCCATTTACCCTTGATGGTGAATGAGTCCCATTTGAGCCATTTTTTGGGGTTTGAGCGGGAAAAAATAGGTTTTAAGTTTAATTTTTCTCCATGTCGCCCTTAGGGATCCAATTAATGGGTAAATAAGGTGAATTGCCTATAAATATAAGTCTCTAAACTCTAATTAATAACACTTATTCATTCATCACTCATCACATTCTTAAGTCAAGCAAGCTAGGGTTTCATCACTTCAAGTCATCAAGATAACATTTTTTGGACATTCAAGCGAAAATTCTTCATATTTTTGCAGCAATCCAAGATCTATCACCATGGAAAGGTAATAATTCCTTCATTTTTTGTTCATGCTTCATCTTACCTCTTCATTTAGTTTAACTACCTAAAAATGGGTTTGACCAAGGCAAACCCCCATGCCCTAACAATCAAAATTTTCCCTCTCTTTCCTTGTGTGATTGTAGATTTAGGTGCTTGGATGGTTTGGACATGATTCAAGATTGGGTTGCAAACTTGTTGAGGTCATCTCTACTTTTGCAAGGTAAAAATCTACACAAAAAGTCATTTACAACCTTGAAAATCAAGGTTTTAGATCCAGACACCTGGAGGTGCATATTGAGTAGACCGAGAGCTTTAGATTCCATTTTTGAGTTTTTAGAAAAGCTAAAGTGGACTAATTCTCCTAGATAGCGAATGAGTCCCACTGTACCTGTTTCCTGAAGATTTTTGTAGATTTGGACACCCATTTGGCTAAAATGGGCCTCGATGTAGTTTTCTGGAACTGGAACTGAGTCGCCTAGAATGGCGAATGAGTCCCACCAGGCCTAAAAATCAACATCTTCAGAATTTCAGAGTCATTCTAGTCCTCAACAAGTTTATAGGTGCACACATTCAGTTTCATCAATCTCTGTTATAATTTATCTTCATTTCTAGGTCATTTAGTTTAGGTTTGCATATCACAAGTGTTTTCAAAAAAGTTACATTTCTTAGGTTTTGCATCAATAATTCATCTTATTTTTCAAGTTATTGCATTTAAATCATTACATTTAGTCACTTCTCATTCATATAGCATTAATCTTGAGTTTAACATTGCCTATTTTGGCCATTCTTTCTCCTTTTAAAGTGAAAAACTCTAGAAGTGCAAGAAAGTCCTAAGGTGCCAAAATCCTTTGTTACAGAAGGATCTGACATAAGGTCTTGAGAATTAAATTTGGGCATTGGGAGTAAATTCTCTCATATGCCAATTGTCGATGTTGCGAGATGGTGTGTCCCCTGGTCTTACTTGCAACACAACACTTGGGTTTGTGACATGGTCTAACCACCTCCTATGGATCTTAACTGACACTTGTATCAGGCATTGACAGGTCGATCTTTTGGTGCAATGACAAGGCCAACAATTGGTATCAGAGCTGGTCATAGGTTCAAACCCCTCGCTTGTGCTGGGGGGATTGTTGCAAGATGGTGTGTCCCTTGGTCTTCCTTGCAGCACAACACTACGGTTTGTGACATGGTCTAACCACCTCCTATGGATCTTAACTGACACTTGTATCTGGCATTGACAAGTCGATCTTTTGGTGCAATGACAAGGCCAACAACCGACATGTGTCCTTCGCCATCATCAACACTAGCCAACTTACTTATGTCAAAATACATGGATTAAAGCACTAAATTATGATACATTAAATAGACGTGTCTTTTCAAGAGTACCTTGAATTACTTCAACACATTTCTCATAAATAGAGGCACATTTTCCAAAGCAATGAGCTTATTTGTGAAAGAGGTGCTGGGGAGAATATACTAATTCCATTCTTGCGAAATTTTTGGCATTCCCAAGGGATACAGATCTCAAATCCATATGTATTGCCTCGGTGGCAACATTTAATGACCAATGGTAACAACATAGCCTTAATTGCATGCACATGTGAGGGAATTAACTACACCCAAAAGAAGAATTTTCTAAAAAGTAAAAGGAAAGTGGCTATTTTCATTGAGGAAAATATTTGCAACTTCTTAACATAGCCATGGTGAAGCCATCAACATCTGGTAGAAAAGATGGAGCCTCAAGTAAAAGGCTTGGTTATGCCGATATATTTGGGTGGAACTCATTTACTGATGCCCTAGCACCTAAGGAGCACGACCATTTGAATTTTGTAAAAATGGTGCAACCAGACAGACGTATCGGGAGAGAGGCGGTGCAGGATTTCGCCGATAATATTTTTGACCCTAGGTTAACAATTAACCCTAAAAGTTTTAGGGAGGGTGCATTCCAAAGAATCATGCAACATGGGTCATCTGATGGTTTTGCATCTCAGCTCTGGAATTGTGGCCTACCATAGTTCATGTTTCCTAACGTACACCCATGCCTGAAGCCGGTGGATGCATGTGCCAAGAGATTTAATAAAAGGAAAGGATCCATTAAGGGTAATAGGATTAGAGTTATAATTTCTACCGAAGCCATACATGATATGTTGTGTATCCCTACCACTTGGGGTGCCAAATGTTTTGATGAGGAGACAATGGAAATCTCATGGGAGGAAAGAACCCAAAAAGAAAGCTTTAATGAGAGAAAAATGAAGGAAAAACCGGTGAGAGGCCACTTTCCCTTTCCCTTTGTGCGTAGAAAATTCAAGGACACACAAACTATCTTCTCGATGTTGACCTGGATTTATGGCCTTGATAATGATGAAGAGGTCCATCCCTTCCAGATGGGCCTAGCTTTTGCGCTCAAGAGGGAGAAGAGTCAACAATATTATGATTTTGTCGATGCAATAGCTAGAGGAATGTTGGAACAATTGAAGAGCTATAGTACTGAGTCTAAATTCAGGTATTCCTCTTTCTTGGCCCACTTGATTTTGCATCAAAATTCTAAGTTGTTGGAAAGAAATATACCAGTTTCTAGGTTTGAAGCTAAAGGCTTCTACCAGTTAGTTTTTGTATGGACTCATGTGCTTTAAAAAATAAGGGATTACTATTGGTTTGTAGATCATTTTCTAAGGCCAGTGCTTCAAGATTTATTGCCCCGCCCTACAAGCCATTTCTCTCTTGAGGTCATGCAATGGATGGAAACCCTACCAACCCCAATGGATTATTTCCTAGGAGAGAATTTTACATTTATCAGGTTTCATGGTTTTCAGGAGCCTTTTAGACTCCCCAGATTTGAAATAGATAGAGTTTTCGTGTTGGAGGCATGCCGTCAGGAAACCATTGCTGACAACACCTATGGCATCAGAAGGAACAAGACAAAGATATACCCGCTTCCCCTCACAATTTCCAATAGTCAGGTCACACTGAACAAGCGGAAGGCTGAGGGTGAGCTTACAAACCTCCTGGCGGCCCTAGGATTGGTCCTCATTCGTGACACATGGGATTACAATCTGACAAAGAATTTCACTTTGAAACATGAGAGCATGGAGTATTTTGAGAGGAGGAATCTGACTTAGAAAAAGCCAGAAGTATACATTGACTTGGCCTGCATTCCACTCAAATGACCAAAATGGCTGAATTTCTATGTGCCATAGGCAGAGTATCAGAGGAACCTTCAGATTGGAAAATCCCTCAGCACGCAATTGAAGCACAAGGGATGGTCAGAAAGAAAGAAGGAAGACTTTTGGAGGTCCCGACAAGAGATGAAATGCCCCAATGCCCTGTTCGAAGATTTTCAGCCACATTATGAAAGGCTCAAGGATATTTACAATCAAGAGGTTGAGATTGAAAATAGTAATCTAGAGACAAGTCATGAGATATCAGAAGAGAAAATCTTGTGTTGTACTTCTCATCCTCCAGAATCCAATAAGAGGAGAGGCTCAAAGCAAAGGGACTTACAAGTCACGTCCTTCTCCAGTGCTCAAAGCAAAGGAAAAAGGACCCGCTAATCCCCAAGATGGTCCATTGTGGTTATCAAAGGCCAAGTTTCAGAGGGATCGACTGCCAAAGGATCAGAACATACCAGTTTTGGTCATGCAAAGATAAGATGAGTCTAGGATCTATGTGCACCTGATGCATCAGCCCGAGGGGAAGAAGAAGTGGAGTCTGTTTTGCAAAGTGTTTCGATCATCACGACCATGGTAAGTTTTACTCCCTATCTTCTTCCTACCTCTATATCTTTGGTTACTCCTCTTCCTCCATTCATGGAAAGGAATCCTTCATCCTCTGACCTTGAGCTTTTGATCCTGAATATGCCCCCTGCCATTTTTATTGAAACTTCTGAAGCAACCCCGCATCTCGAATGGACATCATTCACTATTGATTCTTTAATCACCCTATCAAGGGCCCACATTGAAAGAGCTTAAACATCCATGTTTCCCATCACTCCCGGTCCATCCTTTCTAGACAAAAATCCATCCTTCCACTCATATCTCTTTTCACCTCAATTTTTTTTCCCCCTACCCAACCTCAATTTGGTGTCCCAACTTTTTCCATGATTATGCCCCCTTTTGCTTCCTCGCATGCTCATACATCCGAGGTTTCTCCTTCTATCAATTTTTTTGGTCTCGCTCTTGGTGCTTCCATTGCAACACAAAGCATTGATACCCCTCAGAGTCTCCAAAATCATTTTGTTTCAGCCAAGCAGGCCTAATAGACTAGAAAGAAAAAATGACTGTTGAAGAACATCGTGTTGTTGGCTACCAAGAAGATTGAAGCTTGCTTCAATGAGAAGCAGAAAGAACTACTAATCACTACCATGAGGCCACTCATATCTAAGCCTAAAGTACAAATGCAGATGGAGGATTATGACATTAGAGCCATGGGTCTAGATTTGAATGAGACTCACCCGTGCGACAAAGTGGTCCTAGCTAAGGCCACCCAGAAGGTGGTATATGAAAATGATGAGAAATTGGACTAGAAGTTGAAGAAGCGTGAGGAAGAGTTGATAAATATAAAGGAAACAATGAATAAGCTACATATAGAAATCAAAGCCAGAGATGTTGAGATGACCCGTGTAAGGAAAATAAAAAATCAACAAGGAGAAACATCTAATTTTCTTGTGGAGACCCAAGGTGAACAGATTCAGTTTGATGAAATTTCAAAGTTGAAGGTTGAGCTTGTTTTTGAGTGCTAAACAAATGCAGAGTACCAACATGCTCAGGAGAACATAAAAAGAGAGCTAGAAGACGTTCAATCTCAAGCTTCTGACATTCAATAGAAGGCCTAGGTAGAAGTAGAAAAGTGAAAACAAGAATTCGAAAGGTTGAACTCATAACTAAAAAATTCCCTCAGAGAAAAGAACCAAATGGAGGAGAATGCAAGAGAGAGAGAGGCCCAGTTCAATTGGGAACTAGCTACTACACAAGAGGCTGGGACCCTCCCAATGTTGAAAAATCTGATATCCATGCTTTGGGAGTGAATCACAGTTGTCATTGCCATTCTTAGGCTTGCTTTACAATTTTTAAGGGATGTTTGAGAATTGAACGGGAAGGTTGGCCTGATAGCTAATCAAATTTTGCAAATGTGTGCTCCCCGAGTGGTGGAATTCCTGATCGAAGAGCCACCTTCATCAAAGCAAATGAGATCACCAACTACCACAAGATCATAGTAAGGTGCAAGGAATATGAAATGATGTTGAACAAGAGGGTCGATGAAATCAAGAAGGATTGCACTGTCCTAGTTAGCTTCGGGTTACCTCCTCTTTTCTCACCAGATGGAGATGTGCTATCAGTTGAGTAGGTCACAAATGCAATTTGATATAAGGTATAGAATTCTACAGAACTCCTGGGTCCAAGTGAGATGCCTGTCGTTGATGGAATCGAGCACGAGATCTTACCTCTTTCTCGACCTCTACTATCATCTAGGGGCGGTTTTTGCAAGATGGGGAGTTGTTTCTTTCAAGGAAGTCTTTGAGCTGGATCAAGCATTTAGGATTATCCATGCTCTCATCCAACCAACTGAGGCGAATTGGGAGTTACAAAATTCCACTTTCCTCAAAATACAAGAATTTATAGAGGTCTAGGTTCGTGCCTTTGCAAGTGAAGGCCCCCTGCGAGTTGCTAGAACTGTGAAGCATTTTTCCCTTAATCATTTTTTATTTTTGGCTTTTATATGTTTTTGGATTCAAATGTGTTTGCACTTGAAGTAGGTTGTTTGAAAAGGTGAACAACATACCACATGGTGGCTACACGACTTTCATTTATCACCTTCCTTTCAGGAGAGATCTAGGACATGTGTCAGGTCGGTATAAGTTTTCTCGAGGGCCATTTTCACAAAGCCTAAGAATACTCACCCGCTTGACATGTCATCTCTTCGCTGCAGGAAATTTGCGCTTTTATAAAGTAATATTTTTGAGTTTTCGTAGCTTTCTGGTTTCCTTTTGGATTTCTAGATGGAAAATTTGAGTCAATGCCATCGAGCCACATGATTGGTCAACTAGACTTTTGCCAGGCTATTTTCTAGGATCTGATCATTTCCAGATAACTATCTTTGCTAAATATCTAAAAGGAATTAATGCGGAAGTTGAGAATTGATGAGAAAATATTGTCATGACCTAATTTAAGATCTACGATCATTTCGTGAGCTATCAAATGCCAACATCTGGCAGCAATTGGGTGATCCCACAATACTGGTTTACAATTTTCGGGGGATCCTGATTTTTGTTGAAATCACATATTTTTAGCAAATATAATGATTTAATCCTTGAAAAGTTCCATTTAAAGGATTCCAATTGAGGAGGGTTTGATCAAACCACCTTAGATCAAACCCCCTTGGATAGAACCCCGCTAGTTTTAAACCATACCTATAACAGAGTCTCCTTTACACCTATCAAAATGTTGATAAAAAAACCACTTTTGATTTACCTTTTGGGGATCAAATGAATTCATTTAAAATTCATTTTTTGTAAGTATGTAGTCCTTATTATAAGCTTCCCAAAAGTATAATTTTAAATAAATTTAATTTAATTATTATATTTATTTTTTATTTCTTGTGAATGTAGGTTTTCACCGAAAATCAAGCTCTTTGTTTGCACATGTGGAAAAATAGAAGATTATCAATTTTTTTTAAAAATATCAAGCACTAGATATTGAAGTCCTTGATCCAACAATTTTTTCAATACATACAAAAAAGTTATGTTGTATACAGTCGCCTATGTCTGAATTGTAATTGGTTTGACTTCAAAACTTGATTAAGGAAAAATATTAATAAAACACTATGAAACTAAATGAAAGCACTAGATATCATAGTTACAAATCTAAATTAAAAAAATTATAATTTTATCCTTCATGGAAAATTTTTTATGTTGTATATGGTGAGCATCACTCCTTAAAAACAATGTTTACTGAAAAAAATAGTTTTCGAAGGAGATGGAAAATGAAGTGCTCAAAATTTTGAATTTTTTTTTGTAATCTACATAATTTTTTTCACAAATCACTAGTTTACATCATCTTCAAATTCCTCATGGTTTAACCGCTATAGGTGCCCGAAAGTGAAGTTTTAGTTAGAAAAAATTAGTTTAGTGTCCGGTTTGGCCAAAAATTGTAAACTGGTATTGTGGGATCACTCAATTAATTCTAGAATGTGGTGGAAGTCTTCTCTTTTTCCAGCTATAAATGGGAGGCGACAATAGAGAAGAAGAAGTTTTTTCCAAAAAAAAGTTCCAAGTTTCGGTTTCTTGTTCTTAGGAAAAGTTTCTTTAGTTTTCTAAAGTTATAAAACTATTTTCAGAAGTAGAATTTGCAAAGTTTCTTTTTCTCTAGCATGTTATATTGTTTATGTTTGAACTATTATCGGATTGGCATCAGACCTCAGTTTTAAAATTTTATTTTATATTCAAGCACAAACCATTTGAAAGAAATCTTTGAGACTGTGCATGATATGGATTTAGCAAGATCTTTCTTTATGTTTTCATTCTGAATGAAACAATGTGTTAAGTTGAATTCAAGTAGTTTGAATAGTTAATTTCCATTCGGTAGGATTATATGGTATGATAATAACCTATGAAAATTAGACTATGTTTGTGAACTTCTCTATTTTTCGAAAGGGTTGTTTTGTAATATTATGCTGTAAGAAGAGAGAGGCTTTATGCAATTTTTGAACGTTTTATATTAGCCTTGGAAATTTTTAATGCTTGATCAAACCTTAATGAACATTTCCCATGGGGAGATTTGAAAGACTAGACTGTGCTTGTAGTTAGCCTTTGTTATTCATTCTCTTCCCAACAATAAAGGGTTGTGGCATTCTGTGTCTAAAATATCATTCATAGGAAAGATTGGGTTTAAAATGTTGTAAAACCTTTGGCGCATCACCATTTTTATGTTTTATGTTTACATTTTCTTCTACCCTTTTCTCCAAAACTCAGAGAAGAGAAGAATTTCCATAAAACTTTTGGAGGTATTCAGTGAGGCACAAATTATTCCCCCACTCACTGAATTTCCCATAAGGCTATTGGAGAGGTTCAAGCTTCGATGATCAACAAAGACAAAGAGTATCACCATTAGGGCATATGACGACCAAGAACAAGTATCACAAGGCATCATCGCACTACCCATCCAAGTGGGTCCCCTCATTGTAGAAACTACATGCCAAGTCTTAGACCTAGATCTTCCCTACAACGTACTACTTGGTCGACCCTGGATCCATGCCTTAACAAATGTAGCTTCAACCTACCATAAATGTGTAAATTTTCCTTTCTAGGGTAGAGAAATTACTATCCATGAAGATCTTGAGCCTTTTTACTATTGCAAAAATATTGAGGCCAAGTTCTATAAAATCCCCCAAATACCCAAGAATGATGAAGGGCCTACACCTTCTACCTCATTTGTTGACCCATCATCCCTTGCATCTAACTCTGAAATGAAGGAACTTGTGCAGAGCATACCCAACATCAAGGTAGTGATCCAAGATGGTGGTTGTGGAAACTATAAGCTAACGAAGGATACTTTGTGTTGGGAAAGTTACCTATTTCTCCCAAATCTCATGGGAAACCCACACCTAGCAACAACGTCATGAAAACTATCAAAATGGTAGCTACTACCTTCACCAAATGGGGGACTTGAAAAAATAAGATGTTAATGAGGAAGATTTCTCTAAACTGCTATAGCAAGATGAAATACCTGTTCCTATTCTTCCCATGGAAGATGACAACAAAGGCTTACAACTAATGAAGGGAATGGGCTATACCAAGAATGAGAAACTGGGACAAAATGAAAATGGTTTGCTAGAACCTATTGTTCCCAAGAAATGTCCAAGAATCTTGGTCTAGGTTGTACTACTAGCAAGGTTACCCTTATTGGCAAAGGTACTTCCACTAAACAATCTGAGGCTTCTTCTTGGTTACCGACATCACGTGATACTACCCTAGATGATTCCCCCATCAATGTTGCTGACCTATTTGTGAATAAATCCCTCTTCATGATATCCACATGAAAATTTACCCCAAGCAATTGACCAAATCAAATACGCCTAGTGTACCTACAACTCATTGATTTGGACCAACAAGGACCATTGATTCTAGATTTATTCAAAAAAAATGAAGAGATCTCAGAATTCATGGGACTCCATCACAACTTACCATGAGAAAATCACAAGCCAAGTTTTGACATAGATCTAGACATAGGGGCATACTATGGGGAGATGATTGAGTCCTTCAGTCGCAAAATTGATAACATGCAACTAACTTGCAGATCTTTGAGTGAAAACCACACTATGGCACTTTCTGATCCCAAAATAGTAAAAAGAAAGGATGTATATGAGGGAGAAAACCTCTTTGAGGTGCCCAAGGATGAGGGATTCAATCTCCCCCTTAGTGCAATACATCTAAAGAAATCAACAGTTTTACTAGAAAAGGCCACTCTAGTCAATGTGGGAATGAAAGAAGCACCCAAGATCACTTTCTATACTAAATCCTTGTTTGATGAAGAACAAAAGAACCTAGTAGCATTCCTGTAAGAGTGCAGAGCTAAATTTTCATGGTCATACACAAATATGCTAGGGATTGATCCAAAATTAGTTGTACATCATCTAATAATCTATCTTGAAGCCAAACCAGTAAAGAAAAAGTTAAGGAAGATGCACCCTCAAATAGCACTCTTGGTCAAACTAGAGTTACAAAAGATTCTTGACGTTGGATTTATCTGACCAATAGATTATCCTGAGTGGGTTTCAAACCTGGTACTAGTATCAAAACCCACTGGGGGGCATCAAAATATGCATTGATTTTAGAGACTTGAAAAAAGCATGCTCAAAGGATGATTTCCCTCTCCCTAACATTGAAATCATAGTGGGATTAATAGCTAGGAATAAAATGCTATCACTCATGGATGGTTTTTCAGTCTATAATCAAATCATGATTGCCAAGGAGGATCAACACACAAATGCATTCACGTGTCCATGTGGGTCATACTATTGGAATGCGATGTCGTTTGGGCTAAAGAATGTAGGAGCAACCTATCAGAGAGCAATGAGCCTCATCTTTCATGAAATGATCCAAAAAATAGTTGAAGATTATGTGGATGATATTTTTGTAAATTTAAAGAAAAGAAGTGAGTACATACAAGTCTTAGGATCCATCTTCGATAGACTTGAAGAATACAAAGTATGGCTAAACCCGAAAAAGTGTCTTTGGGGTGACATCAAGAAAAATTCTTGGCTATATCGTCTCATAAAGAGGAATAGAAATTGACCCAGCAAAGGTAAAATCCATCCTAGACATGGAACCACCACAAACAATAAAGTAGATGAGAGGGTTACAAGGAAGATTGTAGTCCATCAAGAGGTTGATAACACAACTATTAGACAAAATCCACCCTTTTTCACATCTCATCCATAAAGGAATAACTTACAAGTGGGATGAGAAGTGTGGTAAAGCTTTCCAATAGATATTTATTGACACCTCTAGTGCTTATGCCACCAATATCAAACAAAACATTGATCTTATATATCTCAGCAACATCAACACCACTAGGTGCTCTTCTAGCACAACATGATGACAATGGGAAGGAAAGGGCTATCTATTATATCAATCAGACCTTAGTGGCTACAAAATGAACTATTCATTCATTGAGAAATCCTACGTAGAATTGGTTTTTGTTTCAAAAAAATTCAGGCACTACATGTTGTCATATCAAATCAAACTCATTGCAAAGATTGATCCATTGAAATACTTGTTATCTAAAGGAATTCTTATTGGACGAATGGAAAAATGGGTAATGATCTCAATGGAATTTGACATAGAGTATGTGGAGCACAAGGTAATAAAAGGACAAGTGATCACAAACCAACTGGTAGAGGCACCTATCTCTGCAGAGAACCCATTGATATCTGAATTCCCTAATTAATTAGTGTTCCTGGTCAATCTCACAAATTAGTGGAAAATGTACTTTGATGGATCATTCACCCAACATGGATTAGGAGTGGGTATTATTTTCATCACCCCTCAAAGTGATTGCATACCAAAGTCATATAGGCTATCATTTCCCTGTACTAACAACATTGTTGAATATGAAGCCCTAATCACAAGTCTAAGGATAGTAGTTCAATGGTAGATATAAGAAATAAAAGTCTATGGAGATTCATAACTAGTTATCAACCAAGTCAATGATGACTACCAGACTAAGGATGGAAAGATTACTCCTTACAAGAATATGGTAGAGAGTCTCAAGGACCTTTTCATAGATATAAATTTTGAGCAGATTCCTCACATGAACAACTGAGCAATAGATGCTATGGAAACAATCGGGTCACTATTAAACATGTCGAACAACGTCCTACAATGTGAATTCTTAGTAGAAAAACTTCTCATACAAACTTTCAAAATACAAGAATATGAATTTGTGTGTTTCATTGTTGGTCCTAGATCCCCATGGTACCATGACATCTTTACCTACCTAAGCGGAGGAACCCTCCCATCCGATATCAGCTCCAACCTTAAAAAGACCTTTGTTAAAAAGACATCATGATTCATGATCCTAGGTGATACCCTTTACCGTCAAAGCATCAAAGGGACACTACTATGATGTATCACCCAAGAGGAAGCCTTAAACGCTTTAAAAAAATTACACAATGGCATATGTGGTTCCCATTCTAGCAATATGACTTTAGCTAAGAAACTATTGAGAACGAGGTACAACTAGCCAACCATGGAAAGAGAAGCTCATCGATATGTGTAGAAGTGTGTTAAGTGTCAACAACATGGAGATCTAATTCATGCTCCAACTTAGGAATTGCACCCAATGATCACCCCTTGGCCTTTCTCATAGTGAGGGCTTGAACTCATAGGAAAGATTACTCCAATCTCATCCAACGACCACAAGTTTATCATAACAACCACTGAGTATTTTACCAAGTGGGTTGAAGCCATTCCTATGACCTACATAATAGGAAAGAAAATTACTAAGTTTATCCTGAATTACCTAATCTACCATTATAGTGTTCCACAAACTCTTATCTTAGATAACATAACACCCTTCAAGAATCAGGATGTGAAAGAGCCATGTCAAAGATTCAACATCCAACACCGATTCTCTACCCCGTATTACCCCTAGGGAAAATTCAAGCTGAGACTATAAACAAGACCATTCTAAAAATCCTAAAGAAAAAGGTCAATGAAGTTGGTCGTGTCTGGCATCTACAGTTAAATATTGCTCTTTGGGCCTATCAAACTAGTATCCACATGCCAACAGGTGCAACCCCTTTCTCCTTGGTCTACAGATTAGAAGCCATTTTTCCTATTGAGGTTGAGCTCCCATCATTGTGTGTCACTATAGAACCTAATCACCGATGAAGAGTACAAATTATCTTGGATAAATGAGTTAGAATTCTTGGATGAGTGGCATCTTGACACCCTTAATGACTTGCACGTATATCAAAACTGACTAAAATGAAGCTATAACAAGAAAATCAATTATTGGTCTTTCTAGGTAGGGGATCTTGTCCTAAAGTATAATCAAAAGAATCTTCCAGATCAGGACAGTAAAGGAAAGTTTGAACCTAACTGGTTAGCTCCTTTTGTCATCACAACAAGTTATGGATTAGGAGCATACCAATTGTCAACACCTGAAGGTGAAATCTTGCAGGAACTAACCAATAGCTTGCATCTTAAAAATTTTTATGCCTAGTCTTGAAGGGTATAAATATGAAAATACAAAAAAATAAAAAAATGATAAAAATCCAAAAAATGAGAAAAAGGATTGAAAATAGTAAAGAAAAAAAATCGTCCTCTAGTGAAAACCACTTCTGTGGCGCTTTGGGAAAGAACCTTAGTGAAAACCTAGAAAATAGGCACCTTGCATAAATAAAGTACCTCCATCCATCTATGACTCTTTATCCTATTATTCCATCCATCCATCACATCATTCATCCTATTCCATCCATCACCCATCCACGTTCTTATCATAGCTTGATGTTGTGAAGTATCGTATCCCCTTAGTACTACTTGGCGTATTCCAAAGGTTAGTTTGTCCTACCTATATCAAGGTAGAACCTATCATCTCACACTAGGGGAAATTCATTATGGATAATATTGAGTTCTTGTATATCTTAAGGTTGTTAGAAAACACCAAATTTTTTTGTAAAATGTTCTTTAGAAAATCCAAAAACAATTTCAAAATCCTATACAACTAAAATCCAAAAGCATTTAAAAATTGTAAAGTAAAAATCCAAAACATTCAAATCACATCGAAATCCCTAAAAAGGTCGAACATCAAAAATCCAAAAAAATGGAACCATGTCAAACTATGGGTCTTTGAGCTTGAGCGTAGGCAAGGCTCATCTTTGATTAGCCCCTGAGACACCCTAGGTCAATCCTTTAGGAGTCCATCATACTAAACTGGCAATCCATCAACTTTTCATATCTTGTTTTCAATAAGTCGAGTTAGTTGAACTATGTGGTCTCTGCGTGTATAACATAGGCAAGAATAATATTTGATCAGCCCCTAAGGCCACTAGGATAGGTCTTTTAGGTTAGGTTCTTGGTCAAAGCTTAGAAAATCCCTAAACATTCAAATATCTCAGAAAATAAAATAAAATTTAAAATCTTTGAAAAACCCTAAACATTCAAAATCTCAGAAAACACAAAAACATTTGAAAATTGAAATTCCAAAAACATATGAAAAAATTCAAAAGACCAAAAACATTCAAATATCTTAGAGAAAACCCTAAACAACCTCAAATAATCGAAAACATAAACATCCACATAAACTTTTAAAAAGACCAAAAACAACCTCAAAACATTTTCAAAAATACCAAAAAAATTGAAATATTCTAGAAAATTCCAAAACAAACCATCCTGGATCTCACTTTCACCCACAATAACCTTTCACCCATAATAAATCGAGTGTTACCTTCAACCTTTGGCAAAGCAAATAGAAAGAAAGTATCACAAGTTTTAAAGTGAGAACATAAATGTCAAAATATAAAGTCTAGATCATAGGTAAATGAGTCAGTGAAGTTTTGTATCAACGACTTATCAAACACCTCATCCTAATCAAAACCATCTGATCAACATGTCCTAGGATGTATCCTTCCTATGATGGGAATCAGTATCAGAAATCACCTTAGCTATAATTAAACTGCCAAGAGATATAAATAACACTAACTTTTTGTCTTTGATCTTTTCTTATGATTTATCTTATTGACCCATTTCGAGGACCTCTCGATGATGTCTAAATGATTTAGAGAGAAAGGAATGGGGAATCAATCATTATTTTTCATTTTTTGTGCTTGTGGGTATTCTTGTAAAATAATCTTGGTGGATACTTGCTTAGTTGTGTGTAGGGAAGTTGTTTGTTGTACATTGTTGACTATTGCGTATGCTTTGGTCCGATATATTCTAAACTTCTAACTTACATTCCAACAAGGTTTCCGAATGTCAAGGTGTGAACAAGAACTATCTTATCTATTTGCAGAGTCAAAGTCCATTATACTAGATACAACACTGTCCTGGTTATTAATACCTTGATGCTATTGGAAAAATTAAGAACATCTCATTTTGTTACTTTGTGTTGTCATTGATGTCTCCATGATATATGCGTTGCAATTGCTAGATCAATACTAAAGTTGTTCTGGTATTCTAGTCTAATATCTAAACTGGTATTTTACTTACATCCTCCGATATTTTGGTCCGCATTTGTTTGCCGATGATTACTGTTGCTTGCGGTTTTGAGAAATGGTTTCTAGATGTCGAGAGCACATACATTCAAGATCTTATGTATCCAGTTGGTCATATGGCATATCAACGTTAGATTGGTGTTTGAATTTGTGCTATTAGGTCTATCCCTGGCTAACCTAATGGATGTATCATGTAATGTTGAAATAATTTTTGTTATGTGGATATATGTGCAACCTACTTTAGGTCTATTCCGACTTGATGAAGAATTTTGAATGTGTGAATTATCTTTTTAGAAGTTCTTATGAATGCTTGAAGCTGACAGTTGGTATTTTTTGAAAATTAGAAGTGCATCTAATTAGGCCGACCTAATTGATACTTGCGAAGAAATCAAATATATATTGGATAATCTTTGAATTTTAATGATGCAAATTTTTGGTATGTTGTGAATGTAAATGTGAAGAAGAGCGAATATGATGAAGTGTGTTAAGACAGTTTACTAAGCTACATTGGAAATGAATTTGCACTTACTAGGTGTACTCCATTAGTTCATTTTCTGGCAGAAGCCATTTTTGTAATTGTAATTTTGTAGGCAACAAGCCTTTGTTTCTGGACAGTGAGTCTTGGTAGTGAGCCACCCATTTTGTAATATCTTATAACTGGATATACTATATTGTGAGCTAACACTCACCGTGGTTTTTCCCATTTTGGGTTTTCCACGTAAAAATCCTAATGTTCATGTGTTCAGTGATTTCATTCTCTCTTAATGATTTTACTTATCTTTAGTATTGTGTGCATTGGAATAATTGGATGGTATCTGATCATAAAATTTAAGAAGATACTGATTCACCCCCCCTCTCAGTATCTTGGACATTTAACAATTGGTATCAGAGCTTGGTTCCTCCGGAAAGGCCTAACAGCTTGAGGGAGATCTTGAAGATGGAAGAAATGAATGATAAAGGAGAGCTCTAGACTGCACTTGAGGATCTTGACAAAGTTGGAAGAGAAAACAAAGATATGAAAGAGAATCTTGAAGATGCAAATGAATGTGTCCGAAAAATTAAAGGAGCAATTGAAAAAGTTCAAAGATAGGCATAAGGAAGTAACTGATCAGTTGAAGAAGGCTAATAAAGATATTTTTGATTTGAAAGTACAAGTAGAGGAGAAGAAAAGAATTCAAGAATGTTTGAACAAGTTGGTACAAAGTAAATCTGAAGAATGCACCAAGCTTGAACAAGAAGTTGTGAACTTGAAAGCAGATCTAGAGAAGGCAAAGCTCTATGAAAACAATTTCAAATCTAGCTCAAACAGGCTTGATGAATTGATTGCAGGATAGAAACTAAATAAATACAAAGGTGTTATGGGAAATAATACCAGTGAAAGTTCCAAGACTATGAACAATTAGAAGACTCTAAATAAAGGAAAGGAGAAAGATAATTCAAGGAACTCTGCTAGGAGACCTCTGGTGAGACATCCTAATGCATAAAGGTATCCTTCTTTTAATGGAACTTGTTTTTCATGCAATAAATTTGGCCACAAGGAAACAAAATGTAGGAGTAGGATGAATCAGTTCCTTGGTTCTTTTATTGGTCAATGTTTCGCATGTAAAAGAATTGGACATAGGCAAAGTGAATGCAGAACTCTGATGATGAATCAGTTTAATGGAGGAAGAATGAATCAATCCTTAATGGCTATTGCTCTACCCACAACAAGTATGGACATAAAGCTAATCAGTGCATAACAAAATTCAGTGGAAGTCAATCTAATTAGAGAAATACTGTCTGCTATAACTGCAACAAACCAAGACATGTTTTGAGGGTTTGTAGAAACAAGAAGAGTAAGGAAACCAATTCGGTAGAAAAAATTGAATTTGTAAAGAAGGTTGAAAAAGATGAGATTAAGCAAGAGATGAATAAGGTCTGGAGGAAGAAAGAAGAACCAAAGACTACTGATGAGTCTATTCCCTCATTCAGTATAAAATATTTATTCGGTAATTAGACCTAGCAAGGTCGTAGGGGGAGCATTATCAAAAAATTATAAGAACCCCTTGGAAAAATGATATGTCAGAGGCTAGCATGAGGATGAAATGAGAAGAATGAGAACTTTTTAGAGGTTCTGGAAAAGAAACTGGTAGGAAATATGAAGGGATGATATTTTGTAGAGAAAATTAGGGTTTTCCTGTGTAAAAGAGAAAAGTCTTAAGTAGCTTTTTGGAATTTTCCGCATTTAATGTGAATTAGGGCAGATGATTATTTTATAAAGTGTTTAAGGTATTTTGATCATTCAAGCATTTGAAGAAGTTGAAGAGATTTTGGAGCATTTTTTAAGAGAATTGGAGTTTGATTTGTGGAAACCCTAGTTGCGGTTCATCGTGCAGAAAAAGGTTATTTTCATCTTCTGAGCAGTTGTGTTTTGTATTATTTAAGTTTTTAAGTTAAGAATTGGAAGAATGGAAACTACTATAGTCATGAAAGTTTCAGAGAGGTCGAGGCCCTCTTACAGAAAATATTCGTTGAAGGTTTTCGAAGATGACCCCATGGGTTCATTTTTGACAATTCCACATGGAGTAATGCCGATTGAGGATACAATGATGTATATTCGTGTGAAGTATGAGGAATATGATCACTCAAAGTTGATTGAGATTTGGAAAAATGAACTTACTGGTGATGACTTCATGGTAAGACCTAAGTACTTGAACGTGGTTGAGAAAAGGTTGGATAAATGGAATAACTTTCCCAACTTTAGCTATGATGACAAATTTGTGAAAGTAGTCCTAAGTAGAATACATGATAAATTCTTGTGGACTAACCGGCCACACCTAATAACTAAGGAGGTGATTAGGGCTATAACCAAAATTTGGGATAAAGGTACAATACTTGTGTTAAAATCTATGAAGAATGGGGTTGTAATGGGACTAATAGGAGCCGCATATGAAAAAAGAGCCTTAGAGACGAAAACCATCACTATCTTGCTGTGAAGTATGCAACTATGATGATTGAACATAAAATATACTTCACAAACATAAAGAAATTTGTTTCGGCTACAAAAATCTATCATAGTTTTGATATGGTTGTAAATGGTGCTAATTATGATCTTTGTGAGCTTCTTCGGTTATATTTGCTAGAGAACTTGAAGTCGGCAAAGGAGTGGAAGTATGCTTTTAAGGTATGGTTCATTGATTATATGTCTATTGTTTTATTTCATGAAGAGACTTCTGGGAAAGAATGAAGAAGTACATTGGGACTCATCCAGACCTATAGGACATAAATTTTTTGATTATTTGCATAGTTTTGGTAATATGAATGCTCAAGATGATGCTCTGAAAACATTCTTTGTTGTATTCAAAAGAAACATGAATGGAAGGGAAAGTATTCTGAGGAAAATTGTTGAGAAGTATAAAGATGAAATTATATTCCATGTTTCCTCTGACGAATGTATGATTGAGGTTGTACAACCTCAAACCATATGGATTCCTCCTCTGGGATATGAGGTAACAGAAGAAGAAGTTGAAGGCTATGTGGAAATATTGCTGAAGAATTTGAAGGATCCCAACGAACCTAGAATTGGGACATATGTTGAAAAATCTATGGAGATTCATATGGAGTAGAAGAAGCCTAAAATTAGGAAGAAAGTGGAGAAAAAGCTTAAAGAAATTGGATTCACTGATGAGGAAATTTCCCTTGGAAGGGCTAGAGGTGAATAGTTGAAGGCAGAATCATCTGGCCTAAGGAGATCCAGAAGGACTACCTCTGTAAAAACCTCCACAACCCCTGTAGCAAAGGCTAAATCCAATATTGTTGATAAAGGGAAAGGTCCTATTTTCACTAGACCGACTACTAGATCTTGGAAGAGGAAAGAAACTCCGCTTGTTGCCCTTGTAAAGAGGAAGGAAAGAGAAAGCAACAAGGGAGAAGAACCTCAATGTTACAAATGATCAGGATGATGATGAAGAAGATCCTAATGCAAAGCTGGTGAGGAGTAAAATATGAGGTTTTTCCTCTGGTGAAGGTGCTTCTACAGAAGCTATTGGTTCCAAGAGAGTACATGTATTATCTTTTGATGATGAGGAAGCACAAGATTTTGGTATCCATGTGCACACCAAACCAGAATCAAAGAAGGCTAAGGTGTTTGATGAAGCCTCTATAGATCAGAGAGGAGAACATGATAATCCAATGAGTTTTAGCCCTCGCTTTAAATTAGAAGCAACTCTCAATTCCATGCTATATTTTGAGAACATGCTTAAACCTATAACAAAATATTATGATAAGGATAGTGAAGAAGATAATAATACTTTTCTTTTAGTTGTTATTCAATATTTTATCATCTTAGAAGTCAAGTGGGATGATATAAGGAAATATGTACATGAAAGCATGTGGGATGATCTGAGGAAAAGAAGATCAAAGGCCATTGTAATTGAAGAGAAAATTAGAAATGCTCCATATAATAAGATTGGGTCTTCTCTGACCCCAAATCATCTCAAATCTCTGAAGAAGATCTATGCATAAATGTTTCGAATGAAGAGTAGAGTAAACATGTTGATGACAAGGAATAAGAAGCTGAAAAAGAAGGTAAGAAAGGAAACAACAAAAGTAATATGGGAGACAACATAAAAATATGGAATTCTTAAAGCCGATGAAGATGTTGTTGCTGAAAATGGTGAGGAAAATACTCCTCTTGATATAGGTAATGAAGATATTTCTAGAAATTTTGATGTTGAAATTAATGTTGGTAGTAAAAATGATAAGCAGAATGAAGGAGAAGTTGAACTTGAAATGCATAATGATGCTCCTCCAGAGAAAATTGAAGGAGAAAAAGGCAATGATGAACAAGGAAATGCTGAAGAAGGAAAGGGCAATGAAGAAGAAGGAAAAGACAATCTAGAGGAAGAACAAAAGGAAGATGGAAAGGATGGAAATGATGAAGAGGACAATAATGATAAAGGGAAAGATGAAGACAAAAAGGAAGAAAAGAGACAAGAGGAAGAAGAGGAAATGAAAGAAGAAAAGGCAGAAGAAGAAAAGGAAAACGAAGAGTTTGTCAAGAAAAATGAAGAAAATTGTGAAATCACTTAAGATTCCCGAAGAATTGTCCTCCGGTAATGATGTTCTGAAAGGCTTGCTTTCCAAGCAAATCAGATTTCAGCCGATAATTCCCTAGGAGCTTTTACAAATTCCTATGATTGAAGGGTTGGTGGATATGGAGAAGATGTCTTCGGTGCATAAAGTAATGTTGGGAGATGCTATGCAAGCCTTTGGTGGGAAGGAAATTCTTGAAGTACATCAAAGAGGAACAAAACTTGTAGATGATTCCTTCAAGGCATTACAAGAAGTTATACATAGTGCATCCATTGATACATTTCTCACACCTATTGAAAATATGAGATTGTTGCTAGATTCTCTCAAGGAGTATACCTCCAGGATTAGTGAAAAATCAAAAAAAGAGGTTGAGGAAAAATTGGTGGAGAGAAGGTTATTGGCTTTACATGAAAAGTGTGCTCTTGCACACTCTATATTTGAAGAGAACCTAGAAGTCATGAAGGTTTGTGAGTCAGAAGCTAATGTTGTCCTTGCTTATTGCTTAAAGTAGCCGAATGCCACTCAGAATATTAAGGTTGTTATGGATTCCATTGAGTCTTAGCTATCAACCATCTCTAGTACATATAGCCTATCTAAAGATAGAGACTGCTCAACTTGGAATGCAATCTCTATAGATAAAGAAAAATTCTTTCTTTTGCAAAAACAAAAGGAAGAAATTATCAAAAAATTTGATCGGTTGAGTGACATTGTATGAGTTGAATTCACTCTGATTGGCAAGGCTCTAGCTTGCATAGAAAAAATTGAGAAGATAAACCTGACTCTTGATACTTTAGATGGTGTAAAAGAAACTCTGATTGAGTTGGAATCTCTGAACAAGATGCTGATTTCCACGAAGGATAGTTGGGAGAATGGAAAAGATTTATGGGAAGGTATTCTAAAGGAGCTTCAAGGCTCGTCATCTTCTGGTTGATACATGTTTCTTTGTTTTCTTTGCTTTAACATTTCTCAGTTGTTTTTTGGACACCATTTGTCCTTGATGTCAAAGGGGGAGTGAAGAGTGTTGAAATGCTAGTGTTAGGGGGAGAAGTGTTGTAAATAAGAAGTTTAGTAAATATTCTTTTTGGAACATCTTGCCATCAATGACAAAGGGAGAGATTGTTAGAAAAATTAAGAACATCCCATTTTGTTATTTTGTGTTGTCATTGATGTCTCCATGATATATGCGTTGCAACTGCTAGATAAGGACTAAAGTTGTTCTAGTATTCTAGTCCTGTATCTGAACTGGTATTTTTCTTACATCCTCTAGTATTTTGGTTCACATTTGTTTGCCGATGATTACTATTGCTTGCAGTTTTTGAAAATGGTTTGTAGATGTTGGGAGCACATACATTCAAGATCTCACATATTTAGTTGCTTGTATGGCGTATCAACATTACATTGGTGTTTGCATTTGTGCTATTAGGTCTATCCCTGACCGACCTAATGGATGTATCGTGTAATGGTGAAATAAATTTTTTTATGCGAATATATGTGCGACCTACTTTAGGTCTATGTTGACTTGATGAAGCGTGTTGAATGTGTGAATTATCTTTTCAAAAATTCTTATGAATTCTTGAAGTTGACAGTTGGTATTTTTTGAAAATGAGAAGTGCATCTATTTAGGCTGACCTAATTGATGCTTGTGAAGAGATCAGATATATATTGGATAATCTTTGAAGTTTAATAATGAAAATTTTTGTTATGTTGTGAATGTGAATATGAAGAAGAGTGAATATTATGAAGTGTGTTAAGTCAGTTTACTGAGCTACATTGGAACTGAATCTACACTTACTAGGTGTACTCCATTAGTTCATTTTCTGGCAATAAGCCATTTTTGTAATTGTAATTTTGTAGGCAGCAAGATTTTGTTTCTGGATAGTGAGTCCTAGTAGTGAGCCACCCATTTTGTAATATCTTATAACTAATTATACTATATTATGAGCTAACACTCACCATGGTTTTTACCATTTTGGGTTTTCCATGTAAAAATCCTGGTGTTCATGTGTTCTATGATTTCATGTTCTGTTAATGATTTACTTATCTTCAATATTGTGTACATTGGAATAATTGGATGGTATCTAATCATAAAATTTAAGAAGATATTGATTCAACCCCCTCTCAGTATCTTGGACATTTAACAAATGCATTGTGTCTATGTGTTATATCAAAAAATAAGGAACGACGAAAAATCCCAATCCCAAGATATGAGAAAATCATCATCATCATCATGCATTCCTCATCACCATCTCTAATAAAGTCTCGGTGGATCATAGAATTGTTGGATCTTTTGAAGAAATCATCAAAATCAATGGTCAATCCTCCCATTTCTTCTATCTTCTCTCCACACTAACTTGGTATCATTATAGTCAACAAAAACATCATCAATGCATCCATCTTGCATCCACAAATCATCAGCATGCATACATCACAACATAATCATAGCATATAATAAAACATACATCCTACATCATCAGTCTTAAGTTGTGATGAATAATATAGATTTGTTATTCTAAGCATCTTAAATCGTTGCATCACATCTCATATGCATCGCATTATCATAAGCATTAACATCTACATTATCCATACATACATCCATATGCATTCATCATCACATCATATAAAAATGCATAAAAAAAATACACAAAAGGAATGCATCCATATCATTTGCATAAGCATAACATCTACATATCATATCATCCATCCCATAACATGTCATGAAAAGATAAGTGAAAAAGAATATAACATTGCATCCATTCCATATCATTACATCTCATATCATCACATATACCATCGCATAGCACATAACTAAATAAAATGGATCATATCAACACCATATGCATTCATAAGCATGAATTAAAAAGAACACATCGCATAACATCAAATCCGTATCATATATATATATATTAAAAAATGATTGTCATAATACAATATCTGAATTAGTGTATGTATATCAATCAAAAATACAATATCCATGAGGCTATCAAAAAGGATCCCATGAATGTATATCTATGTAAAGAATCAAGAAATAATAAAAAAGTTTCTATACAAATGAGCTAGCTTTGATGGGTGCTACCCTTGCCAGGTTGTCTCTCAGGTTGATCCTTAGCCCTGGAATGTGCCCCACTCCTCTGTGAGTAATCTAGCTGTCTAAGCATCACGGGGACATTTCTGTGGTAGTGCATCTGATAATAGCCTACCTCAGTCATGACCTCTTTGTACAATCTAGTAGGTATTGTCCACCCTTGGGTTGCAACTGTCATGGTCTGTAGCTGCCAACGCCGCCTGACCTTTTGTGCTAACTACATCTTAGCAATCTATCTGAGCTGACGCTCCCGGTCTCTCTCTACCATGGTAGCCTACACCTGTTGCCTAGCCTAATCTCTCTCATTAGTAATCACTAAAATCTATTGATGAGCCTGATCCCTCTCACCCATAATCACTTGTATCTATTGCTGTAGTTGTTGTATCTGTACATCATGGGGATTTGGCCCTAGTGGTGGTGGCTATCCTGGCTACTACTGCATTGGCTACTGCTATATCAAAGGCTACTATGGGGGTTGTTGATGCACTGGTGGTGCCCCTGGGACCTTTCCATCTTGTTGATCCTAGCCATCCTATCCTCTTCCCCAACCTCTGCCCTACCCATCACATGGATACCCTCTGCCTCTGCCTACACCCCTCCCTCTTGGTCTCCCTCATGGAGGTGCACCTATTGGATTTGTCAATCAATGAGGGGGTGTGAACCATGCATCATACACAAGTGTCATCTAAGCATATGCCTATCCCTTATCATATTCCCATGGTCAATCAACCAACTATCGAAAGCCCTTGATAACCTCATGGACTGGGATCATAGGTCCCCATGCTGCTACCTCTCGTGCTGACCTGGTGAAGATGGTGGTGTATGCATCATCTAGACTATCTTGCCTGCCAAAAAATTATCTCACCACGCTATCAAGCAGATACCTCTCAATGATGGTATGCTCTTGACTTTGCATGTATCAAGTCTATTGAGAAAAGAAAAGTTGCTAAACATCATCATACCATGCTGGTATTTGAAGCCAGGGTCACTATCTAAAAATTTTCATATCATCAATGACCTTGCGCCAGTAGGGAATTTTGAGCTGCCCTAAGTGTTGTAGTGTGATGGCACCCCTGTATCTCTAGACAATAGGATCATTTGGCTCTATATCTTCCATCTGAACAATCGGTCGAAGCACAACAATGTGCTCCCAAGCCCAAATATGGAGAAGGGTAACCCCTGTGCCAATCACCCTGCCATCGCAATATATGAAATCATGCATATCATGATATAGAGAGGCCAACATCATTGGCCCCCATGAAAAATAGGTCCTCTTGAACAACATCCTGTGCCAAGCTAGGCCCCATCCTAGATTGAATCCTCTGCTCCATCGATCTGGAGCAACCAAGCTTGAGATAATAGCTGCAATAATTAGTTTGAAGGTAGACACCCAACCTCTGTACATCTCGAGGTCAATCTGGGAAGTGACTAGCACAATGTCCTCCTAGTCCATCACCTCATGGAACACATCATAATTGACATCAACATCGTATATTACACACTCACCATATATCAACAAACGTAATATCTGCCATGCATCCTCTAGCATCACTGTCGTCTCACTGGTAGGTAGGTGGAATGACGGGGTCTGACTGTGCCATCACTCACACATCATTGTCATCATTTCCAAGTGTGTTCGGACAACAGGCATGTATGCAACGTACCATAGGCCAATCTCCCCCAGGTGCTCCTATCATAACTTAGATAAATCACCAAGTTTGGAAAAAATTGTGGGCTGGTGTTTGTGAGACATCAAAGGTGGGATAACCTCCCGCACCCATGAAGTGCATGACGTAAAAAAATCAAACTTTTTTGGATAAGTTTGGAGTTTTTCTCCCCCAAAATTCCAATAGCATCGCTATTTACGATAGCATCGATATAATTCAAATTCCCAATTGCGACACCTAAGACATTTAAATTGCAAATCATAGGTTGCATTGCTAAAAACATATGCGTCACAATTTAACCTTGGCAAAACCCTAACCCTAATTTTCAAATCAAAAGAAGCGTCGCTAAACACATATGTGTCACTATTTAGAATCTAAAGCCCTAATTCTCAATCAAGAACTATGTTGCTAAACACATATGTGTCGCTAAAAATCAAATTAACGTTGGTGATTCTAGAATTAGCATTGCTCTAGAGTGACACTGCCAAAGTTCAAATTTCAAAAGGCATTAAATGCACCAAAAATTCAAATTTCAAATCAAGTTTTGAATCACATACCGATGGTCCTGTGCTTGGAAGCCTCTGGTACTCTCGAACCCAGTCGAAAATGTGTCATGGGAGCACTCGTTGTGCCATTTCGTTAGAGGGTCAGAGCTCAAAATGCAAGAAATCCTAAAGGTGTGAATGCAAAAATGAATTGAAAGTAACCCTTCCTCACCTATTTATGTTTGCAAATTAGGGTTTTTTGCCCTAATTGAACCATCAAGCTAGGGTTTTTCACCATTTTCACCAAGTTTTCCAAACTAAACCTTATTTTGCATAATTTTTTCGTGTTTTGGCATGTTTTTTTCATTTTGAAGCCTTTTTGGACCCCTGGGGCAATATTTTAACCTTTGTCGAGAAATCAACCCAAAATTTTAAATTTTTGCCTAATTTCTCAAGGGGGCAAGGAGCCAACTTATTCTTTCTGCTGGGGCAACAGTGGGGCATCTAAAAATCATTTTTAAATTTTTTTTTTATTTAAGTAGTAGCTTTTCATCTGAAGAGTATTAGTCTTTGAACCGAAGTAGCAGGTACCTCACTTCAAAGAGGGGAAAAATGTAGACACTAAAAAATGTCCTAAATGATATCATACACTCAAATCAGGTATACTAACATCATTTCCTCTTGAAACCCATCCTCTTTTTTCTTAATTGATTAAATTAGCCTAGCTAGTTAATTAATGGCATCATTTGCATCTATTAACCTAATTCATTTAATTGGGTTAATTCACCTCCTTTCGTGCTAACACTTCATCCTATTAAATTTGTGGACATGGAAATTGTACTCTTTTGCAGAAAGTACAATATGTGGCCTAATTAGGTCCTATTTTAGAGCCCCTTACATCAATCACCCCTTAAAAAATGCATTTATAGGCCCCTAATGCTCATGATTATGGACATTAAGGCCTATTCCACTCATAAATTATACAAATATCGACAAGTAACATTCAAACTAATCAAATCTCACAAAACCCACCTCAAAAATCCCTAGTGGGACTAAGTCGCTAGGGTGGTGACTTAGTTCCTTTTGAGGTGTTTTTCACTTTTGAGCAAGAAAAGCATTGACCTAATTCAAATTCTTGAGGTATGTCAGCCTGTGAAATTAAAATAATGAATAATTCGGTGTTAATGCCTATAAATACATGTTTTTAGGTCATTTTTCATAACATTAAATCATTTTTACAAAGAAAATTCAAAATTCAAGAGCAAAATATCTTTCACAAGAAGATTCATTAGTCCTTCTATAGTAAAGTTGAAGCTTTTTAACAACAAGCTAGGGTTTTTGTAGGTCTTCAAGCTCAATTTTTGTTCAAGATCTTACATTGCAAAGGGTTGATCATGGATGCCTATGGTGAATCATGGAGAAATCTAGGTTGGGGAGATACAACTAGCCATCAAATCAATCCTAAAGACTTGTTTTCAAAGTGATTCCATCTTCCATTTTCTCTTTATCTTAAGATTTAAGGTTTGCATGTCATTGAGATTCATCTCTAATGTGATTTGGTATCTCTTAGGGTGAGTCTTGCATTGTTTTAAATCCATTTATGCATCTTATTCTTACACATTAGAATAGGGTCACATCTTATTTTCAAACTTCCTAGTCTTAGACAAACTTAGGGCTAGGGTTTTATGCAAATTTTATCTCTTCCAAAGTTTAAATACCAACTAGGTGTTTGACCAAGGAAAATACCCCATTAGAAATCAATTTTATGCTTTGTTTTGCAGGTATTTTTTAGATTCAGATATGGGTTTCCGTAAGAAAATAAAGTGCAGAATGTGGGCTTCCGTTTCCACTTTCGGATTTGTAGAAAATCCAAAGTGGACTAAGTCACTCATAGTGGTGACTTAGTCCCATTGCATTGATTTTTCAGGAATTTTTACAGTTTCAGATACCCATATGGCAAAAATAGCTTTCTGGGCAATTTTCCTAATCTAGGACTAAGTCGCCCAACTTGGCGTAATTGTCCCAGTTGGCTCAAAAATCAAGTTTTCCAGAATTTCAGAGGTCTCTGCAATCTCCTTTTTTTTCTCCATCAGTTTCTAGGTACATAATTTCTATTCATCATCTTTATCCTATTCTTTATTACATTCATTTCATCATTCCACATATCACACTATGTTTTCCAACACTTCACATTTCACTAGTTTGACATCAATAAATCATTTCATTTTTAGTTTATTGCATTAGTACATTACATTTAGCCGCATCACATCCCTCATAACATTAATCTTTGAATGTATACATTGCATTTTGGCTCATCTTTCCCCTTTTAGGTGAAAAACCCTAGAAGTGCAAGAAAGACATTCGGGTGCCAAAATATTTGTTTACAAAATTAAATAAATCAAACTATTTAATTTAAATCCCTTTTGGACATGAAAAAAGTAACCCTTTTACTTTTTCTCATGTTCAATCCCTCCTACTGGACTTTGGCTTGATTTTGCCTAGATTTAATGTTGTAATGTGGTCAACACATTCACATTAGGTCTTGGACCCTTGCAAATCATTAAGAATTCTAGGATGTCTTGTAAAAGTGTTGTAAAGTGTTGTAACCCACTTTCACACTTTTCTAGGACCCTTTTATTATAATTCACTTAAATATCTCCTTTTTATCACTTACCAAGTCTTATTTCAAAGTGTTGTAAAGAGTTGTAACTAAATCACACTTTCTAGACTTGTCATCACTAATTCAACCATTTCTCATGTTTAAATGACCCCTTAATGCACTTTCTGGCCATACTTAAGTGTAAACATCAATTAATGTACTTTAATTTATGAAACCCAATGAAATTGCCTTGGTGGGATGAACATTAGGCACAAAAATCAAAATAATTTTAATTTCTTGGTGGGATTTTATTCTCTTAACCTTAAGGTCAGCCTATGATGTGTTATTTTTGGAAATTTAGTAAAATCAAGTGTAAATAAGGGGGTTTCCTCTCATTTTAACCCCCCATTCGTTCACTCAAGCAATTCATCCATTCACTTAATCATTCTCAAGAATTCAAGCACTCTAAGCATAATCAAGTCATCCATTGGAGCACTTCATTACATATCTTCAGATTTCTACATCAAGGGTTTGGTGAGTTCTTGATATTGCATGTTGTTTATTCATCATTCTCTTCTCATTTCATTTCATTTCATAGGGTTTGATTACTAAATCGGGGTTTGACCAAGGCAAACCCCTATAGTCTAACACTTAACCCTTTTCCCCCTCTTTGCATGTGTGTTTGCAGGCCTTGTATGCAGATTTCTCAAAGATTTTGGTGTAAAAAAGTGGTCAACAATCCATCAAAGTCAACATAACCCTAATTGAAGCTTGGAGACTCTTTTCAACCCATTTTCTGCAGATTCATATTCAGACACTTGTCAGAAAAGGAAGTGCAGATCGAAAGCTACAAAATTCTGTTCTAAAATTCCAAAAAAAATCCCAAGTGGACAAAGTTGCCATCTATGGTGAATTAGTCCCACTGCCAAGCATAAAAATTGATTTTTACATTTCTGAGTACCCATTTGGCAGATTCCCGTTCTGACAGTTTTTCTTTGAAACTGGACTAAGTCACCTAGCTTGGCGTAAGTGTCCCAGTTAATATTTCTAGTCAACTTTACAAGTTTCTAGAGCCTCTTTGCATCAGATTCTAGATTATAGGTGCACCTCTCCAGTTCTATTCAATTTTGTTACCATTTACTTGTATTTTTAGGTGTTTTTGCATACATCACCGTGCTTTCCAAAACTTTGCATTCCTTAGGTTTAGCATTAATAAATCATTTAATTTTTAGTTTTTTGCATTTATACATCATATTTAGGTACATTGCATCCAGGCTCATAGCATCAATCTTTGAATTTAACATTGCATTTTAGCCCCAATCTTCCTCCTTTTAGGTGAAAACCCTGGAAGGAGCTTAAAGCATTCGGGTGGGCCAAAATCTTTGTTTACATCCCTAAATCTTCTTATTTAATTAAATAACCCTAAGGTATTTAATTAAATATCATTCCACCTTTCCCCCATTCATTAAATCATTTTATTTAATGAATATCATCTAATTCTTCTAATTCCCCTAATTGCATAATTAATATTGTTTAATTATCAATTAAATATAATTCCCCCCATTTGCAAGGGAATATTCCTCCTTTGCACATTCTTGCAAAAGGAGTATCCCATGGAATATTCCTTCCCCTTTTGCACAATTTAATTTAGTTTTAATTAACTAAATTATCATTTTCCGTCACCCATGAGAATATTCCAAAGAATATGAACTCTCTCCTCACTCATTTGAAAAAGGGGAATATTCCTTTTTCTCAACAAACTTACTTAGATTCTTGTGCAAGTTAACTTGTGACCTCTTGTGCAAGTTAACTTGTGACCTTTTGAACAAGTTGAAAGTGTGTTTGTTTGAAGAAATGTTAACCCTTGATTAAATCTCATTTTGCATTCTCATATGTTGATGAGAATCCATGTTCCATGCCTCATATTTCTTCCATCCTTGACCATTGATTAGCTTTTTCAATCTCAACCATTCATTTCTCATTTGCTCTCCTATAAATAGGTCACTATTTGGAGACAAAAGATCCATCTTTCAGAGAAAACTTATGCTATTGAAATCACTCACACTCACACTCATATTTAGCACACATTTAACATCTTTTAGTTCATTTTAATTGCATTAATTAGTTTTAAGCTTCCATGATCACATAATGCATCCATTTAACTTGTTTAATTAATTAGGGTTTGAATCTTTTAGGTTAAAATCCATTTAGAATTAACTTAGCATTTGTATATTTTCATCATTTAGCATAAAATAATATTAAACTAGCTTGCATCATGCTCATTTAGATTAAAATCATGTTTTCATACACATCTCATAGCCATTCCATTAGTTTTCTTCAATAAAACCGATTGGAGCAAGCTCATTTATCCATGAGATTGGAAAAGGGTCACTGTTCCACATCAACGCGATACCACTCCCGCAAGGAGATAAGTTTTGAATGGATTAGAGTAGAATTTTAAACTCTTTCATATTTTAGAATGCTTAGTTTTGATAAATGTTTAGTTTAACTTTCATTTGAATGATCTTGTTGAAATTTGACATTAGTGGCTTTTTTATGGTTCGATTCTTCATGGATCAAGCATAATCGGCCCATACTAATTCGTTCAATCAAAATATGAGATGCCAATATAGGTGCAACTTTATGCAAAAAATAAATGGTAATACTGCCACGAAAGTGGCTAAGTTATTTCATTTGCAAAATTCATTGCACAACCACACTAAGGTGGCACTTTGACTGAGTAAAATGCATTGAATATATCTATTTGCAAGCCCACAACTTGGCTGATTGCAAGAAATAGTTTTTTCTTTGGATTTGACTTACCAATGTGCTAGATAGAGGACTTTTTTTGAAGCCACGAGTTTCCAACAAGTAAGGTAAGATGCACCTTGCTAGCTATGCTATTTTGGAAGGAATTCTAATTAGTTTTGAAGTCATATTTCAAATTGAGACTGCATTGATTAAGCATAACAAACTCCCACGATTGGTAGAATTTGGGAGAGGTGGCATCATTTGAATGAATTAAGATTTATTTTAGCAATTGGTTTCTATCCATTTTTAGAATAAAAGAGAGCATTTGCTCATATTTGGCAGTTCAATTATTTTGATAGTTTGAGTATTGTGCATTCATGAGATTATGAGGAGTGTGTAAAAAGAGTATTGAAATTATGTTAATCATTTTTTCAAAGAAGTGAGGGAAGGTTGTTAGTTTTAGTTGTGCATTGCTTGGTAGCTATAGTTAACATTATAGAAGAAAGGGAGAGTTGCAAGAGAAAAGTAGAGAGCTAGGAATTGAGAAAAGTAGCAGGGTAAGGCTAAGCCATTGTGTAGATTTGAAGCAACTTGGAGTATCGAGAATTCGATTCGAGCTATCTTAATCCAGGCATGATTAAAATATCTCTCTTTCCTTCTCTTTCTAATTTTAAATCTAAGATTTTATTTGTCTGAGATGCCTATGCCAACATTATGTGAAAATTATTGCTATTAAAAAAACTTATGTGAGTGCATGTACAAATAGCTTGATTATTTATGCATAAAGCTAATTTAGTAATACAAGAGATAAGTTGGATTAGGGAATAAAATGTGTATAAAAGTAGCTATCTTAAAATATATTGTTATACTATGATGCATTACATGAATATAAGCATTATTTATAAATGTATTTGAGAGAAAGAAAGTTCCATTAGAAGGATAAATCTCTCTAAAGCTGTGTTTAACCCAAACAACCAACTTGTTAGATTAACATAATAAAGAGAAGCTAAGTAGGGTAATATGATATTATCCCAATAATATAGTATGATATTTATAAGATTTGAATGAGTTTATATTTCTTTTCAACAAGAGAGTTTAAAAAATGTATTAGAAGTAAATACGTCTCTATTATCTTTTGAATGATATAAGCTTATATATTCCTTATTATTACCTATGTATGGTAGTTTTAATCTTGAGAAGATGAATTACATTCTCAAAAGCTAAAAACCCTTAAAAGTAGGAGAATAGATTATTCCTTAGAGTTAGGATAAATACTTGAATATGACGCAATTTTCAGACCTAGATTGTTACATGTAACAAGGTATTCAAGAGAATGAATCACACCTAAATTTGGTTGATTAATTAGTGTGTCATCACTTTTGAAAGAGATCTTGTAAAGATATTTAACCTTTGGGTTCAAACCAAGAGAAGAGTCAACCACATGTCAGCAGGGTTTCCAAGTCAAGTTAGAGGTGGGTGAACTTATGACACCGCTTCCTTAGAAACTGGATTGGATAGATATATATCAAAGCTTTGGAAAAGTAAGTTTTAAAGTCGTTGCTTACACTTTGTCAATTCATTGCACTCCAGGTTTTCATAGCTAGTCAGTCGTATCATGCACAGTTGGAAGGTATCTATAGTTGTATGACCATACTTGTTATGGAGGACACAATACTAGATACTCATATATGTATTACTAGAGGTTTCCATACCAAACTCTTCATCGAAGAGTAGGGCCACTTCTAGTTAGGAAGGTACATGGGGGATTGCAGGTCTATGGTTGGAGGAAAAGCACTTGGGTGATGTTCTCCCTCTTGGAGATGGTAGCCAAGACTTGTGAAACAATAGATGTGTAATCCAAATAAGGATAATTTGGCCTTGAACTCTTGTATGTTATAAAATTGAATATATTATCATAATTCTATTTTAATTTGTAACTAGAAAAGATGAATTTCATTTACTTATATTTATTTTATGATATTTCATTTATGCAATGAATGCAATTATGTTATTGAAAAATAAAATTTTATTTACCTATTTTTGAAACCTTGAATTATTTACTTCTCGAGTTAGAAACTTAGGTGAAAAATATAGAGTAAGAATTGAGTATGTTATAATGACTTGGGTCCAGCACAAGGGGGAGATAACCTTTTACAAGAGTTCATTTAAAGGTTCTTTATTTACCTTAGGGGGGCTAAAAATTTCAAAGATAGGGTTAGCAAAAGCCACCAGTTCAAAAAATGGGACATCCTATGCCACCTCTAAGCATGGGTTAAAATTTTCTATATTGCGAGATTGATAAGATGGGATCTTACCACACCTTTCAAGAGGGTCGGTCTTACAATAGTCACTCAAGTGCTTGTTGTTTGGTCACACAACACACCCCAAGTTTCCTATGGAACATGGGGACCCTAAGTTTCAAAATAGATGATTGGCTAATTAAAGTGTAAAATTCCTAAATATGTTGCACACAAAGTGAAAATTTGTAAAGGTTGGTGTGGTATTGGGTAACAAATAAATTTCCATTGGCTAAGTTGAGTGCCTCAAAGAAAGTGATCACACTGGATTTCCATGGGTGAATTTTCTTAGATCAAAGTTCCAAAGAGTACTTAAAAGATTTATTTAGCCAGACAAATAGTTTGGCAAAGTACAAATTGGCAGTAGCATTAAATGTGCAAAGCAGATGGGTCAAGGTGATTGCTTGATCAATTGGAAGTGTGTCGGGTATTAGCGTCAAGTATCTAGTTAAAAGTGGGTAATTAAGGTTATGAGGAATTTTTTTTCCAAAAGAAGGCTTCAATATTTTCCTATAAGGGTTTTAAGTATTGAATTTTCATTCGAGGCTTATAAACCCGAAACCCCAAAAAATAAAAAAACATGAAAAACTAAAGAAGTTGAGAAAATTATTATTATAATTATAAGAGGCTTTGTGAAAATATTAGGTGGATTAATGCAAGTTTTAGTAATGATTTAGTTTTGATGCATTGATTAAATATGTAACATTGTATTTGTGGAGTATTGTCAAGTGATGCAGGATATGGAGAGATGAAAATTTCAGAGGTGGAAGTTGTTTTCTATAAGAGTCAATTCTTGTAGGAAAGAATGAAGAGTGAAATGGTAAAAATGTTTTGATGATCGAAACATAACCCAATACAAATCATCTAAGGAAATTTCTGAAAGGCGAATAGCAGGAAACCAGATGAAAGATGTTCTGGGTTTTTTAGATGCTGGCAAGACCAAAAGTTTTACTCATATTCCACTCTCAGGTTTTTCTTGAAAGTGGAAATTATCATCATAATCATGAATTTTATGAGAAAAGGATGAAATTTTGTTCCCACAATTTTGAGGACTAAAATAAACTGATGTTCTTTTATCCACAATTTCAAGCATAAGAAGGGTCATCACTAGAAGTCAAAGGGTCAACCTTGACTTTAGCTTCAATGACTATGGAAAATATTTGCTAGCATTCCAGTTGTACTTTTGTGCCACATGTTCTATTTTGATTGGCTCATTAATTTTGAGCCATGTGCCTTTATGTTTGACTACTACCTTGTGTTCTATAAAAGGCATGGATTCATTCTTTTTCAAGGATCATAACTTATTGAACTCATCAGACTTAGAATTGGCACATCACCAATTTTATGTTTATATTATATTTTCTATTCAATTCCAACATAAAAAATTATATTTATAATAAAGATTTCTAATATCAAAGGAATTTGAAGGTTATTCCAAATCATAAATCTTGCATAGCTGTATGTTGTTTACTCCTATTGGACTTGAGTCAATTTTCTATGCTAGATTCAGGTGCATTTTGATACTATTTCAATGGTGAATGATTATTTTCTTCAAACTTCTTGCACTATTTTGTATGTAGCTATGAAGCAATTTGGTGAAATACAAAAAAATTGATGCTTTGGTTTAGTTGTTTCTCTGTAAATGTGTGGATAATAACTAGGAGCCATTAATTTCTTAGGCACTTTTCTTCTTAATAGGATCTTTTAGTATTTTTATTTTTAAATTACTTGGAATATTGAAATGTGAAAAGGTAATGCATGTCATATTTTCCAAATCTTTACATTACTTATTTTTTTAAAGTTAAAAGATTTAAACCACTAGACCCTTTATGTTTAACAAATATTGCACAACGAACCCTGAGTGAACCTAGTGGATCAATACCTAACATTCCTAAGCCTTAGGATAGCTGAGATTCCCTTTAAGTAGGAATTTCTAGTGATTCCTTCAAGAGAGATAGGTTCTATTATTCGATTAGCAAGTATTTATCTACATGTTGTGTGTGTAATAACCACATCAACAGAATTGGTGCTAGGAGGGTAAGAAAAATGAGAAAGTATATCTTAGAAAAGGAGAGTCCTAGGGTTGAAGCTAGCCTTAGAGAAAATTATCATGATACAAATAATTCCCTTGTTCAGAAAGCCTTAAACAAAAGACTCTATCCTAAATATTTGCTTAGTTTTGGATCGACAAACAGGTGTGAATCCACATCACAAAAGAGAATAATAAATTTAATTGTATAATTTTCTTAACTAGGATGAGCTTGGTTGTCAATAGAGTAATATACTTAACCAAATCATTTTTATGCAAGAAAAGAGTTAAGGATATGTCGAACCTTACATTAGCTAAAGCAAAATTAAGGAAGCCTAGTAGGATTGTTGATAATATAGTCCCAAAAATTAATGAATTTGAATGTTGAAAGTGCACAGATTTGAGGTTATCCATGGCAACTAAGGAGAACCTACATGAAAGAAAGTGAAATATTACAATACCTCAAAATCCTAGAGAAGTAGATGAACTAGAAACGAATCAAGATGATATTTTAATTAAGGATGAATATACAAAGAACCACAAATTGATGAATGAAATGATGCGACAAGAATATTTAAAGCCATGTTTGAAAAGGGAAGTTTTTCTAATTTAACAGTATAATCATAATATCAATTCTTTACTTTCATGGTTCATGATAGTTTCAATATTGATATGTAAGAAGAAATTAATGAAAAAGTTTCCTTTGATAATGTTATAATGGAAATATGGTTTGATGATAGGAAAGGAAAGAACCTACATCTGAAGCTACTAGTATGAGTGGAAAAGGATTTCTCGATAATGGACAAACAAATTCAAAGAGAAAAACATACTCCTAAAATTCAGGATAGGGATTTGTATCAAGGTTTGAAGATCAATGGTGATAAACATTACACAAAACAAATGACTACTCAAGTTATCTCTATCCACCTTATAGAAGTAATTAGAAAATATGCTTTTAATTCCATGCGAGCTCATTTCAAAAATAGAAAATTGATGTGTATGTGGAAGTTCATCCATGATAACTTAATTAGAAAATATACATCAGAATTTAAAGATAAAATTTCTAAACACAGAACTAAAAGTGTAATTGAATTAGTGCATGAAAATGATTCAATACTTCTTGTCCTAATTAATTGTGCCTTAATTGGAACCATTTATTGTAATTTAGTAGATTTAGTGTCAATGTAGGGTTCATCTAAATAAGTATGCTTGTAGATTTTAGGGTTAGGTTAGGTCGGGTTGGTGTTTTGTCCTTCCAAATTTTGAATCCTCTATTTCAAAAACTCAAATGGTACATTTACAAAATCAAGATCTTGGAATTACATGTTGTAATCATAATATTAAAACAACTACACCAGATTATAAAGGGGAAAACAATGTCAAGCACTCCAAAAAGGGTTTATCGTTAATCATATTTACACAAGTATCATTTACAACAATTATAAAATTCCAAGTTTACACGTAAGAACTTGATATCTTTTAAAAGAAAAAAAAAAAGTCTCTCCCAGTGTTATAACCCTAGTCGATTTGCTTAGCTTCATGGAAGAGAAGTTGGTACCCCAACACTGCCTGGTGCCTATATTCCTCTAACTTC
The DNA here is from genome assembly GCA_007258455.2 of Sequoia sempervirens. Lineage (NCBI taxonomy): Eukaryota > Viridiplantae > Streptophyta > Pinopsida > Cupressales > Cupressaceae > Sequoia > Sequoia sempervirens. The sequence goes on along the minus strand of VDFB02000015.1, from coordinate 300,575,702 downwards.
ATGTTGGAAATATTATCGATAAAGGGAAGCAGAGGAATGTTTGCTCCTTCATGAATATGCCTAACTATATCTTGAGGAGCTAGTATGCCTACCCCAGGTCTAGCCATTGCTAGGGTGTAGTCTAGGTTACCAAGATAATCCTCTCTAATCACCAGGGTGGCAAGAGTGAGAACTCCTTATGTGTCGACCCAAATATCCAAGAGAGAATACACTAAATGAGAATCAATGTTGGAATTTACATGGTATCGCTTTCCATAGTCCATGAAGTCATTACCAAGCACCATTCAAATACCTACTCGAGTTTGGTGCATCCTGACAAAAAACACTTTTCTTAGCTGTTGGCTCATGATCCTTCCAAAAAAGGTGGATTGCCTCCTAGTAATTGTTAAGTAGATTGGTGTATCCATGTTTTAGAATAGAAGAAGATAATTTGCATTGGTTACAACCCAAGTAAATTTATAGGGCCAGGGAAGGCATAGTCATGTCAATTGGGATAAAAATGACACTGACACATTAATTATGTAGATTTTGTAAAATTTGGTTGTAATTACAAGGCTTCAAAAGCCTCGCATATCAATACCATGGGAATCAAGATTCATTTATAAATTGAGAGTAGATTTAGTAGTTGAACATTGTTATTCATACAAAATTATGGGGTTTTCCTCAAAATTTGTACTTGTAGCTATCCAATTCTTGATCGCAAGGTGAGGACATCCAAATTTGAGCCACTTGTGCATCCCTAGATCATATCCAATTAATGAACTAAGAGAATTAAGTTGGTCTCATAGGATTTAAACTCATCAATTAAATGCATAGATGAATAAGCATGTGAAATAATTAAGGACATGATGGTAATTAAGTGAAAGGTTTGGTAATTTGAAGATTGGCTTACATATGAGAAATAATTTGTGATTTGGCAAGCCATAATAGAAAAAAAGGTAAGCCACCATTTTGTAGTCCCAAACCCCTTTTAAATAATCTGATCTTTAATCTATGTGAAAATGGAAACAACTAGTGAGGTGGTGACTAACTAAGTTAATTCTTAAAATAGCGAGAATTTGTTTGTGTCAAACTATAAGTTATAATTATTTTTGAGGATATCTAATCAGGCTTATTCTAGAGGCTAGTATAGTTCCTATGAAACTTCAAAAATAATTACACGTTTCAAGAATTGAACATATCTTTGGGGAATTGATAGAGAGAGGCAACACATATCTATATTGAGTGAAAAATATAATTTTTTTCCCTTGCTACTACTATGATTCCCAAACTAATAGAAATCTCCAATGCTAGCAAGTTGAGAAAAGTTCTTACAAAGAAATATAAAAGAAAAGCGAAAATTAAATATCAAAAAGAGAAATTTACTCTTTAGGTGACCCAAATATCTCTGCTAATGCTATGGACACCTAACTACAGTAGATCTCTATTTGGAGGGAGTCATAGAGATAACCTTGTTGAGGCTATGGATGTTTGACTGTCAGCAAGGCAATATCCAAGGTTTTCTTAAATGGCTAAACTAAACTATGAAGCTTGATATAGGTGTCCTAGCTTCCTCTATTAATTTTAAAAGAAGGGAAAGCAATCAAAGAACACACTCATATTATTTAAGGATTTTTATAGTTCTTATACTAAAAATTAGAATGAACCCAGTGAGTTACCTTGTGAAAATAATTATAAGTTTTGGTTTAGTATGTAGTCAATTCCTTTTATTTTAAGTTTATTTTGTTGGTTGCTATTTATTGTGTGGTCACAAAACATGCCCCAAGTTTCCTATGGGAACATGGGGACCCTAAGTTTTGAAATTCCCTATTGGTTAAATAAAGAGACAAATCCCTAAATATTCCACGTGCAAAGTTAAAATCCATAAAGGTTGGTGTGGTATTGGGTAACAAATAGAATTTGAGCTAAGTCAAGTGTCTTGGAGAAAGTGATCACATCGAATTATGGTGGGTAGGTTTGCTTAGATCAAAGTGCCAGGGAGTACTTACAAGATTTGTTGAACTAGGAAAATAGTTTGACAAGGTACAAATTGGTAGTAGCATTAAATTCATTAAGCGGATAGGTCAAGGTGACTACTTGATCAATTGGAAATGTGTCGGGTATCGACGTCAGGTAGAATATCATCCAAAAATTGGGTAATTAAGGTTCCATGGAAAACTCTCACCAAGGGAAGGCTAGACAATATTTTCCTATAAGGGTTCTAAGTTTCAAATTTCCATATGAGGCTTATAAACTCAAAAAATTGAAGAAGTTAAGAGAATATTTGTTGTAATTATAAGAGGCTTTGTGAAAATATTAGGTGGATTAATGTAGGTTTTAGTACTTATTTATTTTTGATGCATTGATTGAATATGTGTAATGTTGTACTTGTAAAGTATTGTCAAGTGATATAGGATATGGAGAGGTGACAGTTGCAAAGGTGAAAATTACCATCTATTAGCGTTGGTTCTTGTAGGAAACAATGAAGAGTGAAATGGTAAAAATGTTTTGACAATCAAAATAAAACCCGATGCAAATCAGGTGAGAAATTTTCTAAAAGATGGATAGCAAAAAATTGAAAGAAAGATGATTCGAGTATTCTAGATACTGGAAGGACCAAAAGTTTTTCTCAAATTCCACTCTCGATTTTTTTTCAAAAGTGAAACTTATCATCAAAATAAAAAATTTTGCAAGAAAAGGGTAACATTATGTTCCCATGGTTTTGAAGACTAAAAGAACTAAATGTTATTTTATTCATAATTTCAAGCATTAGAAGGGTCATCATTGGAAGTCAAAGGGTCAACCTTAACTGTAACTTCAGTGATTGAAAAATATCTATTGGCATGCCAGTTGTGCTCTTGTGTTGTGTGTTCTTTTTTTATTGGCTCATTCTTGTTGAGCCATGTGCCTTTGTATTTGATGGCTGCCTTGTATTCTATAAAAGGCATGAACTGGTTCTTTTACAAGGATCAAAATTTGTTGAACTTATTGGACTTAGAATTGGCATATCACCAATTTTATGTTTATATCATGTTTTCTATTTAATTCTAGCATAAACCTTGTTTTTACAGTAGAGATTTCTAATATCAAAGCAATTTGATAGTTATTCCAAATCGTAAATATTACATAACTGTATGTTGTTTACTTCTATCAAAAGAGTCAATTTACTGTGGCATATTTTGGTGTATTTTGATACTATTTCAGTGGTGAACTATTCCTTTCTTTAAACTTCTTGCATTATTTTGTATGAAGTTGTGAAGCAATCTAGTGAAAAAAAAATAAAAAAATGATGCTTTGGTTTAGTTTTTTCTCTATAAATGCATGGATAATAACTGGGATCCATTAATTTCTTAGGCCCTTTTCTTCTTAAATATGATATTTTAGTAGTTTTCTTTTTGAATGACTCAAGGAATATTGAAATTTGAAAAGGTAATGTTTGTCATATTTTCCAGATCTTTATATTACTTGATTGTTTGAAAGTTAAAAGATTTAAAATAGAAAGCCCCTTATGTTTAACAACAATTGCACGATAAACCCCAAGCAAACCTAGTGAGTCAATACTTGACATTCTTGAGCCTCGGGATAGCTAAGATTAACTTTAAATAAGAAATTCTAGTGATTCTTTCAAGAAAGATAGGTTCTGTTGTTTAAGTAACAAGGATTTTTTTGCATGTTGTTGTGTGTATAACAACCACATCAATAGTGCCCAAAATTTTTATAGAGCTGATAGAAGATACCATCTTTCTCATATTTGATAGGTTGGTTCTACACCCCAAAACTAGATCTAAGAGAGACATATGAAGGTAAAACTTTGTTTACTTCCACATTCACACATATATGAATAAAAGCTAGTCTCGACTTCTATAAATTAACTTTATCAATGTTAAGTAGGCATCCAAAATAACTTGCTATACCTTAGAAAACCTTAGGGTTCTTGAATTCATGAGGAAGATTGAGGTAGATGAATCCAAGTTGGAGCAGCCGCAGGTCCAGGTCAGCCAAAGGGTCGAAACCTGATTTCTATTTACATGGAAAGAGGTAGTTCTTAAAGTTTTTATCAAATTCACAAGGCCTTCCTATGGATACTTTAAGCATATATTCATAGAATTTGAAGCTAAACAGGAAAAGGCCATTACCATTAAACTAACGGAAACAATCCCTTTCAAATTCCAAGCATATTCAATCCATTTCCTAACTCGATCTATATTTTAAAACCAAGCAACTTACCAACAAGGGAGAGTTGCAGATTAGCAATCGTCTCATGCATTATGTCATTTGGAACAACAACTTCAAGACTATCCACCACACATGAGGCCTTTGAGGAGGGAGTAGACCTAGAAAACCCCAAACAAGAGGCTTTATCGCCAATCAACTTTTCCACATAGGAAGAAGGGTCCTCACCAGAAAAGGAAGGAGTCCAATTTGGGAGAAGAAAGAGAATGTGACTTCTATGAGTTTTAGGGCCAGGAAGGAGAAGAGGATGAGGATGAACCTTTACCATCAGGAGCCCGAGGAGCAAAAGTTGTCAAATTCTCACTTTTACTGTCCATGACAGAAGAGATAGAGGATGGGGAAGCCCACTACCCCCCACCTCCCCATCATCATCCAGACACATGGTGACGCAAGTGTGAAGAAAGATAAATTTGAAAAGGCAATGGGCAGTAAAGTTTGCACTTCATTGGTTATTGATATTGATAAAAACATCTACTCAATATTGGTTAGCACATTTTTACCATATATTGTTCATTGTTCTTGTCCAATTATTAAATGAGTCATTGCTAGTTTTTAGGATGTTATCTTTATTTTTTTAAGAGTTCCTTATTTATTCCAGCTAGCTTTATTTTTTATATTTTATTTTAACATTAATAATTTTATTATTATAGAGTTATGATTGTATATTAACAAGTTGGTTGGAAGGTTCCTTTAATAGAACAATTTTTTTTTTGTTTTACCTCAAAAATCTTTCCTCATTCAATGAAATTCAAGTTTACCTTTATAATGTGTTCATTCCAACTCAATTTCCCAATAGATTTGTGAGCTACAAATACTATAAACACCCCAATTGAAATGTTTCAATATGTGATGGAGTTTTTAAAGCAAGTGGGTTTGATATAATTTCTAAAACATATTAAGAAGAGTATTAAAAAACCACGATATTCCTCTAACCTTCATGTATATATGTCTAAAAGGCAGTCAAAAAATTCCACAATTTACAGACATGTCTACCAAAGGTAGTTTCAAATTGATTTTAGGTTGCTATAACACACAGACTTCACTTGATCAGGGTGAAACAAAACTACTACACAAAATATTTAACAATACAACAAAACCATAAAATTCCTCTATCCTTACAAAATTCCATAATTTACATACATTTCTATGGTATTAATCCCAACATTTGACTTTATTCCTTTGATCGTTAATAAGGAACTAGGATAATTTGGAATCCTAAGTGATAATTTCGAATGTAGCGGTTTGGGGTGACAAACTCATTCAAAGCTCCCTTCAAATATAGCAGTAAGATGGCTCTAACCACTGTCGATTGGAGTAGGAAGATGTTGCACGTAAGCCAAGTGAGTGGCAAGCAGGCAAACAATAGATGCAGGTTAATGAAATCAGAAGATTAGTTAGCTATGTAAATCTATGATACTGTCACAACAATGGAGAAATAAGTGGTCGCCACTTCAAAAATGTATTGCAAAATACGATCAAGCTGGCAAGCAGTGAATTGAGGTAAATCAATCTGGAAGCTCCCTTAAAGTTTTAGCTTACACATGCCTCACATTCAGAGGCGCTGCAAGAAAAATCGCTGGATTCATCTGACAGTTCTGCCCTGCGTTTGGCGATGGAAGGTGATACGCAATCATAGCATTCATGAAAAATAGAAAGATGAAGAGGATAATAATCATAGTAAGAATAAAAATAGGACTATGAATCTATTGTAGATGCAAAGCAGTCAATGACAATCGGAAAACACTTGGCTGCTACACTGCACACCTCAGATTTGGAGAATCATGCCGACAGAGCTATTTTTAGATGGGTTTTCCATCGATTTTGCCAATAAAAATCCGATCTTGGATTAGCGAAATCTGTCGTTTTGCTTTTATTTCTGCCAGACAGATATTGCTATTCATACATAATAGAATAAAATGAGAATGCCATATAACCCACTTCTCACTGTCTTATTATTCATACATGGAGCATCTGTTTTAGGATGTCCAACCATTTTATTCATTTATGCGATAGATATTAATTGTTTATATGCATGCAAAATACTCCCTGTTTAGGGCATCCATCGTGGAGAGAGCGTAAAAATAGGATGACTGTGTACACTGGATTGAAAAGAATAAATTTTGCAGAGTTATGTATGTGACATATGTTGTTGAGGGCAGTGGTGGGTGGGAATATCGATGTGGGTGTGGATACAGAGGATACATTTTGTATATATGTCCAGAAAGATATATCTTATGTGTATGTGTCCATAAGGAAGACATTGACGTATAGCATAAGTTAACTTGCCATCGGAGATAGTTTTTAACTTTTATATAGTACAAATGTGTGTGCACCAGGTTGTCAAGTTACAATATGTGCATGTCCTATTTTGAAAGTATAATCTTTCTAACATTTGCGTCCGTAGACGTTTGTTTTTAAGTGATACATTTCAATTCATATTGCTTCTTAGTTTTACAAAGACAAATTGAGCGTTGGGTTTCAATCATAAACTAGAGTTCTAAACGCGCTTTAGCCAAAGAGGTTTATTGGGCTATCAAAGAATGTCTTGTGCTTTTGCTCCATGATTTCGATTTGATTGCATATTTTCCTCTAGAGTTGCATTTTGGATTTGAAGGCTGCTTTTCTGAAGTGGGTTTATAGATCTAAAGGATATGGATTGCTGGGACAACAAGGAAACGGGGTTTGGACTGAAGCTCTCCTGCTCACCTGTGAAGAGAAAAAGAAGACACAGTTACACTCTGGATTTGTTCAATGGGAGTTCATGTGAGACTGTTACTGGAATTACTAAGAGTTTAGGTAATAGCAATAACAGTCGTTCTGTAAATGCTGATCCAGAGGAGGAATTGAAGGAGCAGGACCTTATCAGGTGTCTAATGAAGAGTTGTAGCAGTTCTATGGACAATAGTTTAGATGGTTTCAGCAGTGGTGTGGATTGCACACTGTCTCTGGGCATGCCCCATACTGAGCTATGTCCAGAGGAACATTACCCCATGGACATGTTGAAGCAAAGGACCATGCAAGGTAGCTTCAACGCCATAGAAATAAAGAAGTCTAAACTTCTTTCACCCAAGGTACCAATCTCATTTTATTGTTATGTTAGTACAGAAAGTCAGGTAGGAAATGCTTTTGGGAATAAGATAGCTTAGGGTGTGTTTGAAATTGAAAACAACGTTATCCTAATTTATTATATTATGTTTGACTGTAAAAATTTAAGATCTTTAATTTGTTCGAGTCTTTTTCACGTTCTGTTTGTTTATTATTGAAAAGGAAAAGATTTCTGCATTGTTATGAATGTTTCATTCATTTTGTGACCAAGATTTTGATTAAAACTTGCGTAGCTCAGCTATTTCATTGATTGTTTAATTATCAAATAAGCGTTGGAATTGCATTAAGCTTATGTTCAGCTTATGTTATGCAGCTTTTTTTTTTTAAAGGGCTTACTAATCACAGATAGTTTAATATTTTTTTAAATAAAAAATAACAGTCCCGTTACTTTTTATCATTGGAAAAATGGTCAGTAATTGACTAGACAAAATTCAAACCCTGTACCATTCTTTATTTTGAAAAAATTGCAAGCATACAGATTATCAGACAGAACCGTTTCTCTCACATAGACCCTTATTGTTATAATATTCATGAATTTCTCTGCTTAGCTAAATAGACTTACGCACCTTGCATTGACAAAGTGGTCACAGCCAATATACATTTATTCCTTTTTTTTAAAATAATAATAAATTGGAGTGATTATTAAGTAAATTTAACCATTCAATAGTTTTGGCACTTGAATATATTGGTCTTTTGTCCCCCTCTTATCATTTTGGTTTCTTGTTTTTTTAACAGATAACGAATTCTGAATTGGAAGCTTCACAAACCATAGCTGTTCCATTTGGTGGGTTATACAACATACCACCAGTAAACAATGATGTCTATAGATCCCAACTGTACAAACCTTGTTGGAGTACTGTAGCCAATGCTGCTACCACTTCTCATCCCATATCTTGGTTTCCAATAGCCCACTCCGTATCAAAGTTTATGGATTCCAAGGACATTCTGGCACATAGAAACTATGCAACAGGTTTGGGATCCGAACTACCATCTACAACACCCAAGAAGACAGGTAACGGTAACCCCATGAACAACAATAATGGCAGCTCCAGAAGAATAGTGCAACAGAAGCAGCGAAGTAATATGACTTCAGATAAGGCAGCAAGAAGCTGCTCTACATGCCACACCACTACTACACCTTTGTGGAGGAACGGTCCTAAAGGTGCCAAGGTAAGTTTCATGAAACTTTTGTTTTTAAAATACAATCAAGATCTTTGTTTTTAAATATCTGGTTTACATTCTAAATTTTGATTTGTTTTGATAGTTCATCTAAAATCGCATTAATAGGTGATCCTACTGAAAAAACTAGTACGACCTAAACAAATTAAACAACCCTAAATAATTGTACAAAGAATTTGTGTATTGATAGCCTGATATGCCACTATGCTCATCAATTGATTTACAATCCCTTCTGTTTCACAATATATTTTGTTTAACAATACAGTAATATTATCTCTAATTAGACATATGAAGATCTCTGTAGTTTAATACTTGTTTTCTTTGGTGGGTTGATAAACAGTCTCTATGCAATGCATGTGGTATCCGATACAAGAAAGAAGAGAGGCGTGTTGCATCTACCATGGCTGCTGCAGCGGAGAATAACAATCAGTTTGTAAAGGCATCACGCTCCAACCCCATTGTAAATCATAATAATAAGATAACTGTAGTTCCACATCTTAAGCCTTAAAAAAAAAATGAAACTCCAACCCATTGGTGCAGATGAATTCCCTTTACTGACTGCTACTTCTTAAAGGCATAAACTCAGGGAATTATTAACATTGAACCAGTTTTATAGATTGAATTAGAATAGGTTTAAGAATAGGTTTACTAGGAACAGATTTCAGAATTTGTTTGTATAGGGAATCAGTTCACAGATAAATTGCAACTTAGAGGGGGTCTTGGCTTACATTGATATCCCTAAGCTGCAACCTATCATGAACTTTCCCTCTTCATTTGTAAGTCATTTAAAATCCTATCCTTGTCTTCATAAGGTAAAGATAGAAAAAGTTTTCTCACTATGTTTCGCAGAATTTTTCTGAAATTCCTTTCAGTCATGCTTTTGTGTTTTTTAATCACCTATAATGGATTAGATACATGTCATCTGTAAATTACTCTTTCATGATCTTCAATACAATAGTTTAGATAAATGAAAAATCTATAAAAACAAACCATAAACTCTTAAGCTTTCCCTTCTTCCCAAATTAAATTGTTTTCGCTTCAACTTTTTCACAATTCCGTGATGTTTATTTTATTTTTTAAATTGTTATCATTTCAATATTCTGGCATTCAGTTGACAATTATTTTTAGTAGAATGGGATATATATATGATAAAATATTTTTACATTCAGTAAGTATATATATATATATATATATATATATATATATATATATATATATATATTTATTTATTGTGTGTGTGGGGGGGCAATTTTATCAATAGTTATATTCAATGTGCTGAAGTTTATAAGAATTTTATTTCAGAATGATTTCCATAAATTATATTCAAATTTGAATCATAATTTTATAAAAACTAACAAATTAATTGTTTATTTCATTTTATTAAAAAAATATATTTTAAATATAAATTTAGAGATTAGTAGTGCATATTTCACATTTTTTTGTTGTGCATTTTATATTAGGTTTAATGTTTGTTTATACTGAACATGATTTGAATTAATTATGATGCCTTTAAAGTATGAATCACCCTAAACACCTCATTCAAATAGGGTATGATTCCTCCACAAAAAAAACACCTCAATTCACCCAAGTAAGTGCTTTGCACTTTCGTATTATTTGAGACACTTATGCATGCATTCCTATTTGTCAAGATAGTTCCACACATGGTAGCATCCTATACACTTAAACTTTCCTTTTCCCAACTAAATATTTTTTTCTCCCTAAAACCTAACTCTAGTTTATGCCTATTTGTTAAGTCATCTCAAGATAACTTATTTAAGTGGGATACAAAAAATGGAAACTATTTGCTAGCACCTAGCAACACCCACACACACATTTCTTCTTGCAAACTACTTAGAATATCCTCCAAAGTCAGTATATACACCACTTTCAATGTTACATTAGCACCTTAGGGCCACACACCTCTAATATTTTCAACACTTAAAGCTAAAACATACTTCCTATAGGCTTGTCCAATGCAAGCTCCTAAATGTGTCATTGGCACCCTTTTTTCCTCTATTCTTTTCAATGCTTCAAGATTAAACATATTGCATAAAGGATTGACCAATAAAATCTTGTAAATGTCTCATAGGCACCCCTTTTCCTCTATTTTTTAGACATGATAGTTATTTTAATAGGTGGTATGAAGTACTCAAGGCAACAAGATTTTATATTAGCAAGTATGAAGGATGTGATAATAGGTGCATATGAAACTAATGTGAGATAAATGCTTATGTTCTTGGGGGATAGATATATACCTAATAGATAAATTTGTGGCTAGAGAGGTAGATTCACTTAAAGATATATCTACACCTATGAGATATTTTAGCGCTTATTGAGACACTTCCAAGTATGACAAAAATAGCCTTTCAACACATGTTTTTAGTAATTTAAAATATTCCTTTTCCATCCTCTCATCCTTGTGTATCTCTTTCCTTAAAAAAAAATCAATTATTTATCCCTTTGTTCTTTCCATTCCTAGTGCTATTTCATTCTCATCTCTTAATATTTTTTACTTAATTAAATTTAAAAGAAATTGTTATTGTTTATGAGTTAAAAACATATTAATAATGTTAATTTATTCTTATTAGTAATTAAAAATAACATATTACCTTAGTATTGTTTATTTTTAATATATGTTTTGGTGAGCATATGGTTGACCTATTTTCCTTTAATACTATCCTTTTTTTTTATAAATTTTCAATCATGGATGAATTCTCCTCCTTTCACAACACCCTCAACACCTTTTCCCATTATATTTATTATGTTGATACTAAACTCCAAGAGTATATTATAGTGAATTTATTTCTTTCCTCTACACTCTTAAGCTTTCTAGCAATACACGTACTCATTCCTCCTTTCCACTTCCCATGATACTTCTTCTCCCAAGGGCTCCTATACTTCCATTAATTATGCATATTTTTATGACTTTAATAAATCCTCCCAAAGTGATAGTGAGGTTCATGTGCCTCATGTTGAATATCTTCCCCATGATCCTCCATTGCTTCTTAACAAATATCATACCACATCTCACTCACAATATTTCCCTACACATCTCCCTTTATTTGAAGTATTTAGCCACAATACATACCTTGAAGAAGGGGGAACCATAGACTATTTTCTATTTAAATCATTTTGGATGAGATTCAAAAAATGACTCTTACTTCTCCTTAGTCCTAGTATATCTTCCATGTGTAGGACATATTTTCTCACCCACACCATCTTTCCTTCATCTTCACATGTCAAAAAATATCTAATAAATTCCACTCCACTTCATTCTGATATATCTTCCCCATACACTCATCTATCCATCACTACATCCTTTTTTCAATATAGTACCTCCCCTCCACCTTCACTTTCTCATAGTATATCTTATATAGATAAAAAATAAACTATCCTGAAACCCAATTGTCTAACTTAATTTTCTCCCTCAAATATGCCTAAAATTATTATAAAACCTATTTTCTTCTAATATCCTAGCTCATCCTTCTTCTATAAGACATTTGAAACTCTATTTTATATTTTATAGTTGAAGATAGGATCCCTTGAACCATGTGTGAAACCTCTATACTTTATGGTTAAGTCATACATCCAATGGTAGAATATTCGCTACATTATTTCCTAGTATGTTAACCAATTATACCTTGGATTGGTTTCATACCTTAGCCCATGGATTTTTAGATTATTTTAAGACTTACTTCAAGCATTTGTATAATATTTTCAATTCATTGTTGACCCTAAGGTCCATATTATATACACAATAGTACAATACAAGCAACACATTAATATGTGTGCAAAATATTATATCTTACTCTTCTAGATAACATCTCTAACAACCTATTTTCATAGGAAATATTATGTCAATTATTCAACAAAAAATTATACTTCAAACATATTTTTTTCTCTTCAACTTATATCTAGAATCCATCAAGGTTGAATAAAATTCACTATAATTTCATCTCTTACATCACAAAAACAAGATAAAATAACCTGCATTAAGTGATTCTCTAGAGCATACATATCCATTATATTTCTACCTAGGATGATCACACTACCCCCTTTTACATATTAAAAAGATTGTATCTACAATCATACACCACTTTATTCTTGTTAATACCATAGGATGTTAGGACATTTTACTATTAAATTTCAAGCCTTATGGAATGAAATCCAAGATCTTATTGATGATAAAACTCTTATCCTTTATTTTACACATGACATGTCTTTAGAACATGAATATTTCACCATTAACATCAATCATGAGAATCTAATGGTTGTAGTGACACATCCTTCACATATTCTCATGGTCTTGCAATGTTGATTTTGTAGATGATTCTAAGAAAATACATGACATTTCACTTCCTCAACAATGGTGCCATTTTAGTGGTGACAATGTTACACAAGACAAAACTAACACCTCACACAAAATAAGCATCAAACTTCAATCCTCAAAAATATATTTCTCATCTCCACTACTAGCACTATTCTCTTGGTAACTTTTTGGAATGGTGAGAGTGAAGCAGAAGGGCATGGGCGGGAAGAGGAGTAGCAACGGGAGTTTGAAATCTCCTGATGGAGATGACGAGGGGAGCTTTGATGGAGATAATGATGATGCATCCTCCTCTCATGTGGTTTTGGATTTTTGGCTGCTTGTGGTCCTCAAGATTCTTTTAGATTTGGGGCCCTTTTTATGGCTGCTTTTGCTTGGCTTGGCAAAGGTTGTGGCTGGTGGGCTTGAGGGGATTCATCCTTTCTTCCTCTCTTTTGTTGTTTGGGCTATGATGCTCACTGCTTTTGCTGTTGTAGGGACTTCCTTGGCTCATTTTCTATCTTGTGTCCCCTCTCTATTCGGGGCTCTTTGTGGTATTTGTGCGAGTCTTTTGGTTGACTCGTTGCTATTTTGCGTGGGCGAGAAGAAGAGCACTTTTTGAGGTTTGATACTTCTTGGCTTCTTTGTTGTTGGAAAAATTTTAGAAGATGAAGTCAAGGCTGATCCCTTGGCTTCTCGTGTTGTTCTGGATCATATTGGGCTCTCTTTCAGAACTTTTGGGTATCCTTTGAGGTTGATACGACCCTCATTTTCAAAGGGGGTTGTCGTTTGTTCTAGGCTTTGGGCTTTCTTTTGGAGGAGCTTTTTGTTGTTGGGTCTGTCTTATAAGTTGGTGTTTCTTTTGGTTGTCTTTGGGATCCACTTACGCTTCACTGTGCTCTTCTTCAGTTTGGGGTCTATTTTCCTCTGCAAATAGATTTGAATCTGTATGATCTGTATTGAGGTTCTCTTCTTGATGGTTGGGTTGCTAACCCAGATGGTGTTTTGCAGCTAGAGGGTCTTTTCTGCTCTCTGTGGGTTGGATGGGTTATTTTTCATGTCTATTCTAAAGACCCAAATGATTTTTTGTTATGATCTTTTGTTGTCTCTTTGGTGGTCGACTGGGTTATTTTTATTACCTATCTTTAAGATCCAGATGATTTTGTTGTTCTTGTTCCTCTTTAAACTCCTGTTGTGAGGTATGCCTAAGGATGGTGCAATTTTTTTTGTTGGTTTGGTGGCTTTTCTCTTGGTTCTACAACCTATTTCTTCTACAGTGTGAAGACTGATCCTATTGAGGTGGACTCCTCTTCTATAGAGGTGAAGATGGATGTTGTGGGTCTTGGTGGAAGCTTCGTGCTCTGGTTTTCTTAGCTACTATCCCTTTTGAGGTCGATTTTGTGGCTACTGGTGATCTCTGGATTTAGTGGAAAAAGTTTTCATGTGATCCTTTCTAATAGAGAGGAGCTCTATCCTTCATTTATGGAGTTTGAGTTGGCGTCTTGGTTGGAATGATGTTTTAAAGAGTTTTTTCCTTCCTTTGTTCTGCCTTGTATCCCTCGTATTGAGGTTGATAATCTTGGTGGAATGATTGTTTTGATTGGGGACTTTTTTTGCCTTTGTCTTTTTGGCTTAGTGGTACTATTACTGAGTAGATGGTTTGATGCAACTTTGTTGCTTTGGTGCTTGACTATTTCAGGTGTTTTTTGCTAGTTTCTTTGGGTTCAAGGTCCCGACCAAAACCTGGTTGTAAAGGGTTTAAGGTCCCTTCAAAACCTGTTGGTTGCAGTTAGTATTGATCAAAATATCTTTGTTTGATTGTTGTTGATGGGTTGTGGTTGGTTTTCTGATTATTTCTCTAGTAGCTTCTTTTCCTTGTAAAGGGTTTTAGGTCCCTTCAAAACCTTCTTGTATTTGGTTTTGGGTCCCATCAAAACTTGTTTGTCCCCTAATAAAAAACACTATTCTCTTGGTGCTATAAATTTTGTTATAAAACCTTAGAGAATTCACATACAATCAAATCCTAGGGAATATATGTCAATTTAGATTAAAATGGTAAGATTCATAATTATGCTACTAGCAATTATAGGCTAAAAATAAAAGCAAGAGACAATTTTACATTTCTAGCTTTTTAAAACCAAGGATGGTATTTTTGAAGATATTAAAAGGACAATTAAAGATAAATTAAGGATATACTAGGTCATTTAGCTTAACCAAACCTTTGTATAAGCATGTCACAATTATTTATCACTAAATACCCTTAACACTAGCTTACTAGTCTTGGAGACCTAAGGATCTCTTTTATAGTAGACTAGGTTACACATATAACTAAAAGATGTAAAAATATTTAATGTACCCTAACATTATCCCCCTTATGGTTTGTGTAATTCATGTGCAACCTAGGAATCCTATGTGCTCTACTATCTAAAGGTATATTAAGCATTGTTGGTATAAATAGGTGTTTTACCTATCTAGTTCTCTAATAGGTCATATTTACATGTTAAGACCACTTAGGTCCTAGGTGCCTTTTCTAGAAATTTTAGTTGTCTAGATAAGATCTTATCATATCTTATCTAGTTGGATTTTAATTAATGCTTGTGTCTTAGGTCATTTAATAATGTTGAGGTAGTTGTCTCATTATACAATCTATTAAGACACATATCAAGATCTTGTCTAATCATATCTCACATCTTTATATTTATAATCAAGAAATCATATGTACATCATATTCCATTAATTCCAATTTAATTCCAATCCAATAAATTATTAAAATTTTGAGTATTGCATATTGGACATAATCTTGCATCCATTATTATAGATTCATGTTCTTGATTTTCCTTCTTGTAGAAGGTTGTTTAGTTTTTGTAGGTGATCTTGGAGGCTTGAGTTCTTGAGTGACTCTAAGATGATATTAGAGCTATCTATCAGCTCTAACAAGCATATACTCTTATAATATTATTACTATTTGTATTATTGAGTCATGAAAACTACAAAGATGGTGGAGGATTTTATTCAAAATAAATCCTATCATAATAATATTTAAACCTTTTATAACTACATAAAATGAACAATAAAAATATAAAAGGTTAAATAGGAAAATAAATGGAAAGGGGAAAAAGGAGGTGAGAAAATATGTTTGTCAACTACAAGGAAACCATTAAATTAGAGACCCTCACCTACAAGAATAATAAAATAAATCAAATCATAATTAGTCCTATCTCAACATGGGGCATATGTTATGTTTGTGAACCGTAGATTTTTGGACTAGGAATGCTTTGTCTCTTTTACTCAATTAGGGTCTTTCACCTAATGGAAAGAGATAGATCCCACACCCAAAATCTAGGGGGTTCACTCAAATTAAGATGTGTGTGATGTTATTAAGGTTGAATTATATGTTCTGAGTATAAGTAATCTAAGTAAATGATTGATTACAAATGAAAAACCTAAGAATCAATTGATGTTTGAAAACACAGTGTTGATTACAAAATATGAACTAGAAACTTAAACGAATGATAACAAAAATTGAGAAGATTAATCAGAGTGCACCTGGGGGAAGATTATTGTTACTGGATGGTTCTATAATGTCCCATAAATCACTATTAATGACAACTGGGACTGATTTTCCATGCATGGCGAATCAGTCTTGCTTCTGGTAAAATGTCCTAGAAACAGGTTTCTGACTACCGTGAGTTAAATTATGACAAAATAATTTTTTAGGCCTATAGGTGGGACTCATTCACCATGGGCGGAAAATTAGTCTACCTACAGGAATCAAAAATTTTTGGAGTTGACTCTGTGTAGCTAGATCTGCACTTCTACTCCCTACAGGTGTCTGCTTCTAAAACTATGAGATTCGGGTCTGAAAATGAATTTTTGTTGATATTTTTCCTTAAATAAAGAAGAGATGACTTGAATAACTTTAAAATTCAATCTCCAATTATTTCTAAGCCTCCAAGACATCTAAATTTGCAAACAAACAAGAAGAGAAGAAGAGATTTTGATTGTTAGGACATGGGGGTTTGCCTTAGTCAAACCTCGTTTAGGTAATTAAACCAAAATGATGAAAAAATGGAATAAATTACCTTTCCATGATGAATTATCTTGAAATTTTGCAACAAAATATGTAGAATCAACCCTTGGATGTCTTAGGAAGCTAAATTGGTGACTTGCAATGTGAAAGCCCTAGCTTGCTTGACTTGAGATAGAAGATAGATGATGAATGATGAAGAATGGATTGATGAGAGATGTAAAATGAGGAAAAAAACACTTATTTATACTCATTTTTTCCCTAGTATCCCATTAATACCTCATCACAGGCCAACATGAAGCAAAATTAAACTCAAATTTCACTTTTTTCCCGCTCAAAGGTCAAAATTGAGCCAAATGGGACTCATTTGCCACAAATGGAAAATGGGTCCCACTTGGATGGGACTGATTCACCATGCATGGTGAATAGGTCCCAGTGGGGCTATTTTGACAGCTCAAATTCTAAGAGATAAGGAAATAAGGTCTAAAATGCAACCTTGTCAGGTACTTGATCAATTTAAGCCTCAGGATGCACAGTATGGGTTAATATGGGACTATTAGTGATGATGTAAATGTGAAAGTGTAATTAAATACACTTTTCAACACTAAAATGAGGTCCACATAGCCTAGGAATGCACGAAAACCAATGTGAATGTGCAAGACACATTACAACTCTAGTTTAACATTAAATTTATTTTAAAAATCTTCTAGATTGATGTAATAATGTTATTAAACACATTTTATAATGTTGAATTAGGGAGAAATAGGTTAATTAAGTCTAGAAAAGAGTGAAAGTCCTTTACAATACTTTACAACACCTTTACAAGACGTCATTAAAAGCATGTTATTGAATTTGCAAGGGTCCAAGACCTAGTGTGGATGCATAAAATTCCTCACAACACTAGATTAAGACCTCATTATGCCAATTTATCATGAATTAATCCCATGTCAATCAAAGGGTCATTTTTTTTTACGACACATTTAGCCCCCACTTTAGTGAGAGGATGAACTTGCTTCAAATTCACCCTAAATTAGAAATTCAAGAGAGATCCGAGTGTACAGATGCAGATGAAAAAAATGAAAAAGATCAAAGGAGGTGGCCAAGCCCCTAGGATCCAAGATCCTAAGTCAAACAATTAAGATACAAAATCATCAATGGCAAGAAGAAGAGAAGAAAAATAGGGTCAAAAAGATGTACTCACTCTGGGGCCACAAAACTTTAGGTCGTCTACGAGGTGAGAAGTCCATAACATACTCACTCTAGGGCCACATAACTTCTGTTTGTCCATGGGGTGAGAAAGCCCAAAAGGGTAAGATACATATGCTAGTTGATATGCACTCACAAACATAAAGGTGGCTATGAGGAAAATTCATGCCGCTAGGTGGGATTCCCGCTCAACCATATCAAAGTTATACCTCCTACTAACTTGAATAAGGTGCCACAAAGCCAAAGAATGTTCATGAAAAAAAAGAAAGGGTACCACAGGCATGCAAGTTGTGTTATGCAAGGTGGCAAAAAGTAAAATGTAAAATGCAAAAGTGTAAAATGTAATGCGAGAGATGTTCAAAGGAGTCTTGTTAAGTTTATGCAAGGTCAGTCACTTAGGGAACATTGTGTCAGGTGCTGCCACAATAATGGGTTACACTTTTTGGGACATCTTGATTTTTGCCTGAAATCACATATTTTTAGAAAATACAATGATTTAAGACTTTAAATGTTCCATTTAACTAATTTTAATTAAAGAGGGATTGATCAAACCCCCTTAGATCAAACCACCTTGGATAAAACCTTGTTAGATTTAAACCATACCTATAATCAAGTCTCCTCTACACCTATCAAAATGCTAATAAAAACCACTTTTCATTTACCTTTTGGGTGATCAAATGAATTCATTTAAAATTTATGTTTTGTAAGCATGTAGTCCTTATTATAAGCTTCCCAAAAAGTATAATTTTAAATATGTTTAATTTGATTGTTATATTTATTTTTTATTTCTTATGAATGTAGGATTTTCAATGAACATCAAGTTCTTTGTTTCACACATACGAAAAAATAGAAAAATAGAGAAAAAAATTCTAAAAAATACATGTACACTAGGTATTGATGTCCTTATTCCAACAAAAAAAGAATAAGTTATTTCAAATGAATACAAAAAAATTTATGCAGGCCAAAGTACACCCCTGTCCAAATTATAATTACTCTGACTTGGAAAATTAATTAAAATATATATATATAATAAAAAAATATGAAAAAATATCCATGCACTAGATATTGGTGTGAAGATTTTTTTATTTTAAAAATTATAATTGTATCCTATCTATAAAAAAAGTTATGTGGTCCAAAGTAAACACCACTTTTTAAAAATGTTGATTAGTAGAAAAAATAAGTTATTAAAAATTACATAAAATGATTCACAATTTATTTTTAATTTAAAAAATATATATAATTAGAATCTACACAAAATATCTAACAAATAACTAGTTTGATTCATCTCCAAATTCTTAATAGTTTAGCTGCTATAGGTGTAAGAAAGTGAATATCTGGTGAAAAATCCTGATTTTAATGTCAAGTTTGGCCAAAAACTGTAACCCATTATTGTGGGATTACCCTGACATCTAATGTCTCCAAGAGAGGACCAATCAAAGAATAGTATATTCACAACTTAGGGGATGCAGTGTGTTGCATCAGGCCACCAAGAGGAATGTAATATGCTAAGATAGATCACACTTATGAAGGACATCACACCCAATGTCATCCAAAAAGTGACAAACACATCATATAAATGACATGGATACACTAGGAACCAAGAATGCAAATGAAATAATGGTAATATATGCCCATTACTTTAAAGGAATTTCTATACATTGTTTTGTGAGCAATTACTTTAAAGTAGAGAAGAAAAGAAAATGCAAAAAGAAAATAAGACATAAGAGCCAACCTGAAAAGCTCTGTGCCAAGTCATATGTTTCTGAAGTTAGGCTGCGTCATGTCAATGAAAATAGAGAGAGGGAGTATGTCACATGCAAGTCAATCTTAAGACATGTCATCCACATCCCAAGCTTTCTCTTGATACATTCATGAAAGGTTAACGATTATCCAAAAGAGACAACAACAAGTGACATACGGGGATAAGTCTTGCTAACCCTTTGCTCCCAACTAGTGTAGGACAAAGGTGAGCTGAGAATGGATGATGGTATGCTGCCCCTTGCAATGGATGCAAGACATGCAATAGTGAGTATGTGATGATCCTACAACTATGGCATGGAAAGGAGCAACAACTAATGTTATTTATGTGAATAAGGAAGAATCTTGGAAAAGTCTTCTATGATAGTATTGATGTTGAGTGAAGGTTTGGTGATCTTGGGCAAAGGAGAATAACCAAGAACATGAGTTGTTTGTTGTGTGTTTGGCTCTATAGGGTTGTGGATACGTTGTTCACGAGCACCACAAAATTTTCCACTATACCCAAGTTGTTTCATGAGGTCATACCCTTTTCCATAAAGTTGTTTCAGTGCTTTGGAATCAGGTGGTTGTTCATTGTTGTGTTCGTCAAGGGTTGTTTTGGAGTTTGTGGCATTGTCGAAAGTGGTTGAGGTGGATTCTTTTGAAAGGTTGTTTTAGTTTTTTGTTGTCTGATGGTTGGTTAGTCTTGTTTCTCATTTTTATTTTGTGTGAATATGTATTTTCCCATAAAGGAAGGTGTGAATTCTAAGGATCCCTAATCATCACCAAATAATTTAGACACTGATTCCATATTGTATTTTCCCATTTCAACAGGCTCTATATTGGATGTTGGAATTAATGTTTTCAAAGGACTTGTAGCTCCTTTTTCAAGGTGAAAGCAACTTTCAGGCTCTAGATTTGCTTCAACTTGATAAATGTTATTGGTATAGAAATATTTCATTATACGATGAAGGGTTGAAGGCACTGCATTCATCTCATGAATCCATGGTCAACCTAAAAGAAGATTATATGAAAGATCATAAGGCATGACATGGATAGGATTTTGCAAAGTAACCACTCCAAACTTAATAGGTAAAGTGATTACATCGAGTGGTTTCTTTGTTGTATTGTCAAATCCTCAAATAGAGACATAATCAGGTATTATTTGTGACCTGTCAATATCTAATCATCAAGGAGAGTCACACTACACACATTAAGGGCATAACCATTATCAATAAGAGTTCTCTTTATCCATGTCTGATTTTATCAAGCAATGATCATGAAAGCTTCGTTTTGTTTTTGCAACTCTAAAGGAGGGAGCTCATGTTGATGGAAAGTAATGTCAAGATTAGTTTGATTTGTTTTATGAATTAAAGCTACCACATCATTTGGAGTTATACCAAGAGGAGCTGCAATTTGTGTTAAGGCTATTTGAAGAATATTGTGGTAATTTGACAAGTTCTGAAGTAAATCCCAAAGGTAAATCTTTGCAGGAGTATTCTTTAATTGTTCAACAAGATCATACTCCTTTGTGTGTGGGCTATAGCAAGGAGAACTAGGTGGATTGGGTAAAGGTAAGCAGGGTGGAGTTGGTTGTGATGGTTGGGGATTATTTTGAGTGTTATATGTATGAGCAACAATATCATTACTAGATTGTTGCAATACATTGGTTTTAGGGGGGTAGAGGGTGTATCGGGGTTGGTTAGAGGGGTGAAGTTTAAGTGAAGGTGGGTAAAGAATAAGTTGAGGTTTATTTTGAGTTTGTTTTTTGTGTGAAGGTGGGTAGAGAGTAAACTTGGGTTTAGGTGAAGGTTTATGTGAAGGGGGGATAAAGGATGAGTTGAGGTTGAATGATGTTAACATCCCATAACAATTGAGAGTCTTCATTGTCTTTGAAGGGTATGCTATCTTTGTCTTGAGTCATAATATCCTCCCTAGAAGGAGAGTTCTTAGGAGAACAACAAACCACATGCTCATGACAATTAAGCTTTGTTTCATCCAAAATAACTTCATCACAACCAAGGGAGTTATGGATGGTTGAATGTGTTTGATTAGGGGAAGACTTTATGCAATCATTCAATGTTTGTAATGTCTCATTCTCTTGTTTCATATTATCTAACCTACTAGGAGAGCTTGTAATATGTCCATCTAAGGTTGAAGTGTGTAAATTAGCTTCATCACAAGTGGGAGATGCATAAAGAGAAGAAAAAGAATCACATTCTTGTTTCTCAATGATTGGATCTGTTTGATTAAGTATGTATTCTTGGATGGGGGAAACATTAGGAAAGGTCCAGCAAGACGATTCTCATGATTATCTTTGATTACCTCCCTCTCTCCAATAATTTCTTCCAAAATAGGGGAAGAAAAATAAAGAAGATTTTCATAGGTCTTAAATATTTGGTCATCTAATGTCAACATATCCTCCTCACAAATAATGTGATTGCCATGATTACTCACAAAAACATTCTCACAAATAGGGGAGGATTTGGGAGATGAATCTATGGTCTCATCATCATGTTGTGTTGTGTGATTGTCATGATTACTTAGTGTGATGTCCTATTATGTAGTAATGTTATGTCTAATAGGAGAGGTAAGAGGAGAGAAACAACTCAGATTTCCACAACTCTCATCAATTGGTTCTTTTAGCATTAAAATATCTGCTTCACAAGTGTGAGAGATAATAGGAGAAGAAAAAATGTAAGTGTTATGAATATCCAAGGTTTATTTCACTAAAATAACCTCATCCACAAAAGGGGAACTATGAGAGGGATCTATGACGAAAAAAAAGAGAGGGGAAAGGACCTCATAGTCATATACTTATAACAAAAGTTGCTTACAACATGCAATAATATCTAAAAAGAGAACATGTAAGATGAGAACTATAGAATTTTGTAATGAAAACATGATGAAGTAATTAATCTACAATCTTGATATGTAACAATGCTAAAGCAAAGATGCAAATGAAGAAGGATGTTTCAGATTTCAAAGGTGACAATTGACTAATTATGAGATGTAACAAGATGAGAATGCAAACTTGAAAGTGAAACCATGCATGAAATGAGCTAATTAAGGCTAGATTTTATGAAATGCATGTTATAGAAATAAAACTAACTGATATAGGTAGGTTAAGGCACCAAACAAAAGCTAAAAAATAGAGTTCTGAGTTCTGTACAATGCTGTTTCATGGGTCAGAAGGGACTGATTCGCCCAGGGTAGCGAATGAGCCCCAGTATGGACTTTTAAAAAAGAAGAAGAAATTTTTGACTAATTTTGATGGTTTTTGAGTGTTATGATGCAAATCTAATTGAAAAATTTAGAATTTCAAAGAGTTGAAATGAATTTAGATGATAAAAATGCAAACAAAATGCACTCTTTTATGAATGCAAAATTTAAAAACTAGCATGCAAACCCTAATGCAAGCTAGATCTATGATGATTAAAGGACTCCAAATCATTCAATAAATCATTTGAAAAGTAAGCTCACCAAAATGAACTATAGATTTTTGGACTAAGAATGATTTGTCTCTTTTACTCAATTAGGGTCTTTCACCTAATGGAAAGAGATAGATCCCACACCCAAAATATAGGGGGTTCACTCAAATTAAGATGTGTGTGATGTTATTAAGGCTGAATGAGATGATCTGAGTATAACTAAGCTAAGTAAATGGTTGATTACATATGCAAAACTAAGAAGCAATTGATGTTTGAAAACATAATGTTAATTGTAAATTATGAACTAGAAACTTAAACAAATGATAACAAAAATTGTTAAGATTAATCAGAGTGCACCTGAGGGAAGATCATTGTTACTGGAGGGTTTTGGAATGTCCCAGAAATCATTGTTAATGACCACTAGGACTGATTCTCCATGAATGGCGAATCAACCCTGCTTTTGGTAAAAAGTCCTAGAAATAGATTTCTGACTACCGGGAGTTGAATTATGAAAAAATATTTTTTTAGGCCTACAGGTGGGACTCATTTTCCATGGGTGGAAAATTAGTCCACCTACAATAATCTACAAATTTTGGAGTAGACTATTTGTAGCTAGATCTGCACTTCTACTTCTTATAGGTGTCTACTTCTAAAACTGTTGGATTCGGGTCTGAAAATGACTTTTTATTGATATTTTTCCTTAAATAAAGAAGAGATGACTTGAATAACTTTGAAATGAAATATTCAATGATTCCTAAGCCTCCAAGACATCTAAATATGCAAAAACACAAGAAGAGAAGAAGATATTTTGATTGTTAGGACATGGGGGTTTGCCTTGGTCAAACCCCGTTTAGGTAATTAAACCAAAATGACAAAAGAATGGAATGAAGCATGCAACAATGGAATAAATTACCTTTCCATTATGAATGATCTTGAAATTTTGCAACAAAATATGTAGAATCAACCCTTGGATGTCTTAGGAAGCTAAATTGGTGACTTGCAATGTGAAAGCCCTAGCTTGCTTGACTTGAGATAGAAGATAGATGATGAATGATGAAGAATGGATTGATGAGAGGTGTAAAATGAGGAGAAAAACACTTATTTATACTCATTTGTGCCCTAGTATCCCATTAATACCTCATCACAGGCCAACATGAAGCAAAATTAAACTCAAATTTCACTTTTTTCCTGCTCAAAGGTCAAAATTGAGCCAAATGGTACTCATTCGCCACAAATGGAAAATGGGTCCCACCTGGATGGGACTGATTCACCATGCATGGTGAATGGGTCCCACTGGGGCTATTTTGACAGCTCAAATGCCACGAGATAAGGAAATAAGGTCTAAAATGTAACCCTGTCGGGTACTCGATCAATTTAAGCCTCATGATGCACAATATGGGTTAATATGGGACTATTAGTGATGATGTAAATGTAAATAGGGCTTGGGACACATAAATCAATGTGAAAGTGTAATTAAATACACTTTTCAACACTAAATGAGGTCACGAAAACCAATGTGAATGTGCAAGACACATTACAACACTAGTTTAACATTAAATTTATTTTAAAAAGCTTCTAGATTGATGTAATAATGTTATTAAACACATTTTATAATGTTGAATTAGGGAGAAATAGGTTAATTAAGTCTAGAAAAGCGTGAAAGTCCTTTACAAGACTTTACAACACCTTTACAAGACATCATTAAAAGCATGTTATTCAATTTACAAGGGTCCAAGACCTAGTGTGGATGCATAAAATGCCTCACAACACTAGATTAAGACATAATGAATCCAATTTATCATGAATTAATCCCATGTCAAGCAAAGGGTCCTTTTTTTCTACGAGACAGTTTGTAAATGAATTTATTGTTTGTAACATTATGTATGCCTAATAAAAAATGGCAAGAAAATGGAAGATAAGGAGAGATCAAAATAAAATTTTTACCTTAAACCCTTTGTAAGTTTTGGTTTAGATATTGGAACTATGGAAACTAAGTTTGTTTGAAGAGCATATACAATAACAAGAATAAGATTAAAGACTTCTCTACTGATAAATACTTTGATGATGATGCTATTGATATATTATTTATTTTATTATCCTTACTAGTGATGAATTATGGCTGATTGATTTAGGTACAGGTCTCATATCACACTAATCCTCACAAGAAATGGTTTTCTCATTAAAAATAATATGATTACGGTGAGTTGTTCCTTGGTGACAATAATTCACAAAATATGATTTGTAATGGGAAAGTAAATTTAGCTTCTTGTTTAATAGGAGATAATTTTATCTATAAATTTAGCTTCTTGTTTAATAGGAGATAATTTTATCTACAATTGTGTTACATAATCCTAATCCTAAGAACATTTTAATTTTGGTTTCTAGGATAAGCTATGTTTGTGTTCCCATAATTTGACAAGAGTGGTTACAATTTGAATAGAGGGAATTTAGTGCTAGCTAAGGGCACTTGATATAGTACACCCTTTTTTTAGTTGGAAGCATTTTCATATTATAAATTTACCTTGATGTAATATAAAACTCTAACTCATGTATTTTTTAGCACCATAGAGTAGGCCACATTGGTGAAAAAGGACTAAATTTTTTTATTAATAAAAATATGGTGGATGGTATATCTAGTTATTTAGAAAAAAAAGATATTGGAACTATGTGTTGGAAAAATGAAAGAGTTAATTTTAATTCTTGAAACATGAGAAAATAAATTGCTTGAGCTTATTTATAATGATGATTTTATTCCTATGGGTGTTGCTTCAATTGGTTAATCTTGTTATTACATTTCAGTTATCAATGAATACTCATGCTATACTTAGATTTATTTTCTAAAGTATAGGTCTATTACTATTAAATTTTTTAATGATTTTAAGGTTCTTATTGAAAATAAGAAACAAATATTAAAATTATTACTTAGGTTAGATAATAGAGGTAAATATCTCTCTAGAGAATTTAGTGATTTATAAAAACATGTAGGTTTGTTCAAGGTAGAAGACAAGCTATCCTTTATAAGCCATAGAATAATGACACCATAAAATGATGAGTCTAGGAATTTGATGAAAAAAGATAGAATTATACTGAATAGTAGTATGCTTGACTAGGGTATTTGAGTTGAGGTTGTAAGTCCTAAAGGTTATTTGATTAAAAGTTCTCCTTGTTCTACTCTAGTAAATATTGTATGAAGTGTGGTAGCTAAAAATACCTTTGTTTCAAACATTATAATTTTTAGCTATGGGACTTGTTTTCATTTGTCTAAAGTGAAATGATCTAAGTTACATTTCAAGAATAGAAAATGTATTTTTATTAGTTATGAAAATAAGTTAAGGGCTATAAAATTTGGAATCATCTAAAAAAATTATTGTAGATATGCGATTTTATGGATCATAAAGTTATCTCTATTGTAATATAGTCATAGGAAAAGACAAGAAGACAAGGGAATTTAATTTTTTTTTATAAGAAGTGATCCAATTGATATCTTAAACCCACTTGGATAGAATTTTTATGGATGAATCAAGGTTCAATATCAAAAATATTTTTATTAATATTTTCTACATCTATGTAATCTATATTTTGGAGGACATTGGAGTTAATTGGCCCTTGATTTTATTTTATTTTATTATGATGAGGTTTGAAAGCTTCCCTCTATCATATATCAAAATAAAAATCTTGGACATCAAACTAGTTCATTTTTTGCTAATAAGATTGGATTTTTGACACCACCAAGTCGAGGTCCCAAAATTAAATATTTGATTATTTTTTATATTTATCTTGTAACTAATTTTTCCTCATACTGACCTAGATGCTATTTTAACTTCCAAGGATGAAATGGGTGCTATGAATCTTCAATTTCTAATGAGAACCAGAGTTACTAGTTTTTAACTAAGTTTTGTAGTTTTATTTATGAAACATAGATTTTTGGGGCCTTATGGACTACTCTTGCACTTCTAGGGTTTTTCACCTAAAAGGAGAGAGATAGGGCCAAAAATGCTTATGTATCACTCAAATTAGGATGTGTGTGATGTGATGTGATGTAAGTGAAGTAAAATAAATGTAATAGATTAATCTAGGTGGTTGAAAATGAATGCAAAAGTGCAATCACAACTATGTTTGAAAACACATTGTGATATGCAAACAACTATGTAAATGAAGAAAATATGCAGAACATAAGGTACAAGGATGAATCTGAGTGCACCTGGGTGAAATGTGAGCTTTCTGGAGTGTTTTGGATGCTAGTGAAATTTACTGATTTTTCACAGTGGGACTCATTCGCCCAGGGTGGCAAATTAGTCCACCTACCAGTGAAAAACTACTAGGAGCTGGTTTTTGTCTGTCAGGATCTGAAATATGACAAAAATCAAGTTTCCAGTCCTAAGGTGGGACTCATTCAATATAGGTGGTGAATCAGTCCTCCCCCAAATTTATGAAAAACTAGGAGACAACTCTGCAACACCAGATCTAAAACTGTTTGCTTGTCGGGTTGCCAAAGTCAAATCTACAGAAAATAGACAAATAAGTCTCTCCAAGCTTGATTTTGACTCAAGTTGACTTGAAGCACCTAGTTGACTTGAAAATCACTCTTCAACACCTAATAACCTATCAAATCTAGAAACAAAGGGCTGCAAACAAACAACCAAGAGGGGAAAAATGATTAGGGGTTAGTGAATAGGGATTTTCCTTGGTCAAACCCCACTTTTAATAATTAAACCCTTGAAAAGATAATGTACTGAAACAGAAAAATAAAAAAAATAACATGAAAGTTTTATCAACTCACCTAACTCTTGATGATGCAAGTCTGAAGTAATGTCAATGGCAGCTTCAAAGTGCTTGAATAGTGCTTGAATTGTTGATGTAAAATGCTTGAATGCTTGAGATTGCTTGAATATGATATGCAAATGTTGGAGGATTGTGGGAGATGTAAAATGAGGTGAAAATAACTTATTTATACAATTTTTGTGCCTTAGTATCTGTTCATACCTCATCACAGGCCGACATCAAGTAATTTTGAGGAAATTTGAAATGTTTTGAATTTGGGGCCAAGGGGAATTCATTCACCACCCATAGCGAATGGGTCCCACCTAGGACCTAAAAACAAGTGTCAAGAGAACTGTTGTATTTAATGTTATTTGTCAAGATAATATGTAAAAATACACTTAATTAAGTCATATGAGGGCATAAAGAGACAAAATAAAGCATGAGAAGGGTGTAAATAGTGAAGGTGTTCCTAGAAAAGTGTGAAAGTTTGTTACAAGACTTTACAACACTTCAAAATAGGGCTTGATGATGTGTAAAAAGGTGGGTTTTAAGTGAAATACATTAAATAGAGTCTAGAAGAATGTAGAAATGTCTTACAACACTTCACAACACCTTCAAAAGACATTGTTCTTTAAGTTTTAATACCTAAATAAGCATGTTCAAGCCATGTCACAACATAAAATCAAATCAACATAGTTCCAACACCATGAAACAACACCTAAAAGGCCATGAAAATGACAAGGGACCATTTTTCTACAGCACATTTAGCCCCCACTTTAGTGAGAGGATGAACTTGCTTCAAACTCACACTAAAGTAGCCATGAACATCAAGAGGAGGGTTTAAATGCACTTACACTAGCAAGATGGAATAACAACAATCAAGAGGGATGATCAAGCCCCTAGGATGAAGATCCCATGGAAAACTAAGCATAAGAACAAAGGAACACACAAGTGTTGAGATGAATTGGATGAAGCTTCGATTGTCAATCCAACTAGTTGTGGATTAGATATAGCCTAATTGTTTGAAAAAGAGAATGTGCACTCACTCTGGGGTGATAGAGCACATGACTGTCCACCAAGTGAGAAGGCTCAAATGTATACTCACTCTGGGGCCACGAAACTAGTTGCCCGTGGGGTGAGAAAGCCCAAAAAGTAAGAAACATATGCTAGTTGGTATGCACTCACAAAACACAAAGGTGGCTATGGGGAAAAGTCATGCCGCTAGGTTGGATTCCCACTCAACCATGTCAAAGTTATCCCCATTGATAACCTTAACAAGGAGCCACAAAATATCATGAACAAAAAGAAAGGTACCAAAGTCATGCAAGTTGCGTTATGCAAGGTGGCAAGAATGCAAAATGTAAAATGCAAAAATTTAAAGTGAAAAAATGTAAGATGTAAAATGTTCGAAGGAGTCTTGTTCAGTTTATGCAAGGTCAGTCACTTAGGTAACATTGTATCTAATGTCTCCAAGAGAGGACCAATCAAAGAATAGTATATTCACAACTTAGGGGATGTAGTGCGTCGCATTAGGCCACCAGGAGGAATGTAATATGATAAGAAAGATCACACTTATGAAGGACATCACACCCAATGTCATCCACAAAGTGACAAATGCATCATATAAATGACAAGGCTACACTAGGAACCAAGAATGCAAATGAATTATGGTAATGTATGCCCCCCACTTTAAAGGAATTCCTACACATCGTTCTGTGAGAAATTACACTAAAGTAGAGAAGAAAAGAGAATGCAAAAAGAAAACAAGACATGAGAGCCAACTTAGAAAGCCCTATGACAAGTCATATGTTTCAAAGTTAGGCTGCGTCATGTCTAGGAAAATGAAAAACAAAGAATAGGGAATTGCCCCCTAGAAAAGAAAACACACCAAACACAGAAGGGATCTATGGATTTGGGGTCAGTATGTTTGTTGCTGCAATGTTTTTGTATTAAAGAGCTCAGAACTGTCATCATTCCCCAAATACATAGAAGGAGAATAATGACACAAAGAGATCGAAAACAAAGGAAAAAGAAAGTCCATTTTGAGTCAACATGGAAGAGACATTGCGGTCTCAACGCCTTGCATCATCCCCAAAAGGAAAACACAAGCGAAAAGAAAATGAAAAGGCTTTTGGGTTGAAACATGAAGGAGACACTTTAATCTCAATGCCTTATGTCGTCCCCAAAAGGAAAACACAAAACAAAAAGGAAAAAGACAAGGACCTTGTGGGTCAACATCGAAGAGACATAGAGTGTCTCTAGATGCTTTGTGTCATCCCCAAAATGAAAACACAAAACAAAAAGACAAAAAGACCATGGACGATGAATAGAAGAATAGAGGTACAAATAGAAGAAGTGTACAAAGAGAGAGAACATCGAACACATGATACAGGGGAAAACAATACACACATGAAAACAAAATAAAAAGAGAGAAGTAAAAAGGTTGGTTAGGTAAATGCAAGTCAACCATCTAACAGGTCATCCACCTCCCAATCATGTTTAGTGTAATGCGAGGGTGGTTGACTATCTAAAGGAATAATTGCAAGCGTCGAACCAAGAGTTGTATCAGGTTCTTCACTTGGTGGAGAGGATGTATCATTTAAGCTCATTGTAGATGAAAATAAAGAATTTAAATCATTATGTGCTTCTTCATTGATTTTGGAAATTTTTGCATCATCATCACCATCATCATCATTATCAAGATTTATGAAAATAGGAGGACGAAGGTTGATTTCTAAAGATGAATGTATCAAAAGATGAGGTTGTTGGTTTGGTTCAATTGGCTGCAATTGTTGTAGTGGAATGTCTTGTGGTAGGTCAGGAGAAGGAGGGTGGTCATCTATTATTTCTATCAAAGTTAAAGGTTGATTATCATTATTGTCTTCTATACGAGATTGACGAGCAAGGAGATGACGATGACACCTTTATTCACTAGAACCACGGTTCTATTTAATTCTATTTTGGAGTTTTTGAGTTGTAAGAGCAGATTGAGTCATCATAGGTTCTTCTACTTCTGAAGATGGAAGAACAAAAGAAACGAAAGAGGAGGGATCAACCACTTTCTCTTTTGCTTTGTAAACTTGTTTAAGGCAAGGAGGCTGAGTAGGGATTGTTTCATATTCCCTTGGTCATTTAAACGATGGTGGGGAAATCTCAAGTGGTGATTGTTCAGGAGGTTGTATGGTTTGCTCAATGTCAGACTCAGGTTGAAGCATGGTTTCATCTATGATAGGAGGTGCAAAGGTGGGCGGGGATGAGTTCTGAAGGGACAATTCGACTATCTTTTTGGCTTTAAAATTTTCATAGGCTATAAAAAATAAGTCCTTGTGAGGGGTGGTAGGTTCTATGGGTTCATGCCAGAAGGCTTCTAATGAGAAGTTACCTTTGGAACATAAAGGATTAAAGCCACTATGGTGTATGGTGACTATCTCGTTGTCATGTGGAAACTTCAAGCACTTAAGAACAACTGATGGGACCAATTTCATTGAGTGAAGCCAAGGGAGGCCTAGCCGCAAAAGAAATTGGTCAGATTGTGGAATAATTGAAAATGTTACTTCCAAAGTTTTAGGTCCCATTTTTAAGGGTAGCACGATCGATCCAATCGTAGGGCATGCAAAACCATTATGTGTTTTAATCCGTGCAGTGGGTTTATTGTAATCATCTTGATATAGTTCATGTAATACCAAAAACTCTTCTGTGATCACATTGGCACCACAAGCGGGATCTATTAATATCCCATTAGTGGGCTTTTCATAGATTCAACCAGCTATGTAGAGAGGACCATCAGGAAGCTTTTGGAGTATGTCTTTAGTAGAAAAAGTAATATTAAGTGATTTTGTGGTTTGGCCCTTACGAGGGATAACATGTATCATAGCAAAAAGACTATCCATAGGAATAGCTTGGGTAACAATAGGAGTTGTATCATGTTGTTCATTATTGGTATCAACAGTCATTACATCAAGCTCTGAAGATTCACTAGCCTTGAAAAACGAGGTAGTATGTTTCGACATAGGATTATTGAAAATTTGTAAATTCTGGTTAGGAGGTGCAATAGACTTATTGCTTTGATCATTAACACTTGCAATGGTCAATTCACCCAAATCAATGAGGTCTTGAACTAAATGCTTAAGACACTTACAATGTTCAGTGTCATGGTCATTTTGACGATGAAAGTGATAATAAGCATTAGGTTTGAATGTAGGTGGTAATGGCTGATTTGGATCAAGTGGTTGAATAGGTGGCAAAGTGAGCATGCATCTTTGGATTAATTAGTTCATTGTGTGATGGAGGGTATCAGGTAAAGGAGTGAAATGTCGATTCAGATCTCCATAATGATAAGGCATGGCTGCCCTAATAACGACCACTTGATTCAGAACAGATTGGGTTGGTTGTGGTTGGGGTTGAGGAGGCAGATTAAATTGTAAAAAGCCTCTATTAGGTTTGCAAAAGTTTTGTGTGTTGTTTTGGTTTTGATTGGTGTTTTCTAGTTTGTCAACTCGGTTGGAATTGGATTTTGAATCACAACTTGAAATTGAATTTTGGTAGTCACATAATGTTGTACATAAATGCATGAATGAAGGGAATTTCATCATGGTGAGTTTATCCTGAAGGTTGGTCTGCAAGTTTTCGATAAACATCTTTTGTAGATGTACATTGGGAATCTTGACATCAATTTGAGCATATAAGGATTGGTAACGTGAGATGAAATCCGTCACTTTTTCATCCATGTTTTGTCTACATCTCATAAGGTCGACCATTGTCTTTTTAGGTGTCATGTGAAATTGAAAGTTACTAATGAAAGCATCTGCCAATTCATTGAATGAACAGATGGAATGACTAAGCAAGTTGGAAAACCATTCTACAGTAGTGTCTTTCAAAGTCCATGGAAAGTTTTTTGCTAAAAATTTATCATCAAGGACAAAGTCACTACACAAAGTTGTATAAGAATTAATATGGTTGATAGGATCTCCTTTTCTTCCATATTTCTCAAACCGAGGCATTTCTATCCCTTGTGGCATTAGGGTACGAAAGATTTCTAAGGATAAGGGACTACTATGGACATGATAGGTGGGTGGAGCAAGTTGACTTTGACTGATGTTGGAAAGTTGATGTTGCATAGATGAAATGGTAGTGAGAAGCTATGTAAGAAGAGGATCGGGGTATGTGGGTTGAGGTGGAAGGGAAAATGGTGATGGAGTGTAATTTATGTTGGGGGAAGTGAAAGGAATGCTAAGAGGTGTGAAAGTGGTAGAAGGGACTTGCAATGCCACAAAGGAAGTAGGAATGCTAGTGGAAATCAGGAAAGAAGTAGCTTGATGCATAGTTGTATGGACTTACGGATTGGTATAAGTTGGGATGGAAACAATGGTTGAAGGGGGAGGAACTTGAGGTGCTCCTTGGCTTACAGGAATGGTTGCGGATTGGATGTTTGAAGAGGCATGTTTATTGTAAATCTTAGCAATTTTCTTCATCACTTGCAAGCCATCATCACTTTCAATCAAATGATGAAGATTCTCAATGGCAAGTAAGGTAGTTGTGGAAATGTTTTCAAGTGACAAGTCTTGTTGTAAATGTGCAAAGTCCTCATGAATATTAATGACCTTTTCTTGCGAAAGGGAATTGGTTTGGTTGTCAAAATTCATTGGATGGAAAGGTGAAGGTATAAAAGTGGTATTGCCAGGGCCTAATGCACCATTTTCCATACTAGGAGTAGGAGCCCGTGAGATCCCAAGGTCCATAATGAAAGTGCTATCATGGGATGCCATGAGTCTAGAACTTTTTCTCACTAAAGTATTATCAACGGGGCACCAAACACTCATGCAAGTACCATAAAGGAGGGGTGAAGGCCAATGCAAGCTAATCTAAGAGCTCTAAAATGAAAATAATAGAAAATATAATAATTGTAATAGAGAGCTAACTACAAAAAATAGAAATGCGAACAAATGGCAGAAAAATGCTAAAAATGTTATTTAACAAGTGCAGAGGGACTGATTCACCTTGGGTGGCGAATGAGTCCTAGTATGGAGTTTTTTAATGTTTTTCAAAAATTTTAAGATGATTTAAATGTTCTACACTATGCAATTGTCAGATGTAGAATGTATATTTTTACCTTTTCCAATTGGATGTAATGCAAAAATGAAATCTAAATAAAGTTTTCACTAATGCAAAATGAAAAGTCCTAGAATGCAATAACAAATCAAAAGGACAACACTACTGAAAATGAACTTGAAAAAATCAAAGGAACCTTGAAAAAGATCGCCGAGCAAAATTGCAGAATTGCCAAACATAATTCTGTTATCATCAAGGCTATGTCTGAAAGATTGGAGAAAACCTAGAAGAGAGCTCTGATTGTCGACCTTGATTAGGAGAAAGACCAGGACGAGGAAGCTGGGATATCTAAACGTACCAGATCTAGCACGAAATGGAAAGTCCAAACTACCCCTAGTATGGCTCAGATCTTTATGGAGGGGGCTCAGGAAATGGCGGACTTGGAGGAGGTTGCGGATGAGCTCCTGAATTCTATGAACTAATGGTGGTCGGGCCTTGCTTCTTCTGTTTGCTGGCATTTTACTGGCTTGTTTGAGGCTTTTGTTGCTGCCTGTTGATGCTGGTTTTATTTTCTTTGGCAGTTTTTTTGTTTTTTGGACCGTTGTTTCGGTCTTCTCCTGTATTGTTACTTTGTGGTTTCGGGTCCCTGTAAAACCCGTTTATCCCCCCTTTTATCAAAAACAAATCAATGTCTTAATTGAATGGTAATGCAAATGGAAATTAAGATACCATATGTGAATGCAATAAGAAATTCAAAGTGTTCAACAGTCGGGTTCACCAAAATGAAACATAGATTTTTGGGGCCCTATGGACTACTCTTGCACTTCTAGGGTTTTTCACTTGAAAGGAGAGAGATAGGGCCAAAAATTCTTATGTATCACTCAAATTAGGATGTGTGTAATGTGATGTGATGTAAGTAAAGTTAAATAAATGCAATAGATTAATCTAGGTGGTTGAAAAAGAATGCAAAAGTGCAATTACAACTATGTTTGAAAACACATTATGATATGCAAACAATTATGTAAATGTAGAAAATATGTAGAAAAAAAGTTACAAGGATGAATATGAGTGCACCTAGGTGAGATGTGAGATTTTTGGAGTGTTCTGGATGCTGGTGAAATTTAATGATTTTTCACAGTGGGACTCATTCACCCAGGATGGCGAATCAGTCCACCTACTGGTGAAAAACTACCAGGAGCTGGTTTTTGTCTATCAGGATCTAAAATCTGACAAAAATCAAGTTTCCAATCCTAAGGTGGGACTCATTCACCATAGGTGGCGAATCAATCCTCCCCCAAATTTCTGAAAAACTAGGAGACAACTCTGCAACACCAGATCTAAGAATGTTTACTTGTCAGGTTACCAAAGTCAAATCTATAGAAAACAGACAAATAAGTCTCTCCAAGCTTGATTTTGACTCAAGTTGACTTGAAGCACCTAATTGACTTGAAAATCACTCTTCAACACCTAATAACCTATCAAATCTTCAAACAAAGGGCTGCAAACAAACAACCAAGAGGGTGGAAATGATTAGGGGTTAGTGAATAGGGGTTTGCCTTGGTCAAACTCCACTTTTGGTAATTAAACCCTTGAAAAGACAATGTAATGAAAGAGAAAGATAAACTAATAACATGCAAGTGTTATCAACTCACCTAACTCTTGATGATGCAAGTCTGAAGTAATGTCAATGGCAGCTTCAAAGTGCTTGAATAGTGCTTGAATTGTTGATGTAAAATGCTTGAATGCTTGAGATTGCTTGAATATAATATGTGAATGTTGGAGGATTGTGGGAGATGTAAAATGAGGTGAAAATCACTTATTTATTTAATTCTTGTGCCTTAGTATCCATTCATACCTCATCATAGGCCGACATCAAGTGATTTTGAATAAAATATCGATAGGAAATTTGAAATGTTTTGAATTTGGGGCCAAGGGGGACTCATTCGCCACCCATGGTGAATGGGTCCCACCTAGGACCTAAAAACAAGTGTCGGGAGAAATGTTGTATTTAATGTTATTTGTCGGGATAATATGTAAAAATACACTTAATTAAGTCATATGAGGGCATAAAGAGAATAAAGCATGTGAAGGGTGTAAATAGTGAAGATGTGCCTAGAAAAGTGTGAAAGTTTGTTACAAGACTTTACAACACTTCAAAATAGGGCTTGATGATGTGTAAAAAGGTGGTTTTTAGGTGAAATGCATTAAATAGAGTCTAGAAGAATGTAGAAATGTCTTACAACACTTCACAAAACCTTCACAAGACATCGTTCTTTAAGTTTTAATACCTAAATAAGCATGTTCAAGCCATGTCACAACATGAAATCAAAGCAACATAGTTCCAACACCATGAAACAAGACCTTAAAGGCCATGAAAATGACAAGGGACCATTTTTCTATGACACAATTTAAAAAATGTATAAATAGCACGATTTCATTATCAAGGAGATATATTAGAAGGCATGCATATCTTCCACATGGTTTGAAAAAATACATAATATCTTAATTTTAAATGGGAAGATATTTTATGTCTTGAGTAATTATTAATCCATATTTATTTGTGGTTTCAATCATTGATCATAAGAAAACTAGTCCCTCATTGGGTATTATCCTCTATATTTCAAGTTTAATTTAGATCAAGCAAGAAGATGCACATGTTGAAGAACACATTGAAAAAGAGGATTTAGAGGAAGAAAGAAGATGCACATGTTGACTAACACGTTGAAAAAGAGGATTTAGAGGAAGAAAGAAGATGCACATGTTGAAGAACAAGTTGAAAAAGAGGATTTAGAGGAAGAAGAAGGGTCATATTCAAATATTTTAGATTAACAATAGTATGAGCCTCTTAATACATGATTGAGAAGGTTCACAAGGAAACTCAAACTAGCTCACAAGTATATCACACCATAATTCCATTGTATGTTTATTTTATATTATACTAATAATGAGCCTAGATCTATTAAGGAAGTTATTTATTTAAATGAGAATGAGTGTCAGATGTAGACCATGCAAGAGGAGATGATATCCTTTGAAAAATGTAATATATTGGATCTAGTGTATTTTCCTAATTGAAGGAAGCCCATTGGATGCAAATGAGGATTTTTAAATTTTTTTTGAAGCATATTATTATTTGGAGTGATACAAGACAAGAATAGTGATAGAATGTTACTTCTAAGTTAAGGGTTATTATTTTAGTTAAATTATCTCTCCTATTATAAAGATAACCTTTATTATATTCTTAATTTTTATTGTTGTTGCTTATGATTTAAAAGTAGATAGAATGAATATTAAAACATCTTTTTTTCATGGGGATAATGAAGAGAAAATTTATGCAAATTAACCTAATAGTTTTTTAATGAAAGGAAAGGATTTTTTTTGTAGGTCAAAACTATATTATATGGTTTGAATTAATCACCTTGTATGTGGTATAACAAAAAATATTGATTTCATATTGTATCTTAGGTTTTTAAGTGTAGGAGTTGGCATAAAATTCTCTATACAAGATTTGGCTATGGATGTAGCCACCCAAGATATCTAATCTTTAATGAAATCAAAAGAGAGACTAAACATGAGAGAATAATTACATTCTATGAAAGAATGCCATGAATATGATGGATTAACATTAAAATGAGAACCCCTTAGTTATATAGGCTAAGGTGAGACATATGAAAAAAATATATGATTTTTTTCTTAATATTATCACTTGAGACATAAAGTGATGATCCGAAAATAATGCTCTATGTAAACATAAGAAAAATAGTGTGAATAGGACCTACTTGAGGTGAATCAGTTAGTTGGAATGCCTCATCCACACCAAAAGTAAGGAATGAAGCTAACCATTGTGTTTATTTCAAATTAATTGATTATTTCTTAATCACTATCTTATATGTTGATGACATGTTATCCGTTGGAAAAAATAAGTGAATGATTAGTGAGCTCAAAGCTTAGCTTTCTAGTGTCTTTGGAATGAAGGATTTAGGGGCTATAAAATATATCTTATGTATTCCTAGATTATTAAATATTATCTTAATAAAAATATTTGACTTAGTCAAATTAAGTATGCTAAATATTTGTATAATGGTTTGTTATACAAGATTGTAAACCACTAAATATTTCTTTACCTATCAATACTCAATTGTATTTGAAATAATGCCCTAGGTTAGATGATCATTTTGAAGATATTTATAATATTCCTTATAGTAGTATCACAGTTAGTCTAATGAATGATGCTATTTTTACATGACTAGATATAACACAAGTAGTAGGAGTTTTTGGCAAGTTTATATCAAAGCTCAATAAAGAGCATTAGAATTATATTAAAGAATTTATATATATTTGTGATAACTTCTAATTATTTTACTTTTTTTATTATGGACTAATTATGTAAGTAATTTTATTAATATATAGGCCTTTGTTGATTCAAATTGGGTTGGTAACTTGGATGTTATCATATTACATTGTTAATGATAGTTAATGATAGTGAAGGTGTATAGTAGCGGAGGTGTGCAGTTTAAGTGTCTTCCAACCACTCTTTCCTTGTATAAAGACAACTGCTGCACAATGACTAGATTATTGTTGGAATATGTAATTTCTCCCTCAAATCAAATGTAATTAATTAAATGAAAATGAGAAGCTTCCAGATGGCGGGAATATTCCAGAAAGATAGACATAAGGATTAAAATATTTATTTGTAAGAGACAAGTCGGCCTTAGATCTAGAAAGGTCTAGGTAGTTTCTAGAATTATCTATGTAATTCTTAAGACCTTTATTTAACGAGGCAGATGTAATGGATTGTGGTGCGGTAGAGTGTTGGAGCTGATTAAGAATGATGAGTTTATGAATTTGTAAGATCTCTATTAATGATGAATGAAATATAAGTCTATGGCATTTTATGAGTTTATTATTCTGTATTGTGTATTGATCCATATTCATCCACCCTTATTAGAGTGGTATCAGAGCAGGTTCAAGTTCATTGTCAGTTGTAGCTGATCTTGGCTCAAGAAGATCATGGAGATTGCTAGCAGGAGGTCGCTATTTTTTTATTAATGCTAAAGAGTCTTTATTTCATCACAGTTTTCAGAAAAGGAATATCTGCCAGTGTTTTCAAAGTAGCTGCAGCCATAAGCCAATCAAAAATAGCTGATGCAAATTGAAGGATGCTGAAGCTGAAGATCGCAGTCTGGAGCTGTCATTCTCTGAGAGGAATTGCTGCAGAATAGTCAAGATTGTGTTGAAGAAGCCGCCGATTATTGCAAATTTTAGTCGCTGCTGTGTAGAGGACACAAATTAGAATCTAAGCCGCCACAGATAATAGTTGCTGTCATGATTGAATTTTTTGTTCTTCCAAATTTGAATATGCAGATAAGGAGGAATGCAAAGGAGATCAGGGTTGCTATGTTAAAAACCAAAATATGAGAATCACTGATAGAAAGAGATTTGCAGTCAGGAGAGATCGCAGGTATAAGACTAATTTGTCAATCAAAGTTTTTTCTTTTTTTAGCTACTGTTTATTTTTTAGAGGTCACCAGTCATAAGAGAAAATTGAAGTGTGAAGGTACACAAAGCTATCAAATAAGAGGAAATGGGTGTAGCAGAACCATTGTGAAAGGTGTTCAAATAGAGGTAATGGTATTAGCATTGGCTTGAGAATTTATGAAAAGTTTTTTTTTTACAGAAAGGATTGTCATAGTAAATCTGTGTTGCCCTAGTTAGGGTTTGGTACATTTTTGTTGAAATTTTTAGATTACATAAGTTATGTTTAAAGAAAAAGAATTGTGAGATAACATGTATCAAAAATTTGTTGGAAGTGATGATTTGTGAAGTTTGAAGAAAGATTGCAACAAGGGTTTCAAAAGGTTACAGCGAGTTGAAGGAAATTGTGGAAGAGTGAAGGCAAGCGATTGCAAAATTGAGGTAATATTATTTGTTTGATTCAATGGGAAATGCTGATAGAATAAAGAAAGAGAAAAAAAAAAATTTAGAAGAAGAATTAATAAAGGTGAAGAAAGAAAATACAAGTTTAAAATGTGAAAAGGATTTTTTAGAAAAAGAATTGGAAAAATTAAGGAAAGAAATGGGGGTAGAAAAATGTAATCTTTATACAGAGGCAATTGAAGAGCTAGAGGATAAGTTAAAGTTTGTGGAACAAATAAATAATTTGCAGGTGAAGGAATTGTGCAAATTTAGAGAGAAAAATAAAGAGCTTGAAGAAAAACTAGAATTGTTTGATGAGATTAATACAAGGAATGAGGAATTGGAAAAAAGAGTGAAATTGGTTGATGATTTAGAAGAGAAGTTAAAAAAATTAGAAGAAGCAAATAGTTTGCAGATGAAGGAAATTACAAAATTGAATGAATGTTTGAAGTCAAAATCCGTAAGTGATGTTTTATGTAGTACAGAATATTTGAGTTTGTCAATTGATAAATGTGTTTTTGCTGAAGAAGTTTGTGATAAAAAATGCCAAAATGATAATGTTGTTAGCTGTAATGGCAATGAAATGAATGTTGGTTTAAAGATCATGGAAAGAATGGGATACAAAGGTAAAGGCTTAGGAAGGCATGATCAAGGAATGAGAGAGCCAATTAAGCCAATAATGAGGCCAAAGCATGAAGGTCTTGGATATGTGTCAGGTAAAGAAAATAATACAGGTGTAACCAAATTTGTTAAAAAAATGGAATGTATGCAATGTTGTCATTGTAACAGGAAAGGTCATGCAAAGGATACATGTTGGGATCTACATCCATGCAGAATATGTCATTTGAGAAATCATTCAGAGAAGATGTGTTGGCAAAGAGAGAAGAAAAATACAGGAAGCATGCAAATGGATTGTGGATGGAATTACGGATCAAGTTGGCAAAAGATGACAGGTATGTTCAAAAGATTGTTCAAGTGGGAATGCTCTTATGTCAAAGATGAAAGAAATCAAGAGAGGTTTGTTGGTCTAGCAAGACGTCAAAGAAGATGGAAAGATACAAATAGCGAGTTCACAGAAAAGAGGAATTCCAGTTTGAAGTTCTGGAAGTTTGAAGTTTGAATGACTACCGTAGCAGTGGGATGGGAGTTGAAAAGAGTTGAGGAAAGAGATCTGCAGATCGTAAAAGATGGTTTGAAGTTTGAAGACTTGGACAAAGGCATCATCAGGCATGAAGATATCAAGCAACGAAAAGGATTTGCAAAGTCAATAGTCAAGAGCAAGGAAATTTATGCAGTAGCATTTGAGGTCGAAATTAGGGGGGAGTGTTGGAATATGTAATTTCTCCCTCAAATCAAATGTAATTAATTAAATGAAAATGAGAAGCTTCTAGATGGCAGGAATATTCCAGAAAGATAGAAATAAGGATTAAAATATTTATTTGTAAGAGACAAGTCGGCCTTAGATCTAGAAAGGTCTAGGTAGTTTCTAGAATTATCTATGTAATTCTTAAGACCTCTATTTAAGGAGGCAGATGTAATGGATTGTGGTGCGGTGGAGTGTTGGAGCTGATTAAGAATGATGAGTTTATGAATTTGTAAGATCTCTATTAATGATGAATGAAATATAAGTCTATGGCATTTTATGAGTTTATTATTCTGTGTTGTGTATTGATCCATATTCATCCACCCCTACCCCTATTAATTATGGTGTTTTATGCCTTTCATATTGTATCAGAGGGCGCAGGATCCTATGGAAGGTTGAAGTGTGGATGGCCTATAAGACAAGGCGGTTTAGATTTGTATAGGTCAGGCCAGAGCAATGATGAGCATTGGTGCTTTCTTTGATATGCTTGACTGGTCTGCAGGCGTTTGTTTTGGCTTCTGAATTGTTTCACTTAGTTGATCTACTGCTTGCATTTGATAAGGGTTGACGGGGCCACTTACTTTGTGGCAGTTGTGTGTGTGTGATATAATAACACACTCTTCTCAGATGCCTTCCCTGCACATCCAACTCCACAATCCACTAAGAAAATTCCATGTTGTTTGGTGGCGCTGCCTAGACATGAACTTGAAGAAGTAGCGTGAGTGCTCGTTTGCATTCAATCTTGGAGGAAAGAACAATTAATGGCAGTGTAAGCAATGCAGCCATAAAGAATGAACTTGCTTAGAAATTTAGGAAGACACCAGTTTATTGGAGGAAGAGCAGAGCGGTAATAAGAGACATTGATGACATTG
The DNA here is from genome assembly GCA_007258455.2 of Sequoia sempervirens. Taxonomy (NCBI): domain Eukaryota; kingdom Viridiplantae; phylum Streptophyta; class Pinopsida; order Cupressales; family Cupressaceae; genus Sequoia; species Sequoia sempervirens. The sequence continues at coordinate 300,533,542 of VDFB02000015.1, read as the reverse complement.
ATCTTATATTGTTAGCATCTTCTATTTGTTATGTTACGTTGATTATAGATATGGGGATATTCCACCTCGAGATCTTCTTTGAGTCCAGAATGGTAAAGGGAAATATGACTTCGTACCAGCAGGTAATGCTTCACTTCTTGTTCTTGGAGAAGGTAAACAATAGGGGTTTATGTGCAATTGGACAAGCCAATTCTTTGCAATACATGTTCCTTGAAGGACTTGCTGTTAGAAAGGCTTGTATGAGAGAAGGGAGTAAGGAAGTGAAGGTCGACTGTGGGGTAATGTTTTTTATTTTTGTAGATTTTATTAATGGTAGTTTGTGAGTTGATAGTGGGATATTTTTATGTAAAGTGGATATAGTATAATGGAGATTTTATTAGACAAAAATTCTGGATTTAATTTTCATATTTAGAGAATGAAAATTCAAATGCAATTAATGAATACAAATTTATGTGGAATAGTAGGTGGAAAAGAAAACCCATCTATAGATGCCAATAAGTTATTGGATTGGAATAGTAGAGATGATAAAGCCAAGGCTATTATCAGCCTTGCTCTTTTTGACTCTAATTTACATCATACAGATTTAGACAAAGCATCAGTGGAGATTTTGGATTATTTGAATAAATTATTTGGAGAAAAAACACTCAATGCAAAGTTTTTCCTAAAACTTCAATTATTCAGGTTCAAAATGAAAGATGAAATCACATAAGTAATTTTAGGTCTCTCATTAGACAACTAACAAAATTCAAGGCACCAAAAAATGATGATGATGCTAGAACTATATAATAATGTTATTTTTACACTCAATCAAATAACTTCTTAAGAGTTAGAAGATATGATTTCAGCCCTTTTAGCAAAAGAAAAGAGAACAAATACAAAATATACAAAAGGTGATTCTCAACTAGAGAATGCATTATATTCTCTAAGCCATAATAAAAGGTCAGGTAAAAATAATGGGGAAATTAAGTTCTTTTATTTTAAGAAAAAAGGTTGAACATAGCTTGGTCTTATAAAACTCAAACCAACGATGTTCTTAAAGGAGATCTCAAAGATCAAACAAATGGAGGTAACTTATTTTATATTGAGGATGAGGATGAAGATCTACTAGATGATGATTTTGTTGATATTACTAAGAATAGTTTAGTACTTTGAACCATCATATTGGAGGTGGGTGGTATTGGAGGATGGAGGAATTTTCATAATCTCAAGTTATCTTCTTTCTTTGAGAAGGTGCTTTGCATGAGAAGCGATTAAATACTTTCTATTTTTTATTTCCTTGTTGCTGGTGATGGATTTCAAAAATATATATATTGTGAAGTTTGATTTTTGGAGATAGGTAAAGGATTTGGTGTTGAACTCAATATGGATTGTTGTCTAGTGAGTTTATGAGATTGTGATTGAGAATTATACCCTTTAGAGGGTCAATAGACAACTTTATGGAGATTTTTTGCAACTCAATATGGATTGTTGTCGAATCAGGAATCAATGATTCAATAGTTTGAGAAAATGGTAGTCCAAGAACTCAAGAATTCAACTTGAAGCTACAACCTTTCAAGGGTCACACGGTAGCTTGATGGAGTTCCACTTGATTCAATATTTTTTTCTTCAAGGAAGATCTTCTCAAGAATGTATATCTATTTTGTAATTAACATGTTTTGTTATGTAAGACTTAAGGGGGGATCCCTTGGCAAAGTGAATTTCAAGTTTTTCAGGGGTACATTATTAGGAACAATGTAATCAGGGGAGAATGTTAGCATATTACATTGTTAATGATAGTTAATGATAGAAAAGGTGTACAATAGTAGAGGTGTACAATTTAAATGTCTTCCAACTACTCTTTCAATTGCTATTTCCTTGTATAAATGTGGTTGTTGCACAATAAATAGATCATGATGTTTTATAACTTTCATTGGATAGTATGAGGTCCACGAGTGGTTATGTGTTCACTCCGGGTTTGGAGGTGTAATTAACTAGTTGAGTAAGAGGTAACTCATAATCATGTTATATACTACAAAAATAGAGTGCATGGCTACTACACATGCCTATAAGGAGACAATGTGATTATAGAGGTTATGTTTAGGTATCAACTTTTAGTTTAGGAAAGTAAAGATCAAATGTAATAATTAAGGGGCTATATTGGCAATGTACTAGGTGGGATAAAATTATATAAGGTCCAGTCACACTAACAATATGTAAAATATCCAAATATAAGCTTACATACGAGAAAATAAAATTATTTAGGCTTGTAGAATAGAACCTACTACTAAATAAAAAATATAAGGAATTATGACGTAATCTAACTCCTCAAAATTAGGAGGCTAGGATAATCATAATTTATAATTTTAGGGATGGATTGTAACCATGTAAAATTTTGGGGGTATAGTTGTCATGTAGATGTTACTTTTGGAGAGATAGTATTAAACTAGGAGAGGGAAATAAGCTTGGGTGGATGGATTTTTTTGAGTTAATTTTAGAGGGGGGTGAGACTTATGTAATGGATTATTTCCTTTAAATGTAATATATTGTTGATACTTTATTGTATATTGTGATATTGTGGATGTTTTCTTTCTTCTTTGTCTACTATATTTTGATGAAAATATGTAATCCTTCTATGTTCATTTGAGGATCTCTATGCATTAGTTTGGTATTAGAGAAATAAGAAGATCCAAGGAGAGATAGATAGAACCATTCAAATTGAAATTATAAATCCACTTGAAGAGAGCTATATAATCCTATTTCTCTTAAATATCTAACCGCTCTCTAAATTATAGTGAGGGAAACCAAGAAATGAGCGTGAAGAAGGGAAAAGGGGCTCCACTAATAATTAAGGAAAAAAAATTCTTAAGACTATTCCATCATATAGTACTCACCAATTAGGTATTCATAAAATTATCCAATCTATCAAAATAATAATGGTGGAGGACTTGAATCCACCATATAAGCTACCAATATAATGGTGAAAGATGAGAGGGGAATCTATGGAGGATTTTAACTATGTTCTTTCTTGGTTTTGTGAGATTAATGATGAGTTGAAGTTATTTTTGGTTTTCTAAATTTGGCGTTAGATGAATGCAAGATCCTAGGTGGAAATTCACTAAAAAATTGATGAAGTGTGCACTCAAAGCATTGAGGAAATTAAGGATAATTATGTTGGTTCTCTAGTAGAAGAGAGGAGAGTATAATTATGTAAAGGGTTCTAATTCTAAAAAATAAGAAATATTCACTATAGAATTGCTACAAATTATAGAGAGAAAATATCATAAGTATTATATATAGTGATTTTTTCTATTTATATCCTACTATGTTTGTATAGAGTTATTATTGTCTATTACAACTAATTTTTTTTTTTTTTAAGATGAGCCTGCACATTATTCTTTAGAAATAAGTGATGTTGAGATGATAAAATTTCAAGTGTAGCATTTGCATTTTCTAAGTCATCCTAAAGAATAATGAAGTAGGAGAAAACATAGGAGGAGGAGAGCAAGTTTAATTTTATGTAGTTAGGAATAATAAGCTAGTTGTTAATATTTTGGATAGGAGAACATGGTTAAACTTGTTAAGCTAGCAATAATTAGTTGTATCTATGTATTTAGTTTTTGGTTGTGCATTCAAATATGGAATTGTATTACGATGTGAAAAATAGGATAATAAATTTTGAAGAAAGAAAAAGGAAAATACAAAGATAGAAGAAAATGAGAGACCAAAAAAAGGAGTTCTAAAAGTTAGATTTGTAGTTGGATGAATATGAGACATGTAATATAAATAAGACAAAGAAAAAGAGATCTACAACAAAGGCATCAACTGGTTGTGTGAATATAAAAAATAATGGTGAGGATAAATACTCACCTTGTGAGTAAGAGTTATATTCAAAGAAAAATCTATAGAATCCAAGGATTATCCAAGGGATAGAACTATTAGAACATGGAAAGATTAACTCGCTTAAATATTTGGTAAAATTATTAGTGGATAAAAGATCCTTAAATGTGATCTTCGAAGAGTTTCAAAGAGTAGAGGTAGATGAATGAGATGAAGATAAAGAGGATAAGTGGGATGAATATATTGAGTTATATTACCCCAAATAATGGTAAGGTGTTGAATATTACAGTGTGGAAGGAGAAGAGTTTGAAGACTACAATAAAGAGAAATGTAGTGCATATCACAAGAGAAGGCCCAAGATATTGTAGTAGTGGAAATAGTCCACATTAGAGATTCAAAGCTGCAATAGAGATATAGATATTTGGGAGCCCCATATGTGATGAAGTATTATTGGTTTCAGAGAATACAACCTATAAGGAGCATCTAGAGAGTTATCTTGAAAATCTCATAATCAATGAAAAGAGAGGAGAAGATTGTATCTTTCTAGATGGAATGAGAATGATTGAAAGAAGGAATAGAGGAATATATATTTATTTTTAAAATGAAATATGGTGCAAATAATTAATTATCATGTGAAAAATAAAAGCTTTATAAACATCATGTAAATCTAAGAAACAAAGACCTCATAAAAAAGAATTGGAAATCATGACTAAATGACATATTGTAGAGGAAGCACCTTTTGTATCTTTAATTCCCTTAACTTAATTTTTTATTTTTAATCATTTATGTGTAGGGGAAATAGAAGGTTTGACAAGAAATAAGAAGAACCATGATGGATTTTATGGGAGGACAAAAAAATGAGTCTAAGCCCACAAGAAGTAGTGAAAAGAGAAAGAAGACAAATTGCTCAAGGATTATTTATGGTCCAACAAGTAGATGGAAGAAGAGAAAGAAAATATGTGAATAATCACATAGGTATTTACTCTAGTGAAAGAGAAAAGCTTGTACTTATTCTCCAATGGTCACAATGATGGTTCTACCATCTAGCCCAAACTCTTATTTAGATATTTGATGTAGTAGCATCTTGCACTAAAAGCTATCCTACATCTCCAAAAAGAAAAAGAAAATGTAATAGTTAATTTCTTAAGTTTATTAGCATTTTAACATCTTGAGTTTATTTTTATATAAGTTAACTTTGAATGAGGAGGATCAAATTTTTGAAAACAAGTGGGCAACAATGTAAACCAACTCCTCAAAATTTAGAGGCACACCTAGTTATAATCGTTAATTTTAGGGATGGATTGTAACTACTCATTATTTTGGGGTGTAGTTGTCACATAAATGTTATTTTTGGAGAGTTATTATTAAACTGGGAGAGGGGGATAAGCCTAGGGTGATGATTTTTTTGTGATTCAATTTTTAGAGGGGGATGAGACTTATGTAAAGGGTTCTTACCTCTAAATATAAGATATTATTAATATTTCTTATATATTGTGATATTGTGGAGCTTTTCTTTCCTCTTTGTTTTGTAATATTTTGATGAAGAATATATAATACTTCTATGTTCAACTAAGGTACAACATCACATTGTGGTTTTGGAAGGGTCCATACTTAGAAATATTCAAACTTGAGGATGTGAGCTACCAACCAAATTTGAGTTGACAAGTGCCTTAAAATTCATAGGTGGAGACATGGAAGAGCTTGGTAAAGCCACTCAACTAGTTTTCATGAGTGACACATGTATACAAATATATAATAATATAAAGTCTTGAAATAAATAGTGCACATACTTGATGTTTAAGATTATAATTTGAACATGTACAAGTAGAGTTTGATATTAAAATGTAGATAGTTGGGGAATTGTGTGGCTTTATATTTACAAGTTTAAATTAAATGTTTTAAATATTCACTTGGTTGTAATTTATAAGGTAACTCGAGTCCATTAAAAGATCGAGATTAATTTGTTTACTATGTTTGGGAAAAAAACCCAAACAAAATTTAGTTGATAATTACCTAGTTTGGGAACATGATAGATAATTTGAACACATGGAATTAGGAGTGAACAAGTAATGTGGCTTGATTGGGATCATGTGTTTAGAAGATATGTACATGACTAAGCCAAAACATAAGATAGGGAATAAAATGAATATTCTAGAAACTAGAGGTTGAGATTCCGAATGTAGAAACATGGATTTAAATAAATCAGTCACATGAAAATAAAACAATAAAATTGAAATAAAATAAAATATGAACTAAAAAAAATAAAATAACCCATAAATAAATTGAGTCAAAAAATATACTAAGCATATTTTTTATTGGTTATCTCTATATTTCATGGTTAAAAATTAGAATCACTCAAAGCGGCATTAGGATCCAACTGAAATGTTGCAAGCATGAAGTCTATTAGAGAGGGGGACACAAATTTCTAATAGGTGTGTTGAACAAGTGACAATAGAATTGTGTATCATGTATAGTTATAGTTGGAAATGTTATTGAAGATGTTGGAAAATCTATGTCTTGTGTAGGAACAATGAAGAACTTTGTCCTTTAGACATGGATACCATTCCATACAATTAAATGACTCCGTGAATCAATAAAATTAAATAATTATAGACTATTTTCATACACTATTGATTTTTAAAAAAAAAAATTAAAGTGGATTTTCTTAAGATCAAATTTGAATGCAGACCATCTTGAAAGATTAACTACCCAAGCAAAAAAAGTGTATCCTACCATGCTATAGGATTACAACAAGCGTAACCTTTGCTAACTTTAGATGAAAACGAAACATCTTTTAATGAAGCTCTTTTATATTGATAAATTTCTCATAGCCTCTATCTCTAGAATTGGCAAATTTTTCATCGAAATTTATTCGAAATAGTAGAGATACAAGTTTTTGATCTCCCATTTGGCTCTCTAAAACGTATATCCTCTGGAGTATTAAAACCAAATTTGTAAAATAAAAGTTCAAATTTGATATTAGTTTGAAACGCGGTTTAAGAATTTTAAAAAGCTTAATCCATTAGTTGCTCTTGGGTTCTTTAAAGAAAACACTAAATTTAAAATTTGAAGGTATGTTCTTCAGTCTTTGCTCTAACGTTGATATCTATGAGTTGCCAAAAATAAAGATACTTATTCTAGAGAAAGATCTGTCTAAATGTAAATAAAGTTTGCGAGTTCGTTAATTTGTCTAAGAAGTATATATATATTCTCTTGACAGACAGGATTTCCTGCAAACTCCAGATCTGTTTGAGCTCTCACATATTTGGAACTCAAAAAGCCATCAAAACACATAAGTGCATGCGTTAATCTGGCGCTCGTATGCCGTTAAATCCACTGCTACCCCAGAAAATCATTCCAGATGAACAAATGCAAGAATGCCCGAGGATACAGCTAAAATACGCCTCATTTAGTGATGATCATACCAAGATATAATCATATCACTGACGAATGATAAGATTTACCGTTAAATCTGCAATGATGGAATTGGAAACCAAATATCTTCCCACATCAAGTCATCAATATTATTATTGCAGTCGTTGATGCAAAATAAATGGTGATCGATAAAATAACTGGTGGCTAATTGTTCGGAACATGACTGAGATTCGAAGAACCGAGCTGGCAGATATATTTCGATCGCTTTCAGCAGAAAAAGAATCCATTGCAGTGCCACCTTAGCTTATTAGACGAATTTCTTACCTACCCCAATTCCCATCAGCAATACTCTGCTTAATCAGTTTTCATTTGGGTTTGCCACCCACATTCTTCATATTCAGACAAAATCAGAGTTATGAGATACTGTAATAGAATGACAAGCAGTCCATTGTCTCTTGTCTTTTCCGTCTCTATGCCTCTCCAACGCGGATTATCTCTATACTTCAAAAATGAAAATCCAAATACAATTGATTAGTAAAAACTTATAAGAAATAAATGAGAATGGAATATCACCTATATAAATAAATTACTAGATTGAAATAATAGAGATGATAAAGTTAAGGCTATTATTGGTTTTGCTCTTTGTGACTCTAAATTACTAGATCTCGAAAAATCATCAATACAAATTTACAATACTTTGAATAAAAATGTTTGGAGCAAAAGAAATTAATGCAAACTTTTCCCTAAAACTTCAACCATTTAAATTGAAAATGGAAGATAGAATAACTATGTCAAACTAATTAGATATGCAATTTGAGGTCTCTCATTAGACAATTAATAGAATTCAAGGCTCCAAGTAGATGATGATAATGCTAAGGCCATTATGTTAAATAACTTACCATCTAAATACAATAATATTATTTTTACTATTAATCAAACAACTTCTCAAACTCTAGAAGATATGATTTCATCTCATTTAGTGAAAGAAAAAGTACAAATATAGAAGATATAGAAGTTGATTACAATGAAAATGTATTATACTCATAAAGCCATAAAAAAGATCAAATAAAAACGAAGGGAAAGTCAAATGCTTTTATTGCAATAAAAGAGGTCACACAACCTAAAATTGTAAAATTCATCGCAATGGAATTCTCAAGGGAAAACTCAAAGGAATATCAAATGAAGCTAACTTAGTTTGTGTTGAAGATGATGATCTACCGAATTATTATTATTTTTTTAAGATACTAGGGATGGATAGCTATTTTAATAAGCCCTCACTATTGTAGGTTAGAGTCACCACAGGCTAGAGGATTTTTATCATCTTGAGCCAACTTCTTACTCGAAGAGGGTGCTTTGTATGAGAAGCATATATATTTTTTCCTTTTTGATGTTGACAATATTGAAAAATGCATATACTGTGAAGGTTTTTTTTTTAAGATAGGAAGGGATCTAATGTAAACTCAACATGGATTGTTTCCTAGATAGTTTAGAAGTTTATGAATCTTAAAAATTATAACCTTACAAGGGTCATAAGATAACTTGATGGAGCACTATGGATGTAGCTCGACATGGATTGATGTCCAAAAATTTGGTAAATCTATGATTTGAGAGTTCGAGGAGGTGGTAATTTGAGAACTTAGGAACTCAACTTGGGAGCTACACATTTTATAAGGGTTACAAGGAAGATTGATGGAGTTCTATCTAGTCCAAGATTTATTTTTCAAAGTAAATTTCTGAAGTATATATATTTATATTTTTTTAATCAACATTTTTTGTTTTGTGTAATGTAATTTACTTAAGGGGGTGTTAGAATATTAATGTTTATATTGTAATAAAATCACTTTAGTAACTTGTGGTTTATCATTATTTTTAAAATATTTAGTTTCTTTTTCATAGGTTGGTACTTTGGAAAGTTATCTTAGAAAAGCATTGTACAAGCCCAATTGTTATACAAAGGAGACAACTTAATATTTCAACCTTTATTATTTTTGTGTTTATTATTTACTATCATTGTGTATATTTTCCAAGAATCTTCGTGCTCAACCATTTTCTATAGTTTAAACCTATCCCATAATGAGAAATAACGTTGAAATGAACCAATATTGTAAATTTGGAGGAATGACTATGACTTGTTTAGATCCTACTAGTGAGTAAAGGAATGTTTCAACCATTAAGTCCTACTAATCTATGGGTTCATGAAAATTACATACACACAAATACATATATACAAACATACTCAATGTTAACGATAACCTACTATTTTATTAGTACATAGTAGATGTAAATAAATCTAAAGAAATTTTTAAGTTTGAGCAATTTCATTGTTGAATGGATAAAATTTGGGCATTGGTCTTCTCAATAGGATCCTATTTTTAATTATATATTTTAATAACATAGTTGTAATGGTAAAATTTACACATCCATGCTAATTTTATTTTAGTTTCAAACTCAATTTGATAGAAAATATTAATATAATTATATATCAACAAGTTGCATACTCTTGTGTTGATTTTCGATCATGATCTAATAATTTTATATATCTATATCATCCCTATTTACACCCATCCCATGTATTCAATCTTATACCATCTCAATTTTGTGCAAATCCAAATATATTCGCCATTTTATTGATATATATTAGTATTTATCTCCATACATTTTATTTATTCCTTAAACTTACTATATTAGCCTTTATACTTAGCTTTAAACCACTCAAGATTAATTATTTTAATCCTAATTAAACTCATGATATTGAACCAATATTTTAAATTCTAATTCTAAAACTCTTTCCCTTTTTTACTAGTCATTGGAAGCCAATTTGACACAAATTTATGTAACTTAATGCTATGTTTTGGTATTTAAAAAAATTCAATGAGCAACTAATTCATTTGGAAAATAAAGGAATATTATATGGTCAAACAAGGAATAATCACTGTAGGAAAATCTATGCTTGGAGCTTGGAAATAACACATTGCATCATACTTATTAAAATTGTAGTCGATGACACGTCACTCCTGCTCCCGCTCTCTAGTGATTTTCAATTCTACTCCCTCCCGCCTCTCCCATTCCCTTGAACGATTGCAGCCTGTTTCCCCTGTGTGCAACCTGATCATTGACCTCTCAACGGATGGTGAATTGTTGGGATCCCGCATGCCTTCTGCTGGTGATTGTCCTATTATGGGTGCTTTGAAGGGCTCTCCTATTGAGGGCTCTCCTAGTTTTTCTCAGGCTATAGGATCCTTTGTTGAGGCTATGCGGTCCGGTTCTGTGGGTGTGGGCCCTCAGCATCCTCTTTTACGTGTGTGTGTCTCTTGTGATCTCTCTTGTACAGGAGGTCTCAGACTGCATTGAATATCTCTCTAAGTTGGTTCTTATCCGTAGATTTTGTCACTTTTGGCCTTCTCTCTTGGATTTGTACCTTTGCATTTCGAAGTAGTGGACACCTTTAGTTGAGGGTAAGATGGAGATTTACTCTTTTGCTAGAGGTTTTTTATTGTTTATTTTAATTCTCCTGAGGATAGACAGACTATCTTGGATCATGGTGTGTGGGAATGGGACTCTCATCCCCTATTCATGAGGCCTTCGGTTCATTCCTTTAACCCTTTGAAGGAACCCATTAATGTTATGCCTGTTTGGGTGAGATTATTGTATCTTCCCTTATAGTTTTGGTGCCCCTCTACTTATGAGGGTATTGGAAATGTACTAGGTAGGTTCTTGAAAGTGGATAATGCTTCCAAGAATCTTACTCATACCTCCTTCACCAAGATTTTTGTGGAGGTTGATTTTTTCAGGCTTTACCAAGAGAGGTAGTGCTTTAGGTTAATGGCTAGTCTTGGACTCATCTAGTTGATTACAAAGGTATCCCTTTTCACTGTAAATATTGTTTTGATTCTTGACACTTGGCTCATGACTGCCCTCATGGCTCTTGTCCTATTTCATCCCCCACTTGGTGGAAGAATGCTCTCTGAGAACATTTAATAGTGTACCCTAATGCCAACTCTTCTTCTAATTATGAGGATTCTAGGCCTCCTTCTCCTTCTGTGTAAAGGGATAATCTTATTGTTGGTGGTGTTGCTTCGCCTATGGCTTCTAATGTGCTATTTCTAGACAAGGATTCTCCTATTGTTGTGGGTATTGTCTCCCTTGAGGCCCTTGCTACCCCCTTTCTAGATATGGTTGTCCTATCTACAAATCCTACTGCTTCAGGCTTGGATTTGGACGCTTCACCTGAAGTTACTATTGTTCCACTTGTTAGTTAGTCTGAAGGGGATTCTCCCCCTTTCAGTTTAAATTTTTCAAATCTCACTTCTGATTCTTCTTGGGCACTTCTGCAACATAAAAAGAAACGTAATTCTAAGGTCTCTAGTTTGATTAGCAATCCTTTAGAGGCAAGGTTGTTGGGTTCTAGCTCTAGAGCTTGAGTTGTTTCTCTTTGGTTTTCTATTTATGTTTTGTCTTTTATTGGTGGCTCTATTCTTGCTACTGATTTGTTTGCTTTTATTATTCTTTTCTGGTTGTTTCTGGCTAGTTGTTATGTTTGTCCAATCTACTTTGTTGGGCTATTCAGCTCTATTGTATGCTTTGTACGAGATCAAGGCCTTTCCCTACTTATCTAATCAAAAACCATAAAGGTCATCTACATTTTGTACATGATGTTTATAATCATTCACTCAGAACTATAAGGTCAATTCATCTAGGGGATTTGCCTAGAATAACTTGACTTTAACTATTTTTTAATCTCTCTAAAGGTTTTTATAAACACTACCTTGATAGATTTCATTATCATGAGCTTTACCAATTCAAATTTATGTATCACAAATAAAATCAATGTAAAAAATGAGATATGTAACAATAAGGATGAAACTTGTGGGATTGAGGGTAGATCCTCCAAATTCCAAGAGAAATATATTTTAGATTTTATCAAACTCTTCTAATGCATATAATTAGTCACAATTATGAGTAGGTAACATTATAGAGTTGTGTCACACATTCGGCCAACTTATCAGCACAAGTGAATTTAAGTATTTCTAACTAAAAACCAATTTTGGTCAAACATATGATCTAGTAAAATTTATTCTATCTAAGTTATATATATCCACAACTTTTCCAAGGAATATTGTTAGCTAGATATATATGTAGCACCACTTTGAGGCCAATTTATCAAAAAATAAAATTATTTAAAAAACTTAATATTTCAAAAACTCCTACTGATGTACATAACATTTTTTAAATATAAAAATACCCTTTTATAGATCCATAAGTGTAGTTTAAAATATATATATATTTCAATGGTTCAATTATTAGTTATATTTTACTTTTTTATTTTTACTAAAAATAGGTTATCAACACAAAATATTAGATTGATCACCGTGTTATGAAAAAATACTAGAACTTATTAAAAAAATAAAAAATACAATACACTAGATAAAAGAAACTATATCAAAATGGTATAACTTTTTTATATTTTAGATTAATATTTAATATAAAAGTTGACGTCAAATGGAAACAATTGTGTTTTAATATACACATATTTTAATATTTATTTTAAAATATATATTTATCAAAATTGGAAAAAAATGCATACACTAAAGTTTCTATAGCGTCAATTTATAAAAAACTATATTCAAATATTTTTTTAATATTTTTTATTAGTTTACATCATTTCAAAATTCAAAACATATATGACACTTTTCAGTGATTCAAAAAAGTTGGATCAATGTTGACTAATTCCTTTGTAAAAAGTGCCACAACTTTGTATTTTTACCGAAGTAATGGATCAAAATTTGTAATTGAAATAGGGGATAACTATCTATCAACCATAAAAATCAACTAAATGTTTTCATTTCTATTTATTTTCATATTCAAGGTTTTTCTACACAATTTGTTACAAAATTAATTTAGGTTAATCTAGTTTTCACATTAATTTAAAAAAATAGTAGAGAAATCACTTTTACTTCCTTTATTTTTAAGGTGAATATAACTTATCTTGCATCTCCTAGGAGTTGAACTTAGGTTTTTATTTGTCCCTTCAATTAGGATTTCATATTCAACTACTTCTATTTCTATGGACCACCATCATGGACCACCACTTTTTCTAATCCTATAAACCACCACTTTTACTAATTCTATGGACTGCCATCATCATAAAAATAAAATAATTGTTAGAGCACATATAATGTTCCTTATTTATACATTTATTACAATAAGAATAAATAATGCTATGATACTTATTGAAATACTATGAACTATAATGTTTCATTATTATACATTTACTACAATATTTCATTGTGTAAGGTCAAAAATTTCCTAGTTTATGATATCTCCCATATGTTCTTATGCCTATTTTAGTGACTACTCTACTACATGTATTATAAGGCCATTTTCCACAAATTTTATCTCTCTTAAATTTTGAACTAATTTTTAGTGACCTTTAGACCTCTTTCTAAATTTATATCCTATTATAAAATTGTCAAGATAAAATTCCATAATAGGAAAAAAAACTCATTTAAGTGTTGTGTAGGACAAAAAATACCCAAAGAAGAGTCTAAATTAACTTGGGTCCCAAAATTCCTCCTTCCCTCTTACTCTAGTTTAATTATAAAAATTAAAATAAATCCCTCTCAACATAAAATATCTAATTTCTTAACTTGAACATAAGAACACACATCTATACATTACAAGAAAATTAAGGTTTTTTTGCATCTTCTACTATAGAAAGCTAGTGATTGATAGATTACTATTTCTATGCTCATTATTATGTTCACATGAGATTCATTCACATCTTATATAACTTCTTTACCACATTGAGGGGAATCGATATTTATTCCTTCTCAATCACATTATATACTACATAACCTAACTATGTTCTAAAGGCTACATTAAGGTCTTCCTCATGGTTCTAGCTACATGTCATACATTTCCATTTTCATCACTACTAGGGGCTTATTAACTTATTACTCTAATGTGTTATCACTCTTCTATGCCACATTAGTTATTTATGTCGCTCTACCATCTTACATACTTACATGAGTATTCCTTTCCATTAAGGGATGTATCACTACTCTTTTCCCATGTTGAGGGAAACAATATTATTCCTTCCTAACATCTCTAACCCATATGATTACTATTATTATCATTTTCTACATTCATGTGATTATTACATAATGCATTCTTATATTCATTTTTATATATTCTTACATGATCACATGCTTGTGTACCTACCTCAGATCATGTACTATGTTTCCCTTCTCCTATAATTCCTTGTATCCTATACGTACAACTAATGTGGTAATATTCTAATGCTAACATTTTCACACTGAGCTTTGTAGATAATTATAGGTTCTTAAAAATGGATTCATCTTTAATTCCCATGAAGAGTATTTATAGAAGTCAAACCTACAAGATGACACCTTGCAAGGCTGATTACTTTATATGAAGCCTTGGTGATATTCTTTAATTTTTGAATATTTACTTGTATGTTTGTGAATACTACTTACTTTTAGATATATGATCATCTATAATTCACATGCATTTCAATATAAAGACAAAATATATATATATGATTGATTTAAGACTGTTTTTATCCCCAAATTTAATTTATATTGTAAAGTTTCACTTCTATTCAAATTTTATTATTGAAGATAATCATATACATATAATAAAAACATTAATACATTAGCTTATTTTATCTATTCAAATCAACCAACATATAATTGGGGTTTGGTTTTCATAGCAGTCCAACATGGAGAAGACTTTTTTCTTTTTTTTGTTAACATTCTTGCATCTTTGTAAGTTGGTTAAAATCATAAACACATAATCTGCATTGTTTGCAATGGAGTTGATATTTGTGATATAGATAAATTAATTTTAGAAACTCATAATAACAAGGGCATAGATAGCTCTAGTGAACACCTAGAGTTCAACTGAAACAAACTGATAGTAACATAAACAAGAGGCAAATAAACCCTAACGAAAGTGAGACACACGCCTCTTGACTCCATTCTTCTTCAACTTGGCAATGGCTTCCCGTACATCATCGTAGAGATAAGCCCCTTTACAGAAGCCCTTAAGCTTATACAGCTCGGTATCCAAAAGATTGTCTTCCTCAAAGGGACTGAGCAGAAACCCATTATAAGGATGCAAATGGAAGGCGGAAGGATCACAGTCCACAAAGATAACATTCTTGACAGTGGCATCCGTGTTCAAATCCTTATTGAGAACCTCAATGTCTTTGTAGGATCGAGAACCTTGGCATGAGTCTCTGTAGAGGCGGCGGTTCAGATGAAAATCAATGTCAAGCTTGTCAAGAATAGGATCTGAAGGAAAGAGGCAGAGGAATTTTCACAGAATTAAAACTTAAAAAATATCTTCAACACAGAGCTGCTGCTCATTAATTTTTGTATGCTCACGTTCGCCTTAAAAACAAAAGTAAAAAAAATACATATACAAATATAGATAAAAGTTAAAAGTCACGTGAAAAAACATTCACGGAAGGGAAGGCACGAAGTAAAATTTATTACAAATTACTTAACTACTTTTTCCCCATCAAAACGTATTTAATAAAGCGTCCTTTACATTAAAATAAAAACTTAAATATCAATTTTCCGTATTACGAAATATCCTGGCGGAGGCGGCTTGGTAAAAGGTTCCCCGCGGTATTGCAATGGGTAACTACCCATATTGCGATATCGCGGGCAATGGTTTGTTGACTGCGCGGATAACGGTTGGCAGTGAAGATGAACCACGATGTTGCAAGGGTCTCCTGCGGTATCGCAATGGATATTGGCGGTAACATTATTTATTACGATATCGCGGGCAACGGCTGGAGTTGACAGCAGCAGTTGGGTTTACAT
>VDFB02000015.1:300463385-300510067 GCA_007258455.2 Sequoia sempervirens | reverse complement strand
CCCCCCTTCAACAAGAAAAAATTCCATGCATTTACAGAATTTTCTTCTAATCTTTTGACCTCTAGTTGATCTCACTCTTTTAGACCTACTACATGTCTCACTTTCCTCTTCTCTTCCCGAATATCCCTCACTCGAGGAAGACAGATCTGAAAAAATACCCATTTGGTGGTACCTACACTCATAAGGATGTTGGATGAAGTTCTTTCATGGTGATGTGATCCCAAGGTGACATTATGATAAATCTATCATTTCATCACTAGAATTTGATAGGTTATAAGGTAATCAAGTCTTGATAGATTGCAAGTTATTGTTACTACCGTCCAAATGTGTCCATCACAAATCAAATCTACTTAACGTTTTAACTCCCAAACTTTGTAACAAGTGTTAAATATGACTATGGTCCACCAGTTACACAACCAAGGCCTCAAATGTATTTTGTAATTGTAATCAAAGGACCTTTTCTCTTCATTCAAGTAAATAAACTTGAAGGGAAACACCACCAAGTGGTTTATTGGACACCTACATGACTAAAAATAGCAAGAAATTTATATTTAATTTGCATATGTCTAAGTGGTTAATGGGGAGGGAGTGTGTACTAGGCCTGGTTAAGTCATCCTAAGTTTATGCTTTGGCAATAAAAGTTGTTTAATTCATCTTAAATCTTCCTATGTCTAATTGTTAGGAGACTTTTGGTATTTTTTAAGGTAGGATGAGTGGTTGCATCAATGTTCTAGTTCTCTATGAAAAGGTTTCAACATCTTCAAATAATGAAGGTTAGTGCTCATAGTCATTTCAAACAACAACATTTTCATTATGTATGATGGTAGGATTTGATAACTTAAAAGAATTGGCTACCCAACAAACTTAAAGTTAAAAGAAATTTTTTTAGTTTAAGGAATTAGCACTTTATTTCATCTTTGCATATTGGTTTGATGCTTCAAACGATGCATTTATTATCCCACTTCTATCATATTGTATTCCCATCCGATTGCAATTGTTGATACCAAAATTTCATATCAAATACCACATTCTTGAAGCATTTTTTTGTGTTTTTACTATTTTTCTGAAGTTCTTTTGTGTTGTATGGATCTGTACAAGCTTGAAATGCTCTGAGATCATTGGTGTAGATAAATATATGTGTTCGTACAAGCTTTATATGCTCTGAGATCACTATCTTGTGGGAGAAAACAATCAACTACAAGGACTACCCTGTTTTGCCTATGTAAGGGTTTGAGGGGTAAATAGAAATGGAATCCACCAATCCACCCACTATCTTAGAACTGTAACTTAGTGGATTGGTGTGCAACATGGTATGATAGAGGTTCATTGCATTTAGGGGTCTGTTAAAGCAAGAAACTTGGCATTGAATTGATGCCCTAGGGCTGACAGGGGCAATTTTCTTGTGAATTTGTGGTTGTTAATTCATGGTTTTTCAATTTGATGGATATATTGGTAGAGTCATGGTGACACTATTTGATGGTCCAATCTCTACTTCAAAACAAAAATATCTCTAACAACTCTAAGAGCTATAATGGGATGGCCACCATCCTAGGAAAGATTCTTCATTCTCACTTTTAGGTGTTAAAATTTAACAATACCTTTATTGATGAAAGAGCCCAAAGATCCTTTCTCCATGGTATCCAAGTACACATAGTAGCGGTCTTCTCTTATACAATTGGACATGATTTAAAAAAATTAGCTAGTAATTATTCATTTAACCTAAGGTTTTCTCATAATGCCATCATTGGAAAAGTATGATCAAATTCTTCTATTATGAAGAATTGGTCTATGTGCCTCTAGTAATCACTATAAATGTTTGCAAGGATAAAATGACTAATTGCATCGTGTAGAGAGAGAATCAACTTTGAGTTCTCCTCCAAAGATTATATTCCCTCTATTCATAATTTTAAGGGTTTTGTGTGATGAGGTTATCACTCACCAAGAAGGAGTGAGACCTTTCCTTGCATATGTTTGTGGTGGAGGTATTAAAGAAAAATTGTATGCCTCTATTTCCATTTATTAGATCTAGCTTAGCCTAGCATATACTTGGACTAAGTCTACAATTTCTTTAGAATCATGTGATGAAGGCTATGTGTGATGAAATACTAGACCTTTGGGGGTGCCAATGTATGAGAAGATCTTTGGAAACTAGGCATGAAAATTGTAGGTTAAAGAGAATGGGGTGCCAAACTTATAGTACTCATTGCCCCTTGGTCATTGATTTTCCCTGAGTGCCCTCAACCTTGTCCTCGACGCTGGTATTGACCTTGTTTTCACTCCTCCAAACTCTTCCCTGCTGGTATTGGACCTTGTTTTCACCTCCTTTGCTCTTTTTGTTAAGTAATCGGTATTAACCTTGTTTTTAACTCCAAACTCTTCCTCGGTGCTGGTATTGACCTTGTTTTCACCCTCAAAAATCTTCCTTGGTGCTGGTATTGACCTTCATTCTCCAATTTGGATGAGCTACAACCTAGTTTCGTTAGGTTTTAGAGTATGCTAATTAAATTGAAAATTATGGTGCCATTAGCTAGGTTTTAATATTCCACAATATAGTTAAGTATATATTAGTTAAATATATATTAGCTAGATATTAGATTTATATTCTATAGCTCATTCTTGTAGATTAATAATGGACATTCAAGTTCTTTCTTCATGAAAGTATATATTCTATATTTTCCTTGGTGTTATCCCAATGCAAAATATAATTAATATTATATATATTTAATATAATAGTAATATTAGATTAAATTATATATAATATAATTATATTTATTATTATATAATAGTAGATATAGGCTTTTACCTGATATTTTAGAGGATTTTACCATTACACTACAGCTGGTTTACAATTAAATGGCAACTGAAACTTTTTTTCCAACGACACAATAGTGGTTTCTAGGCATGAGATTTGTTTCAAGCTCAAATCTCACAATATATGTAGCCTATTAGCTAATAGAAAGAGATATAGAAACCAAAAAGATAGAGAATGAGAGAAAGAGATGAACTTAGATAGATAGGGAGAGAGAGAGAGAGAGAGAGAGAGAGCATGTGAGAGAGAAATATAAGAGATACAAAGGAAAAGAGAGAGGGAAAAGAGAAACTAAATTTTGATTGGTTGTTTCTTGTCAACAATCCAAGGATGGCATGTGTCCTTGGGGAGCTATGCTCAAGGCAGCATGCCATTTGATTAAAGATATGGCAATTCTTCTTTAAGACCTCTTCAATGTACCCATTGCACACTTAAGTCCAGACAAAGATAAATATAGGGAAGAAAATATAGAGAGAGAGGGAGATAATGAGAAACATAAAAATAGAAAGGGAGACAAAGAGATAGAGAAAGGTAGAGAGATAAAGAGATAAGGATGAATAGATAGATTTATAGGGAGTCTGATTGATATATCTCTCCTTGTTGTTCTCTATCTCCCTAAACCCTAAACCCTCTTCTCTTCTCTCCCCCTATTCTATCTCCTCCTCTACCTATCTATATCCCTTTTCTCTCCCTCCCCCTCTCTATCTCTCCCCTCTCTATCTCTCACACCAGCCTATAGTCTCTCCCCTATCCCCCTATCCATTGGATCTCTATCACGACTTCTATCTCCTTTCAACTCTATCTCCATATCACCCTATTCCCCTCATTCCCTCCCCCATTTTCTCTCTCTCCTCCTCTACCTATCTATATCCCTTTGTCTCCATCCCTCTCTCTATCTCCCCCTCTCTATATAAAGACAATGACATAATAGTGGTTTCCAGGCATGTCATTTGTTTCAAGCTCAAATCTCACAATATATGTAGCCTATTAGCTAATAGAAAGAGATATTGAAACTAAAAAGATAGAGAATGAGAGAAAGAGATGAACTTAGATAGATAGGGAGAGAGAGAGCTAAGAGAGAGAGAGAGAGAGAGCATGAGAGAGAGAAATATAAGAGATACAAAGGAAAAGAGAGAGGGAAAAGAGAAACTAAATTTGATTGGTTGTTTCATGTCAACAATCCAAGGATGGCATGTGTCCTTGGGGATTTATGCTCAAGGTAGCACGCCATTTGATTAAAGATATGATAATTCTCCTTTAAGACCTCTTCAATGTACCCATTACACACTTAAGGAGACAAAGATAAATATAGGGAAGAAAATAGAGAGAGAGAGAGGGAGGGAGATAATGAGAAACATACAAATAGAAAGGGAGACAAAGAGATAGAGAAAGGTAGAGAGATAAAGAGATAAGGATGAATAGATAGAGATATAGGGAGTGTGATTGATATATCTTTCCTTGTTGCTCTCTATATCCCTAAAACCTAAACCCTAAACCCTCTTCTCTATCTCTCCTGCTCTACCTATCTATATCCCTTTCTCTCCCTCCCCCTCTCTATCTCCCCCTCTGTATCTCTCACCATCTCTAGTCCCTCCCTATGCCCCCTATCCATCAACTCTCTATCTCCACCTATCTTCCTTTCTCTTCCCATATATCTCCATCTCTCTTTCTCTTCCCATATATCTCTATCTCTATCTCTATATATCTCCCACTATCTATGTCACTCCCTCTTCCCCCCTCATCTATTGAGCTATCTCTCCCTATCCCCCCTTTCTTCGTTGTTCATTCCATCTCTCCCTAGCTCCATCTCTCATACTCTATACCTCTATCTCTATTTCTATTTTTATCTCCCTCTCAGTCCCCTCTCTATCTCTTCCTATCCATATATTTCTCTACCTCTATCATGATCTCTCTATCTCTTTCACCATCCCCCTCTATCTCTCTATATCTCCATCTTCTCTATCTCTCCCCCTCTTCTCTATCTCTCCTCCTCTACCTATCTATATCCCTTTGTCTCCCTCCCCCTCTCTATCTCTCACCATCTCTCCCTCCCTATCCCCCCTATCCATCGACTCTCTATCTCCACCTCTCTTCCTTTCTTTGATGATTTCACTGTATTAGCAAGGGATGGATATGATATGGTTCTCAACAAATTGCTGCAATACAACATGAAGAAGGGTCTATTGGAACTATAAAAATTTTCAAAATTTTATAATGATTTACTCATGTAAATTTCTCAATAATAATTAACTACATTTTGAGTCAGAAAAGGATGTAATTGGCACTATAGAATATAATTAACCATGGTCACCTTGTTCTACTCCTAAAAATCCTTCTGATCAAAGATATTGTGGCAAAAAAATCACATCGACATGAGCTGGTATGGGTCTTCCAAACCTATTATGGGTTACAAGCACTTTTTAGCATATCGATGAGACATCAAAACTATTGTAGCGATTAGGATTACTAAAGAAGACATATCGAGGAGATTGGCTTATGGTCTCATCAATGAAAATAATCTATTGGCAAGACAAGTCATCTTGGCATGAAAAATATATGTTGGCCCGAATGTTTAAGTCTCACTGATGAAGTTTCATCGGTGAGACCATCATTTCTTTCACTGACAGGAGCACTAGGAATATATCGGCGAGACATGTGCAATCAGTGTAAATCCTCAATGTTCACCCGACCCGCTAAGTTACAACGACAGGAGGATATTGGTAGGAGTTCTAGTGACATATTCAAGACCAAAAGTAAATATATCGGCGAGACTTATAACATCAGAGGAACCAATGAATGTGTTAGTGAAACTAAAAGTCAGGCCGATGAAGAAACAAATGAACCAAAATGATTGTTGGGGTGACTCTTGGTGATGTATACGAGACAAATGTTAACATCAGTCAGATGTGTAGAGTGTTACCCCAATCAACAGAGTATTCAGTGAATGTTGGTTGGGGCCTAATGTATAGATCGCCCAAAGTTTGAATGTGTCTTTCTGACCAATTCATTTGATGTGTTATAGGCAAGACTTATAACATCGAAGGAACCACTGAATGTGTTAGTGATACTAAAAGTCAGGCCAATGAAGAAACAAATGAACCAAAATGATTGTTGGGATGACTCTTGGCAATGTATACGGGATAAATGTTAACATCAGTCAGATGTATAGAGTGTTACCCCGATCAATAGAGTATTTAGTGAATGTTGGTTGGGGCCTAATGTATAGGATTCCCAAAGTTTGAAGGTGTATGTATATCGGACAATGTTAACACTCCACGATGTGTAGAGTGTTACCCCAATCAGTAAAGTATTTAGTGAACGTTGGTTGGGGCCTAATGTATAGATCGCCCAAAGTTTGAAGGTGTCTTGCCGACCAATTTATTTGATGTGACAGTAAGGAATTCAAAAATCTGTTACATTCATGCCTAGAGTTAAAACATTAATGGCACCACAGAGTATAGGTAATTTCATAAATTGAAAGGAAATCATTGCAAAATGAACATTATTGTGAATTGGTAGAGAAGTAAACAAGGAGACCAACAAAGGGCCAGAGAATTGTTTCAATTGAAAGACCTCAATCAAAACCAGTAAGTCCTCTGCATTTTAAATTTTTCATTTCTACAATTTTAAGCAAGTAATATGGAAGCCACCAGCTCGAGGAAGTTGAAAGGTAAAAAAAAAGTGAGAGCGGTCACCCTAAGAGTAAGAAGTAGAAAGTTGAATCTAGAATTGATCCAAAGGGTGTTGAACGAAAGTTGAATCAGGATTTAATTGACCAATTTCCTGGCTCTAGGCCCAGAGGTAGGCGATCCATGCAACTAAGGGCAGAAGTGGAAAAATTGGATGACAAATGCAAGCACATAGGAGACATTTGGACCCCAATAAGAGGCTATGAATTTTTTAGATTCCACTTTCACTGAAGAGATCGTTTTGAGCTAGTTTGTAATCTGTGGCATCTAAATTTGGGAAAGATGGTTTTCCCTAATGTGTTTGTCAATATAGAGCTGGTAAAATTGTTGGCCACCCACTATGACTCAATACTTAAGGCCATATGCGGACCATATAGGAAACCCTTGATATACATATTAGAGGCTTCAATAAGTGAGGTTTTTAAGCTGGAAGGGTGGAGTAATGAGAAAATTGTGAATGAAGAGTTGGAAAAGGAGTTTTCGAGAATGGACACCACTTACAAGGGTTGGAGGTTTCCCTTACATAGAATTAAACAAGATGGTAAAACTGTCCCACTTGAAGATGGCGATGGGCCTCCATTCCATGTGGACTTATTCAAGCCCTATATGAGATATACCTATTTCTCGGTAGGACAAGTGTTGGGTATGGAAGCTCCTAAGTATATGTCCATTGTTCCCATGGTAATTGTAGCTGACATTCAATGTCATAATTCTAGGTTTTTTGACTATGCTTCATTTTTCTCCAAGGAAATTGACTTAGCATTGATGGAAATCAAGAATAAATCCTCTATCTTGGACCTTAGGCATTATTCTCTTTTAATGTATCTAGTATTGTACTTCAAACAAGAGTTAGGGATTTGGCCAGAAAATTTGAAGGTTTCACAATTTGATAAAGAGGGAAAATTGTTACTAATTCTATTGTGGACTACCATTTGGGATAGTAGGTTTGCTAATTCCAATTACTTGTATTTTAAAGAATATTTTGTAAAGCCATTATATGAATTCTATAGTCATCCTTGTGTGCACTCATTGTCTGATGAAATAAAATGCTTCCTCAGACCTAAGGACTTTAATGGAGTAATTGATCACAATTGGGGAGATTGGTATTGCATGGAAGATGCTACTATTGTAAGGGTGTTTTTTTTTAGGATTCTCCATTCATTTTTCCTAAAAGAGTCCCTACGAGAATTGCATATTTGGAAATTGTAAGACAAATGGATTTTTCTAGTTTCATGAATTTTGGTTCATTCGAGAAACAAGCATTTATTCCTAGTACTCTGTGCTTTGGTGATTTTGTTGTGCTTTCCAAGGAAGGATATGATTTGATCCTTAAGAAATTAATGCAATATAATATGAAGAAGGGTCCACCAAGAAAAGGTTTTGATCCAGAGGGATATATCAATTATGCCAGATAAAGGATAAAATTTGGAGGATATGATCATGTGCCTTATCATTTTGATGACATGATTAGAAATTTGGAGGCAGAGGAAGCAGAGAGAGTGGTGGAGGAATACAACCAAGGGTTATCGGATACAAGGTTCCCTTTTTCTGCAGATGAGGAATCTAGAGAAGATATGCCATGAGACCTACCTAGTAGGATTTCTAGATTAAAAATTCAAGATTACAACTGCCCTCCTAGAGAACCAAGTGTTGAAGAGAGCTAAGATATAGACACCAGAGAGATGGCACATAGGTCATTTGTAGCAGACAATGAATTTTTGAATTCTTCAAAATTCAAATCTTTCTTGTATAAGCAAAAGGGAAAGGGGATAAGGGAGACAATTGATAATATTACACCAATCAATGAGGAGAAGCTACTAAATAATTTGAACTTAACTATGGATAGAGAAATAGCTAATATGACCCCCAATAAAGGAAGGAAAATGTTAGAGGATGCTAGATTTATGATCTTTCCAAGGCTGGATTTGAGTTCTACATTGGTCTTTGATAGCTTCTTAAAGGATAATAGTGCCACACACAAGCTTAGTCCAAAGGGGGTGAAAGAAATATATATTGGATCCAAATATAACCTGGATGAAGGAACACTCATGATATGGGCCTTGTATCCACCTTATAGAAATTTAGTGGTGATTGATACTGAGAAAGCATTTGTACATGTCATGACTCTAAAGGTTGGAGAGGTAGATCTTGTGGTGACTACAGACATTGGGATTAATATGGAAAAATTGAATAAAGCCTAGATACAAATGTTGATCAAAGAAAAGGAAATGTTCAAAATGAGTAATGAAAGGATCATGAGAGAAAATGATCGTTTGAAGGACATGCTAGGAGTCACAATGGGGCCTCCTAAATTAATAACACATGGTGAAATCTCATAGGTAAAATATCATTGGGATGATTCAACTGCATATTCACAAGGTAAATATGATACACTCACTACAATAATCAGAAAAAGGTAGGCCAGCTTAATGATTTGGTTGAATAAGCTATGGGGAGCATATTCAAAGAACCATGTTACAGGGCAGGAACACAAGAGAATTGATGGAAGGATTCAAGAAAAGCTCCAAAAATTAAATGAAAGAGATGTTCCTGACAGTGTGGCCATTGGTATGGGTGACCATATTATAAAGAAACACAAGGACCTTTATGAGGAACTGTGAGAAGATGAAAATAGGCTAGTTGATGTTATGGATATGGGACTGCCTACACTATTTGAAGATGGAGAAAAGTTGAAAGAGAAAGCCAAGTGGATCAAAGAATGTGAATTGATGCTACAGAGAATTCTAGAAAATGCTACAAGGAAGGATTCGACATTGGATGAGAGCCGTGAGCAGAACGAAAGGATGATAGAGGTGGAAATATCAGCTAGGAACACATTAGGAGATTCTGATACTCATCAATGACATGATTATCTACATCATTTATCAAATGTTCATCTATGGCTAAATAGAGCCTAATCTCTTGTTTTAATTAGTTAAGTAAAATAAAAAAATTGTGAAGGGACGTGTCCCTTCCAAGTTTTGATGTATTTATATATGTTCCATAGTAATGCAACAAATATAGGCATTAGGAGATATTCAGTAGATAGATTTCTAGCAAAATGTTTTCATATACAAAGACTCATATGCATGTATTTTGATGGAGTAAATGAAGATATCTAAGTCACGGATTAAGATTTTGGTATCAGTTGTTTGTTAAATTTATGCAGTTATTTGATTGTCTCCATTCTGATGCTTCTCTATTGTTTAAATTGATATAACAAGTTTATACTATGTTTATCATTGTACATTTGCTATATATGTGTAATCTGGTTATTTGGTTCTCTCAAGTAGGGATTAAAATCTTTTAATCAATCATAGAAATTGGTAAGTGCTAGTTTGATTAATCAGAAGAATCGCATAACTAGAATTGCCATTCTATCTCAAGAAGAGTTTTTCAATTATTCACTTGCATGTTTACACAAGTTGTAAACAATTTTTGTGCCTAACAATTTGAATTGTATGTGTTGAAGACTTTAGAATTTCAATTACGTTAATTTATGGATATGTTGTATCTATAACACTACAAAACCATATGCTCTTTGCATTTACACTTGCATTTAGAAATACACATTTATATACATAGATATAGATTTCTTTAATGATATGTTGCATTTATTGTTCTAGGAGAGCATCCAAGAATTGCATTTACATTTACATTACATAAAAATACATATATATATATGTGTGTGTGTATGTATATCATTTATATTTAGTGTTCTAACACAACCCATTAGGTTTGCACATGGATAAAAATTCATAAAATCAGATCTCCCATAAGTCAAATATAATTCTATCAAGAAATTAATATCAAATAGATAATATAATCTCATAACTCATACATATGTCAATGTAAACATCATGAATTAAGTATGTAACCACATAAGTCAAATATAATTCATCAAGAAATTAATATCAAATAGATAATATAATCACATAACTCATACATTTCAATGTCATTGATCTTCTTCTTCATCCAACTCTTTGTCTGTATCATCCAATCCAGATTCGACATTGTAAGGATTGGTCATATCATCATCATCATCATCATCATCATTGATATCAGTTTCGATAATGTCATCATCCACACAGATATCATCTTCATGAACATTAACTCCTACATCATCATGATCTAGTTCCTCCTCTTTGACATCTTCGTCAAGCACATCATCAACTAACTATTGATCCCGATCATCATCTACATCACCTTCTAGTTCTTCAATATCTTCTTCTTCCACCACATTATACTTTATCGACCTTCCTCTTGGATAATGTCTAACAACAAATGACCAACCCAGTTTACCTAAAACCTCTGAGTAAAATACTTGCTCACATTGGCTTGAAAGAACACAGGGCTCATTTCCAGCTTGCTCGATCGACCTTGTATTAACCATGGCAAATCCATTATCATGTTCAATAATAGTTCTCTCGAGATCATTTTCATTCAATCGTAGCCTATACCATAGGATGACGAACAAAACTAATTTGAAGGACTTAAAGTCACACTCAAGTATATCATCCAAAATCCCATAGTATCAATTTTCTAAGACTTCTAGATGTATGTCGCTTCTAGATGAAACATTAGTCACCTGAAATACTACAGCTATACTAGAATCACAAGTTTTCTTTGTTCCATCCAACTTTTTGATTCAAAATTTATGATCATTGCACCACATAGCCTTGTGGTGTTTCACCTACAATATGTCAAACATGTAAAAATTATTTCAATATCCTCAGTTGATAAACATATTTATTCTTAGCCGAATGTATGCAAAGAAAAAAATCTCAACATATATATTGGTGTAGGAGCACCTAGATCTTGTAAATTCCTTCAAAAGGCTAATATGTTAAATTTACATGTTCAAGTCTAAATTTTTGTGTCAAGGCCATGAAAAAGCTAATTTGAATGTAATCAAATCATAAAAGAAGTCACTAGGAGGTGAAAATGCAAAAAAATGCAAATAATGAAATATTATGTAAGAAAAAAAGGCATAAATCAAGCATATTGGGAGATAAGAGGTAGTTTGAATTGATGAGAAGTTAGAAAAGGTAGTTATTAAGAATGAAAAGGTTATTAAAATCATGGCAAGGCGTGGAAGAGCACAATCTTAAATTTCTTCTAACAAAATCTTGAATAAAAGCCTTGTTTTTCTGAG
Organism: Sequoia sempervirens; assembly: GCA_007258455.2. Classification (NCBI taxonomy): domain Eukaryota; kingdom Viridiplantae; phylum Streptophyta; class Pinopsida; order Cupressales; family Cupressaceae; genus Sequoia; species Sequoia sempervirens. Next base: position 300,498,414 of record VDFB02000015.1, on the reverse strand, counting down.
TTATCAAGCATTCTTTCTATTTCTCCTAACTTATATTGCTAATTTGGTAACATCCAAGAGTTAGATTTTGTGTAATCTCATTTGAGAAAGATTAATTTTCATTGTCAAAGAGTCTAAAAGTTAGTTTTAAGCAACAAAATAATCAAAGACAATCTTGTGTCTCAGGCAGAGTTAGTTTCACTGTGATTTTGAGAGTCCCTAAAGAATTCTAAGGACCATCCCACCGATGTAGGCCTAGTAGAAATGGTGGGATAGGATAATTAGGGTTTCCTTTATGTGATTTTTTTTTGTGTGAGTGTAGGGTATCAAGAATATGGTGCTGTGTTGTTGATTTAAAGTTTTTTTTTGAGTTTTCCCCTTGAAAATGAAGGTTTCCAGCAGGGTATTGGAGAAATAATGTATGCATGTCCAAGGAGGTGTTTCTAAAGGAATTTTCAGACATAATGGAGCATGTTTCAATGGTTGGCCGAATTATTAGAGGCTTGTAAGGGTGGTAATCACAAAACCCTCACTGTTTTGGGTGTTTCCAACCTAAAATTAAGGGTTTGTTAATACACTTTCCAAATGGGTCTTTCAATCTTTGAAAGTGGATAAATCTGGTGTTTTGTGACCTTTACTTTGAATTTTTGATGTTTTCTAACAATTTGGAGTTGGAAAAAAGGTGGATGCTTTGTAAAATAGCCCTATTCTAGTAGCCTTTCTTGGGCGTACAGTCTGAAATCTACTAGTTTCTCCATTATAAATCATTCTAATTTTTTGATATCATGATATGGGCATTAAGATGTCTCTAAATGTGCCTTTGGATCTTGGTTTTGAACCTAGTGTGAGTGGTTCACCCAATCTAGGGTATGGAGGTCTATTGCTAATTAATGTTTAGATTTCATGGACAATGGAAATCTGTGTGTACAAGGAAGTAAGTGACCCTAAATACTTGAACCTTGTCATTTGGATGGAGTTACAGTAGAATTTATGCTTGAATAAGGTTGTAAAGGTAGTGCATATTTTTTTGAGAATGATGATTCTATTGTGTGTCTTGGTATCTTTACAGAGCAGGCAGATCTGATATTTATACACTGATGTATTGAATTGATTTTTCTCAAAACATGATGAATCTTGTGTCTTGAAAGACTAATTAACTAGTTGATAGCAAGAAGGATTGGTATTTGTTAGTTTTCCTTGTAAGGAAATGAATTGGTGCTATTTGAGAAGTTTAGACTGTTTTCAATGATTGAAGTTTGGTTATTGACATTTTGGAATCTGATTTAGAATAAGTTTTTTGTTGCCTTGAGGATATGATGTATACATGAATTTGAAGGATTGGTAACTGGTTGTGTAGCAAGTGAGCATAATGTGTTGCCTTATGAAAGGTTGAGAGAATGTATAGATGTTGATATGGTGGTTGAGAATGATGTGAATCTAATTGATTGAATCAAAGTTTTCTAATATGGTTTTTGCTTTGAATGAGTCAATTGGAATAATGATAATGACATATGGTTTGTTGAAATTGGAGTGCTAACTTGTTGCCTTGAAGCCTTGTAGAATTGAAGAATCAAAAGAAGTTGTATGAGTTTTGAGGAAAAACAAAGTGAATTAAGAATTTGATCTTCTCCTGATTCTAATTGGGTTTGATTTACCCTCATGAAATGATGTTGTTGGTGTTGTTATTGGATCCTCTGCATCATATATACATCAATATAATTGAAAATAATTAAATAATATGGGTGATTAATATATTTATACGTACCTGTTTATCTCTTAAACCATATGCTAAATCAATTTCCCTTTGTGTAACATTGGAATCTCTATTACGATGAGCTTCTTTAACCAATGAAGCCACACCTTCCCATGTTAATGTGCGACTAGATTGTTGACATCGTTCAATCCATACCATCAACCAAATCAAGATTGTTTGTGACGTACAAATGTAGTGCATCCCACTCTCGACCAACTATATCCAAAAAAATTGAAATTCACAAACGACGTATAATTAGTTAAATACCACGGTATACGACCTTAATTTATAATTGATGCATATTGAATATTAATAATTAAATAAGTACAATATATATAAAACCATATGTAAAATGTATTCTAATTAATCCTCCATGACCATCTTATAATTACCTCTCACTTTTCTCAATCATCTACCTTTCCCCATGGTACTCCTTTGAATTTGTTAATGCAGTTAGGATCCCAAATGCGATCTACATGGATATTTGCTGCAAACTTAGGATGATATTCAAAAATGTACACCATGGTCTAGTATACCATATATCCCTCCACCATAGAACCCTCATGATGTGCTCTTTGTCTAACCAAAGCCTTCAAAAATTTCAAGTGCCTCTCAACCATCCACATTGACCTTGTGTGTACAGGTCCACACAATTCAATCTCCTTAACTTGGTGTATGAAGTATTATTCTTGTGCATTGAAAAATGTTGAGAAGGTGAACCTTTTGCATTTTGCATTAGGCGAGGAATTTTTCTCTTCCAATAATTTATATCTTCTTTATGGATTTCTTTAGATGACAATATACAAAATGATTCAAAGCCTTAAATATATTAATGAGATTTAACAAAATATACAATATATTACATAACAAATTAAAACAAATGAAAATTATAAGAATCTATACAATGAATTGAACAAATATCACTACTTACCTCATGTAGCCCATTTTCTAAGATCATATATAACTTGACATTGTTATTTGTCAAAATTTTCTAGAGGAAGATAGAGGTGTTAAAGGCATTATTACCCAGCGGTTATAAAATGATCTTTAGTATTTTTTCAAAAGTAGTAAACACAATACACTGAAAAGTACATGCATTATACAAGTGTATATAATATACGAGAATAATTACCTTAATGAAGGTATGCCAATCATGCATTTTCATCCCTGACCCAAATTCACCTTTCTTTGTTATTATATTGTTTATGTTCGCAGCAAATCCTATGAGAAATCAAATTTTTTGTATGAATTCTTTTATAGAATTGCTTTGCTGCTCCATTAATAACCAAGGAATGGAACTTATATTAATTTGGTCTCCATTTCTATTCAATTGAATGACATTTTCATTGCATGATTGGCTTCACGAATGTCACTACAAATTTTGACAATTTTTCTTTGGTAGGCGCTATCTAATATTTTCCATAGCGTTTTTGTTATATTCTTTCCAATATGCATTGTATCAAAAAAATGCATAATTTGTAGCTTCTCATAGTAGGAAAACCTAATAGTTATCTGGGATAGCAATCCTTGTGATGGAGCCAGAGTGAAATGCCTTGGCGACCTTCATGAGCATGTAGGATTTAAAAATTAACAACAACAATCATTGTCAATTCTGACGTAGTAGAAGCCACCTTACAATATAAAAATATAAATTCAAACATATCATATATGATGAAGATGAAACGATTTTGATGGAGTGTATAACCTTGATGATTAGTCTATTATATTCCAAGCATAGGTGAGGTGTCATTCTTTGTGGTTTTGATGTAGTCTCTTCTTTTCCATTAATATGTTTTTTAGTAGTTCGATACTTATGATTTCTATGGAGGAAGTGCCTATACTCATCAAACACCTGCTTTTCTAAACTTGTTGAGCGACAAGATTTCATCTTTGGACCACAAATTGGACATGCAAATTTTCCCTTTGTTTGAAGACCTGCAAGATCATATATAATTAGATTAAATATGTCAATTTTTATAATTATATATAATGAATAGATTATTTTAAAAACATGCATGATATCTACTTCATCAAATTAAATATTGTTAAAGTGCAGTCGAACGTTATAACATACCACAGAAATGTGTTAGCCCTGGGGCATCATGAATTATCCATACAAGCATTACATGGAATTGGGGAATTATCTTTGTCCTATTGGTCTAGGACATCATACATAGTGGCGCCATTCCATAACTTTATTAACTTCATTGATAAAATTTCGATATATACATTCATATCTTTTAACTTTGAAAAGCTTACCTAGTTGAATGAACATAAACATTACATAATTATTATAATCATTTTACTACAATATATATAAATTAATGTACATAACTATTGAATGAAAAAAATATAAGTTATTATGCAACAAATAAGACAAATGAGATGCTACTACGTTAAAGAAAATTGATGTAAAAAAATACCTGGAACAATCATTTGACAACATTGTATTGCTCCCTCTTTATTGACATCCATGGAGGAATGTTATTGTTGATAACAAAATAGGCCACCAGTGTAGATCTCGGTGACTCTCCAAATGGTTGACACCATCCGCTCCCAATGAAATCCTGAGATTACAAGGTTCTTCTTTAAAGTGTGGCTATTTTTCCTCCATGTCCCTAAATGTAGAACCATTTGCAGGCATTTGAAGAATGCCATATCCACTTCTATTTTGTGCATGGTAATCCATAAATTGCACTAAGCTTTCACACCTAAAAAGAATATTGCATCATTGGAATAATGGGAATATAACGAAGAACCTTGTGAGACACCTTTTTTTTTGATAGTTGATTTGTTTGATATCTACGATATGACATTCCTAGGCATTCTATTGCAAATTCATGTTGTTTATGATATATAATATGATCATTGGGACATGCATCTATTGCTTGATACTCCATTCCAATATCTTTTAATGCGAGTTAATCTTGGTATTAGTGAAATTACTAAAAATATTTGATGGTGGTAACAAAATTAACCAATCAATCTACAACAAAAAAATTGTTAATATAAATAATATTAATGGTACATATCTCATCCTTTATTTAGTGATGAACTAACAACGAATTAAAATAGATGAAAAAGATGACATATATGACACACCTTAACATCAGTGAGATTGCTATGTTTGATAAACCATTGATAACCTTCAAGTTCAACAGCAACAATATAGTAGAGAGAAGAGTTGTTTCAGAGCCTTCATAAAGGGGCTCATATGCCTTCTCAAGTACAGGTAAATCATGAACATCATCAAATTCATCTCAATCATCATGATTAGCTATGCCACTAAATGTGTCATGGATCAATGTATTTGTACCATCATCTTCAACCGTGTTTTCTGGCGCATGATCATCTTCTTCCATAGGATCATTAACTTCATCTTCGATATTCACAACTCCATGTTCCTCCTCTTGCAAAACCACATTCTCCGAGCCGTGATAATCCATATCATGTGCCCTAGGGCAGCCCACCTTTATAATAATGATAGACACAAATGAACCATGATAATGATCAAGTGATTTTTATATATATATAAAATGTTAAAACGATATAAACATTTACAAATTCAATCAATATAAACACATATAATGAACAACTTACCAATGGACGATAATCATGCCCCCCTTCAATGTGACCATGTTGCTACAACAATGTTTCTTAGTTGTTGTGATTAAAGTCTTCTAAAACATTTAATCCCTTGCAATTATTGCAAGGGAAAATAAAAATTCCCATCACCCTTTTTCCAAATCTAGCCCACATTCTAGCAAGCTGTCTCTTCATTTTTGTTACGGACCTAATATTATAGAGCCTTGATTTTTTCTTTACCAAGCTTGAATATTTAGATCTTCAAAATATCAAACTCACACTCCAATAATTTTTAATCATAGACAAGTAACAAAATCTAATAATTCTAATACTTTACACCAAAAAAATTTGGCATGCAACCACCCCTGCAAAAGAGAAGATAGTCTGAAGTTAATGACCCCAAAAAACACTTTCAAATAGTAATTCTAGAACTTATTAAATTCTGATTTTACTATGATTTCCAACTGTTAGACGGGTATGTGCAGGATCATCATGGAAAAAATAGGCCCTTAAGTGGCAAAAAATTCAGAAAAATCAGTGTTAGGAAACTTGATGTAAAAATTTGAATAAGTTATCTATATTATTTTAAAAATATGTAGAATAGAATCTATAGAAAATTGAATGTAGTTTCTAAACTACTAGGTTTATTTAAAAAAAAAAATCTATTTGGTAAAAAATTGAAATTTCAATGCGGTAGCACTTAAATTTCAGGGAAAAAATAAAAAAGAGTAGGTATCTGTTTGACCACCCTAACCATAATAGTGGTAATATTTTTTATAAAAGATTTTATATATAAGTAGAGGATTCATGTCAGATGTAGTGCATATTTTTTTGAAGATTTTTCCAAATGTAAATTAATTATGATTTTTATTACAACTTTTTAAAAATATAAAAATTGTATGTCGACCACCTTAACTTAAAATTCAAAACTTCCAAGCAGAAATTTAATTTTTCTTTTTTAATCTATAGTATTATGTGAAGTATAGAATGTGGCTGGCATGTTTTGGATTCAAAAATGTGATACCATTGAAAGTTATAGATGTTTTCAATCCAGCTTATCGATTAGGACTTTAGTCACTTAATTCTAATAGAAAGCGAATAATAATTATTTATTAAATTCAAATTAAAGCAAATTTATATTGGTGGAAAGCTTCAAAGTCTCACTCACAGAAACTCTTTTCGTTTCATCAATTTTGGGTAAAAAAAAAGTTGTCAGCCATATACCCTACAAATACCCCATAATGACCTGCCACTTTTGGCCCATCCTTGATCCCTACACATACCAGGACTCACTAAAATCAAAAGTATTGAACTTGCACAACAAAATATGGAAATGGGGAATTGCTAAAATGCACTAGTCTAAAATGAAATCTGATGAGATATTTGCTTTAAAATATGATTTTCAAACTTGGAAGTACAAATTTGACTTCACAAATGAATTCTAGGAAAAAGACAATGACCACCCTCAACCTGGCGATATCTTCTTGAATTTTTTTTCTGATTTTTCCCAAGAAAATCGTCCTTAGTTCTCCACAAACTGTCGCAAGTAGAGAAAATTCGCAAGTATAGCAAAACACTGTCGCAATAAATAGGTGAACTCACTTTTATTTATGTCGATCAAAAATTCATTTTTTTTTGATTTTGAATGTTCATCAAAATTTTGACGAGACTATGTGTCGAACTTTCGACAAAACCCAAGTTTGTTGAACTTTCGATGAAACCCAGGTTCGTCAAAAGGGTACGAATGTCGGGTATAAATTTTTTAAAAATTGAAAATTACACATCAAATCCTAACAATACATCAAATTATAAATCTTTCATCATAAATTTTCGTCGGATTTTGCAGTCAAATGAGTTAGTGTTGATAACCTATGTACCTAACCGATGCCATTTGTATTGTCCCAATCTTTGGCACATGCTTTTTGATTTTCTATGCAGTTTGCTTATTTTTCCACACTCTTTGACATGTGTTAATGCATTATCACCATAAATAGATTTATCAACTTGAGATATCACAACTAACTGGCTTGAGTCATCACAACTATCTAGCTTGATTCATCATGATTAGTTGTTTCTCAACACTTAGCATTTGATTTATTAACACATTAGAATATAAGCCTTAGAAACTTACATGAAAGATTCCCAAACACGTCTTTTAAACTTACATGAAATATCCCCAAACATGTCTCTTCCATCACCAAACAACCTTGTGACACACTTTGCCTTCAGAAATGTATTAATAAAACTGACAGATAGAAACCTCAAGACTTGTGAACATAGATAAGATGATAAAAAATTTACTTCATTTTGACACTATTATGCTTTTGTACCCATGATTTAGTAGATAAATACTAAAACCTTAAAACTTTAGTTATCTCTCCTCTTTTGGTAGTAGTTCTTCTAATTTAGGATGCATCTTACCTAGCACAGCTACATGCATAAATTCATCCTCTACTTGATTGCATCCTACATTAGCCAAAAAATATGCCACCATATTGCCCTCTAAGTATAGGAGTGGAGAATTTGATAATGACCTAGCTTATCAAGCATTGACCATATTTGTTTCACTATATACCCCAACTTCCAATTAACAATCTTACGGTCCTAGAAAGCATTTAACAAAATCAAGGAATCACCTTACTATTTGGATCATGGGTAGCTTGAAGTTGAGCACCAACTTTAATCCTTGGAAAAGCGCTTGTGCCATAGCTACATTGTTAGAGCCAATTTTCAACTTGAAGGACTTAGCGCATAACACTAACCCTTTGTAGTCCCTTATAATCACCCCTGCTCCAGATGAACCTGGATTTCCCCTTGACGCTCCATCTATATTCAACTTGAACATACCTTGTGGTGGGGGCTTCCAATTTATAATAGATTTGTTTAATTTTTGACTTGATTGATGAAGGCTCCTTGATCAATGTTGAGATTTTCTTAGTACTTTGTTAATATTTTTATCATAGCATGTCATATTATATTGAATTGTTTAAACCATTACTTATGGTTATGTAATTATCATAGCTATTCTATAATTACACTTAAGATAAATGTAATGTCATTTTCTATAAATATTTTTGTTGTCTCTCAAACAAGACATTCTTCATTCTTCATTCTTCAATGTGGTATTAGATCCAAGCTAGGAGCCCCAAGCACCTAAAGTGTGGCTTAAGGGGGGTGTCAAAAATAAGCCACACAGGGACCAATGATGGGTTGGCCAAAGAGGGATCAGTAGCTTAATTCTATAACACTCTGGTAGCAAATGGAAGGTATTAGGTTCAAATGAGTTCTAGTTGGTTCATATGAGTTGTAACTCAACATGTGGAATGAGAGCCAAATAACCAACTAATAAGCATTCAAAATTCCAAGAATGTGCATGGCATCAAACCAGAGAAAATTGATGGTAACAATAAAGTAAAGGAATTCCTTTTCTAAAACAATCTTATATTCTTGATGAGGATTCAAATCTTATAGTGGTTAGGGTTTCCCCAATAAAGTCCCCCTAGAGAGATACTCCCTCACCATAAATCATGCCAGTTGTTAATTAACAACCTTTCCCCTTAGAGGCGTAAATTGGTTAGTAAAGTTTTGTGTGAGTTAGAGGTCAGAGGATCAGAGCAACTTAAGTCATTGGAACATTGTATATTTTTTCTTTTGATGTAAGATATATTTTTCTGAATTTGATTGACTTGTTTCTATTAAATAATATTTCTATAGTTTTTCTTTTATTTATGATTTTGAAACTATAGGAACTTTTTCTATATAAAATCATTAGTTATGTATTTTATGATTTTCAAAGTCTATAGAAACTTTTTTATATTGATTTTATGTAAATTATTGATTACAAACAAAAAAAAATTAAAGAGAAGATTTTTTATAGATTTAGATTTGATCAAGGGAATAATATCTAAGATTTACATGGAAATAATTTTCTTTCGAATTTTGTATTATTTCATATATAATTTTGTATTGTCAATGTATAGTATTTTCATTAAATTGATCACCACCAATATAGTTGAAGTTGAGTTTGATTATCAAAAAATGTTTCGTACATACAATTGAAATAAATATTTATAAAATATTGAACAATTATAAAAAAAAAAAAATAAAACAAAATATTGAGCTAAGATGTAAGAAACTCTTTCTCTATCTTCAATTTATATTGTTGTTGGCATCTCTTTTTCAATAACTCGTTATTTTGAACAACTTAAGTCATAGGCGAGTTGGGTTAGACTATTTCTTCCCTTCTCATGTAAGATATTTTATCTTCAAGTTTGATTGACTTGTTTATATTTAATAAATTTTATGTACTTTTTCTTTTATTTATGATTTTGAAAGTATGTAGGAATTATTTTATATTGATTTTATATAAATTATTGATTATGTATTTATGATTTTGAAAGTCTATAAGAATTTTTTCTATATTGATTTTATATAAATTATTGATTATGTATTTATGATTTTGAAAGTCTGTATGAATTTTTTTTATTGATTTTATATAAATTATTGATTATGAATGAAATCTTTTTAATGATAAGATATTTATAGACTTAGATTTGATCAAGGGAACAATATCTAATATTTATACATGGAAATAATTTTCTTTTGAATGGTGTATTAATTCATATGGAATTTTGTATTGTCAAGGTATAGTATTTTCATCAAATTAATCACCACCAATATAATTGAAGTTGAGTTTGATTGTCAAAACAAATATTTATTAGGCTCGATTGGCTAAAGCATCCTATTGTAGGAAAGAGGTCACAAGGTCTAGTCTCCCCACTATCCCCATGGTACCGGAGGGCATGTCGCACCAACATCATCGGTCACATGAAAAAAGTTTACCAATTCATGTAGTCTAAAAAAAATACAAATGTTTCTTAAATACAATTGAAATAAATATTATTAAATATAATAGCAACAATTAAATTTAAAATATTGAAATAAAAATTATAAAAAAAAATAATAATAATAATAATTCTAAAGTAAATAAAATATTTCTTAAGTAAAATTGCTAGACATCTTAAATACATCTTTCTAAAAAATTATAAGAAGATGTATTTTATTTACTTAAGAGTTTTTTTTTTTTTTTTAAATTATAGGTTGTTATGCATGTTTCATATGATCCATTGAACTCATCACCATAAACTTAAATATAAATAAGACAAAAAAATTAAACCCCTTTGTTGGCACATGTTATTATCTTTCACATGTGCACTATGTTGTGTTGCCATACTCAATAAGAATGAGGCATTCAAGCATTTACATGTTTATGTGGTGTTAGACATGGCTCCATGTAGACATAAGAGAAGTTTCTCATGTGCACCAAGGACTTTTACAGTTGACCGATGTCCTATACTTAAGGTTTGTTAGTTAAAATTAACCCTATCAACCAAAATTTTTCCTCTAGGTTGTAATCTTCAAATTTATATTCAATGCAACATGTGAAAATGGGAACTTTTAAATAGGATATGGACATCCAGATCAAAGAATCACATAAAGTCAATTTTAGTAAAATGTAGTTGCAAGTGTCATGGTATACATGTATGCAACATGTGAAAGCATAGGCAAGGAACATGAATATATGAAGTCCTATGCTTTATTGTCAATAGGGTTGTGCAGTGGAGTGTTATTCACCAAGGGACAAAATAGGCCTAATGGCCAATTTTTTGCATGTGCATCTTGGCATTTGAGTGTTTTGCATAGATTATTATCTCAATCTCTTCCAACAACAACAATCAATAATGTCCAATATAGCTAACATTTTACTCAACCTAGCCATAAATGCCAACATTGTCAAAACTATGAGGGGCTCCCTTTTCGGTGCAAGAGATGTTTCTATGTTGGTCATTTGGCCTCTGGCTCCTCTCTTGGTCACTACAAGGGCACTGCTACCTAGGGGAAGGATGCTCTCTTAGACCATCTCAAGTGATCCCATAAAGCTAGTTTACAATTTATGGGAGATTCTATTTTTGTTGAAATCACATGTTTTTAGAAAATATAATGATTTAAGCCTTAAGTTCCATTTAAAGCATTCCAATTGAAGAGGGTTTGATCAAACTACCTTAGATAAAACCCTCTTGGATAGAACCCCACTATTTTTAAAGCATACCTATAACGGAGTCTCCTTTACACCTATCAAAATGTTGATAAAAAACTACTTTTGATTTACCTCTTAGGGGATCAAATGAATTCATTTAAAATTTATTTTTTGTAAGTATGTAGTCCTTATTATAAGCTTCCCAAAAAGTATAATTTTAAATAAATTTAATTTTATTATTATATTTATTTTTTATTTTTTGTGAATGTAGGTTTTCACCAAAAATCAAGCTCTCTGTTCTGCACATGTGGTAAAATAGAAGATTATCAAAAAAAAAAATTGAATTTCGATACATACAAAAAAAATTGTGTTATATGGTCACCTATGTCTGAATTGTAATTGGTTTGACTACGAAACTTGATTAAGGAAAAAATATTCAATAAAACACTATGAAACAAATTGGAATCACTAGATATCATAGTTACAAAATGGTGTTTATTGAAAAAAACTAGTTTTCGAAGGAGATGGAAAAAGAAGTGCAATCTAATTCCAAATTTTTTGAAAAAAATATATTTAGATTCTACAAACAAAATGCCACAAATCACTAGTTTGCATCATCTTCAAATTTCTCATGGTTTAGTCATTATAGGTGCCCCAAAGTGAAGATTTAGATAGAAAAGATTAGTTTAGTGTCCAATTTGGCCAAAAATTGTAAACTAGTATTGCGGGATCACCCTCTCATGGTGGGCTCTCCCTCTTAAGTTGGTCCCTCTAGGGAGGACATCCCTTCCTTGTATGTTTCATCCTTGGAGGCTATGTCTCCCCGGGATCCTCCTTCGGCTATCCCTTCTGTGGAACTAGTGCTGCCTCATACTACTATCGCTGTGCTGATAGAGCCTACCTACCACTTGATGAACACTTTTGTTGATCCTTCGAATGCTCCTGACTCCTCTTCTACATTGTCAATTTTGCTACATGGTGACTCTTTGTCCATGGTGGTTGTTGATGAACCACTCATCTTTCCTCGCTCGGTGGACTTCATTTCTGAGCCTTCCTAGTCTATTGTACAGAGCAAAATTAAGGGACTCCCCAAACCATGGCCTCAGATTTTTGGGTTGTCTAGTCCTCGTCCTTCATTCAACATGCAGTTTATCAGCTGTCCATGTCTTGTTTTTGTGTCTAATTCATGTCTCATTTTGAACTAGCTTATATTTTTCCCCAAGGGATCTCCATGTAAAGGGTATAGCACCCTATAAATGCTACATGCTTTATCAAAAACATTGTCAAAACTATCAAATAATGATGTCAGAACATCGATTACTCTAGTTATCTACATCATTTTTCTTTCACATTTTTGTTTTGTTGTTTGAAATTTTGTTATGATATTCAAAAACTTGATGATTTTCTCTACCCATCTAATTGGAATTTAATATGAAGGTCATTTACAATAATATCCATTTTAGAGGGCCAAGTAAATTGGCTTTGGGAATTATTAAAAGGAAAATTCAAAATATTAAATGGAGCCAATATATGGCATCCCAGATTGGAGTGAGTTAATTTGCATAGACATGGGGTTTTGGACTATTCACATGCCTTGTTTTTGGTAGGAAAAGACAAACATTATGTTGCCTCTTGGTTTGAGCTGAAAAGGTAAATTGAAGGAGTTATTCATAGTTGAAAGGAGGAATTTTAATTGCCCAAAGTGAAGGAAAAATATAGTAGACTAAAAAACCTAGAAAAGACCTTTCTAATCGACCTTTTTTGGATAGAAAATTTTGCCAATTTAAAAACTCAAAAAAGTGGTGTGGCTAAAAGGGAGAAAATGCATTGGAGGTGGAAAGGAAATTGGCATCGATCCTTTATTGTGGCTAAAATTTTTGGTTGTGTAAAAGACCAGATAGGGGCATGGTATATTGAGGAATGTTGGAGCAAACTTGAACAATGTTAGAACATTGAGGAACAAGGGAAAAACAATGGGTGTTGCTGATTTTTTTAAACTATTTATTTTGTAGAGTCAAGGAAAAATACATATAAAATTCATGGTGATTTTCCATTTGAGTTTGTGCAATTAAAATCTAAGTGAAACTCTTGTTTATTTAAATAAATTTCTACAACTAATCTCAATATGGTAAGACTCAATTTTTTGATATACTTTAATTGGTATCAGAGTTGGGTTTGATTGAGTTAAGAAGTAAAATGGTGTATAGATGCGTGGTTGTAGAGGTAGAGCACCCAGAGGCATGGAGCTTGAGATTACAACATTAATATTAAATTGCACAATGGAGGCAGTTAGAGGTCTCACAGTATGAATGGAGGCAATAGAAATGGCACAAAGAAGAGGATTCCCCACAGTGGACATAAGTGATGATGAAGAAGAGAAGATTGTTGAAGGTGGAGAGGAAGTGAACCAACCAGGTCTTGAACCAAGAGAAGAGAGATTCATTAAAGCCATCATGAAAAATAAATTCCAAGCCATGATTTGATCCTCCAAATTTCAAAGGTGGTTTAAATGTAGAAGAGTTGTTGGATTGGATTGGCAAAATGGAAAAATGCTTTGAATATGACAATACTGAAGAAGATTAAAAGGTGAAATATGCTTGCACTAAGTTGAAGGGGCACACATCCCTATGGTGGGATCACCTGCAAGAAGACAGGCATTGAAATGGAAAAGAAAAAATAAAATCATGGGATTGAATGGTGACAAAAATAGAATCCAAAAATTTTCCAACAAATTATCAAATAAATTTGTTCAAAATACTCCAAAATTTGAAGTAAAAGGATAGTAGTGTTGACAAATACACTGAAGAGCTTTATCAATTAAGCATAAGAGCTAGCCATATAGAAGATGATACAAAGCAAGTATCAAGGTATTTGAATGGTTTGTGCATATATCCATCCAAGATGAAATAAGTTTGATTAATATGCATGGTGTGGAGGAGGAATATCAATATGCCTTGAAAGCAAAAGAAAAAATCAATAGGAAGCAACAAAATAACTCTTAGAGTATAGGCATATTTTCATGTGGAAGAGGACCATCGAACAACGGTAGAGGCTTCCAAAACAAACAAAAGAAAGTGAGCACATTGAGTGCAAGTATGCAAGAAGGCAAGGGAAGAGGAGATTTCCCTAGAGGAAGAGGAGATTACTCTCATGGAAGAGGGTCATTTGGAAGAGGACAGGGAAGAGGTTTCAACTTTGCATGTTTCTAATGTGGGGAAACAAGCCATCAAGCATTTGAATGTCCAAAAATCTAGCATGATGTAGGAAAGGGAAAAGAGCCAAGATTGCATGTTGCAAAAGCTGAAAAAGAAAAGGAGACTCCAACAAAGCATGGAGAAGACCCGAAGATGGAGAGTCATTGATGTTGTGAAGAATTTTGTTGAATCCAAGAAAAGAGAAATTAGAACCAATTAAGAGGAGAAATTTGTTTCGAACAAGGTGTGAGGAAAGAGGAAAATGTTGTAAAGTTATTGTGGATAGAGGTAGCACTAATAATATAGTATCAGAAGAAATGGTGAACAAGTTGGCATTGAAGAGAATCAAACATCCTAGCCCATACAAAGTTGCATGGTTACAAAAGGATCATCACTTGTTGGTGAATGAAGAATGTATAGTTAATTTTTAGATTGGAAACTACAAAGATGAATTCATGTGTGATATAATGCCAATGGATGCATGTCATATTCTTTTGGCAAAACTGTGACAATTTGATAGGAAAGCTATTCATGATGGTAAATTAAATACATATACAATCAAGAAAGATGGAGAAGAATATACATTAAATCCATTGAAGAATAGAGAGGAGGAAAATGAAGATAAGTCAAAGGTATTCTTGGTTTCTGGAAAGTAATTTTTAAAAGAATTTAAAGGTGAAAAGGTATGTTTTGTAATAATTCCCAAGTTTGCAGTAGTTGGGACAGTGAATAAAAGAGATGAAATACCTATGGAAGTTCAAGAAATTTTGAAAACTATGTTAATATATTGATGGAGTTACCTGAAGGATTTCCACCCATGAGAAGCATAAGTCATTGCTTGGATTTGATTCCTGGTGCAAGTTTACCAAAAAAAGCACATCAAAATGTCACCAAAAGAGAATGAAGAGATAAACAAGAAAGTGCAAGAGTTGCTTGATAAGGGGTTGATTAGAAAAACTTTGAGTCTATGTGTGGTTCCAGTAGTGTTAGCACCAAAGAAATATGGGGATTGGTGAATGTGTACAGATTCAAGAGAAATAAATAAGATAACCATCAAATACTAGTTCTCATTACCAAGAATGGATGATATGATAGATTGCTTGAGTGGAGCCAAATATTTCACAAAAAATTATTTGAAGAGTGGTTACCATCAAATAAGAATAAGAGAGGGGGATGAATGGAAGCCCACTTTCAAAACTAAAGATGGATTGTATGAATGGTTGGTAATATCATTTGGACTAACAAATGCTCTAGGCACTTTTATGAGATTGTTGAACAAAGTTTTGAAGTGATATCTTGGTAAGTTCGTGATTGTCTATTTAGATGATATTTTGATATTTATTAAAACAAATGAAGAGTGATGAGACAAAAAAATGTCTCATCTATTAGCCAAATAAAAGCATTTATTTTGTTTAATTATGAATTTTATCAAGACTAGATATGATGAGGAAAGTAAGATATTTTCAATTGCAATAGTCAAAGATTTCATCATATCTTGAAAATTACGATCTAGGTTCTTGATATTTTTGGATAGAAATTTGAAGACAATAAAGAGAAAAAACCTCTTAAATTTCATGAAAACCCAATTCATGGTTTGAGAGAAAATATCACCAGTCTGATGCTCCAAAAATATCCTTCCATGCTCTGAAATTTCTGAAATTTGTTCATTCGTTTGGTTCTATGCTCTGAAATTCTTGAAACCAAGTGAAGGATAATTTTTGAAGAGGTTGAGAAATTTGGGCATCTATGAGCAGTTAAGGGACAATAGTTGAGAGTAGCTAGGGGGCAGTTCTAAACATTAAGGCAGGTTGTTGGGTTGTGCAAACAAATGGATCATATCTAAGAGACAATTTTGGGTAGTTTGAACCTTTTTGCAAGCATATAGGAGTTGTTTTATGATTTTTAATGATGCACAAGGGAAAGACATGACTTTTTCAGCAGTCAAATGTCTTTTTGGAGCTTATTTAGGGGCTGCAAAATAGGAATATTTATTTTGGACGACCAAAGAAGAATGACTCAACAAGATGAAGGAAAGACTCTTCTTTTTCCCTCAACACATGTTCCTATCTTCTAGCAAGTTATTGAACAACAATTAAATCTCATCTTTGAGATTAGTTGAAGATGGGAATTTTATAAATTCATTGTAATCAAGGAATCAAATAGGGAAGAGTTTTATAAAATAACAAAATTCAATTTTTAATAGCAATTGTTGTTTGTAGTTTTATTTCTTAGCAGTAATTTCATTTCCAACAATTACATTTCTAGTATTTCCCTTTACAAGTTTCCTAGGATAGATTTGATTCCAACAATTACATTTTCAATATTTCCTTTTACAAGTTTCTTAAGATAAATTTGATTCAAACATTTCATTTACAAGTTCTTAGATTAGATTTGTTTCTAGCAATTTCTTTCATGCATTTCTTTAAATTTTGTTTGTAGAAAAAGAATGTCATTTAAATGATTTATTCTCCCTCTTGCATATTGCCATGGACACTACCCTTGATTAACATTTATAAGAAAATGATAAGGAATGCAATGACACTCATCATTTTTGGTGTCATTGTTGGGGAAAAGGTTTCATTAGGGAGTTGTTGATGATCTGGTGCCAGTAGGTCAAAACAAAAATAGTTTAGCAAGATTTTTAGGTTTATTATTTTAGAACCCCCCCCAAAAAAAATAGATCCAAAAGAAGAGGTTTTTGTATGCAAAGGTGGCAGATCTTGTGCAATATCCTCAACCAGAGGACCATGAATTCAAGCCCCAGCAAGCAAAAGACTATTGTTTGGACATATTCAAAGTCCAAGGAGGGCTGCCTAATTATATATTTGAAGGACAAGGAGTTGCATCCAGTCATGCATGCAAAAAAATGTAAGGAAGGATTGCAAGATTTTTCCAATCAGCCCGTGCATCTACTAGTATCGACAATTATGGAGAAGGTTGTCATTTCAAAGGAAGGAGGAGCATCAGAGTTCAAATATATAGCCATTTTCTTCTCATGGTTTTCCTCTTTGAAGAAGTTGAATGCATGGATCCATCATTTGAGAAAAAAGATGTTATTTTCCATAACCAGTTAATAGTTTTATGTAACCTATCTCTACATCAATAAGTAGAGTAGGATAGAGTAGGTTTCTTTTCTACAACACAACAATAAAATCCCCAAAATATCTCTAGAATAACTCAAAATACCTTCAAAAGCATCTTCAATGCACCTCCTAGCAAATCCCTAGAGTAATTGCAATAAAAGTGAAGAGATTGGCTTCAAAAGCTCACTATAAGTTGCAGGAGGACATGCAACATTTTAGGTGTGGGGGAGATGAGACAAAAAAATGTCTCATCTATTAGCCAAATAAAAGCACGTATTTTACTTAATTATGAAATTTATCAAGACTAGATATGATGAAGAAAGTAAAAGATTTTCAATTCCAACAGTCAAAGATTTCATCATATCTTGAAAATTATGATCTAAGTTTCTTGAGATTTTTGGGTACAAATTCAAAGACAAGAAGGCAAAAAAACCCATTAAATTTCATGAAAACCAAGATTGTGGTTTGATAAAAAAATTCACCAATCCCATGCTCTGGAAATCTACTTCCATGCTCTGAAATTTCTAGAATTTGTTCATTCATTTGCTTCTATGCTCCAGAATTCTTGAAACTAAGTGAAGGATCATTTATGAAGAGGTTGAGCATTTTGGGCTTCTATGAGTAGTTAAGAGACAATAGTTAATAGCATCTAGAGGTAGTTCCAAGCATTAAGGTAGTTTGTTGGGTTGTGCAAACAAATGGAGCATATCTAGGAGATAATTTTGGGTAGTTTGAACCTTTTTACAAGCATCTAAGAGTTGTTTTAATATATTTAATGATGCACAAGGGAAATACATGACTTTTTAGTAGTCAAATTTATTTTTGGAGCTTGTTAAGGGGGTGCAAAATAGGCATTTTTTTTTTGGATGACCAAAGAAGATTGACTCAATAAGATGAAGGAAAGACTCATCTTTTTCCCTCAACACATGTTCCTATCTTCTAAAAAGTTGTTGCACAACAATTAAATCTCATATTTGAGATTAGTTGAAAATAGGAATTCTATAAATTCATTGTAATCAAGAAATCAAATGGGGGAGAGTTTTATAAAATAATAGAAGTCAGTTTTTAGAAACAACTGTTGTTTGTAGTTTTTCTTACCAGCAATTTCATTTCCAACAATTACATTTCCAGTATTTCCCTTTACAAGTTTCCTAGGATAGATTTGATTCCAGCAATTACATTTTCAGTATATCCTTTTACAAGTTTGTTAGGATAAATTTGATTCAATCATTTCATTTACAATTTCTTAGATTAGATTTGTTTCCAACAATTTCTTCCATGCATTGTCTTTAAATTTCATTTGTAGAAAAAGAATGTCATGCAAATAATTTCTTCTCCCTCTTGCATATTTCCATAGACACCACCTTGGATTAACATTTATAAAAAAAGATAAGGAATGTAGCGACACTCATTATTTTTGGCATCGTTGTCGGGGAAAAGGTGTCAATAGGGATTTGTTGAAGATCTGGTGACAATAGGTCAAAAGAAAAATTAGTTTGGCAAGATTTTTAGGTTTATTATTTTAGAAATTCCTTATTTTATTATTTTAGAAACCCCCCCAAAACAACAAATCCAAAAGAAGAGGTTCTTGTATGCAAAGGTGGAAGATCTTGTGCAATATCCTCAACCAGAGGACCATGACTTCAAGACCCACCAAGAAAAAGACTATTGTTTGAACATCTTCAAAGTCCAAGGAGGGCTTCCTAATCAGATATTTGAAGGACAAGGAGTTGCATCCAATCATGCATGCAACAAAATGTGAGGAAGGATTGCAAGATTTTTCCAATCATCCCATGCATCTACTAGAATAAACAATTATGGAGAAAATTGTCATTTCAAAGGAAGGAGGAGCATCAGAGTTCAAATATGTAGCCATCTTCTTCTCATGGTTTTCCTCTTCTTTAAAAAAGTTGAATGCATGGATCCATCCTTTGAGAAAAAAGATGTTATTTTCCACAACCAGTTAATGTTTTTATGTAACCTATCTCTACATCAATAAGTAGAGTAGGATAGAGTAGGTTTCTTTTCTGCAACTGTTAGTTCCCCAAATCTGCACCCTGTTTGCTAAGCCTTAAGTGAACTTAGCAAATTTGGACTAACATGGGACTACTTTCAGGTTGTGGGTAACCTGTTTGAAAGCAGACCTCCAGTGATAAGGGTTGGCTTCCCCTTTTGATGCCACCTAACTACTTAATCTCTGAGATAAGGGTAAGAATTTGCATAAAATAAACCTAATGCTAGAAAGAAACTAAGGTGATACACCAAAAAAATTGACCTGCTAATAGCATTACACATTCAAATTAATATCTCAAAGCTAACTCACACAACTCCCTATCCAATGCATTTCACATCAACAATTTATAAAGATGTCTGTAACTGTGTTTTCAAAAGGAAAAATAGATTTCACAATCAATAACACCACTAAACAACACAGTTTATAACCTGTAAACATACATTTTTTGTCAAATGGATGCATGAAACATGGGACAAGTTTGTAAGGAAGGATGACTTTTCACAAAATAGAATGATCAACCATTAATGACATACCATAAAACATGACGAGAGAAGATAAAAATGCTCCAATCTATTAATTCAAAGTTCTTACTGTATAATAGGTCTATCTGAATTACAATATAGCTCCATGAAAATAACTCCAAGAAAGTAAGCTATCCTCTTGCTGGAAAAGAAAGAACTCCTCCAAATGATCAAAATCAACATACTTAAGACAAAACCATCAAAAACCCCTCACACAAGTGTTTCTAGAAGATTCTGGTTGGATAAAATAGAAAAGGCCCCAAAAGAACCTTCTAGAACTCTCCAAAATGTCCTCCACATGAAGAAAAATAGGCTAAGTCAATAGTCACCCCAAAAATGTGACAAAAATGCCTCCAGTTGGCCTCCCCTTCACCAAAATCAGTCAAAACAACATCCCACACATCTCACTTCTACAAGTCATCATTGGTCCTCATACAATACTTGACCACATTCTCCATCATGCAATATGTGATTTTTTTTAAAACACATGGCTTTTAAAATATTAAAGATAGTGATCTTGTTAAGTGATTCATAAAATATCACTTAACAAATCACTTTACAATTAAGCACAAATCAAAGGGCCCCACCATTAAAATGCATTACATTTGCATTTGAAGCAACTAAAAGTGACTTTCAAATCACTTATATGATATTTCAAAAATTGAAAACCAATGCAACATATAATATCATATCTTAAAGCCCTCAAAAGTTTCCAAGGCATTGACCATCAACTCACCACATTTTGCATTTTACTCACACATTTCATACACATTATTTTCCAAAGGAATTATAGTCTTCAACAACACTTGGCCAATATGGCCAACCTCCAAGTCCCTTGGAAAGCACATTCCAAGTCACATGATATTGGGAAAACAAGGCATTACACATAGGTCACATGGCATACTCCATATTGCATTGCACACTCTATTGGCAAATTGATGACTTAGCAAAGTTTTGAAAAAAATGGGAAGAAGTCTTAAGGCATAAAATTCCTAAGGGAGAACACCATATGTTTCGGCCCCATCATTTACCATGTGTTGTATGTTTGAAAACACTTAGTAGTAAGTTGAAATAGAGGGGAAAATCTCTAAGGCATAAAATGCCTAAGTGATAACATACATATTTCAGCCCCATTGTATTTGCCATGTGTTTGATTTTAAAAGCAAGGGATAAAAAATCCCATCGAAATCTAAAGGAGGTCAAACCCTAAATGAAAAAATAGCGAAATGATGAAAAAACATCATCATTTGGTCATTGAAGAAAATTGGAAAATGATGCTCTGCCACCATGGGGTTTCAAGGGCACACTGGAAAATGCTTTACTAACTGGTTTTTCGGTGATACTGTGAGGAAAACACCATGGAAACTCAGGTAACAACATTTTTTTTTTGTATAAATCTGCATTTTTTCCACCTAGAGGCCATTTTTTGGATTTACAGGCCATGGCCAATAGCATTTTGATGGACTTTTTTCTGACTCACATTGTGTAATTTGTTCTCTCTGTTTGTTATTTCTATTGTTAACAACCACCATGAGAACTCAATGAAGCTTTATTAGAAGCAAAAGCTCAAAAATTTTGCAATAAATTTGTGAGAAAAAGCTTAAGTGAGTTGAATCGACTCCATTCTTGTTGATTTTGTGCAAAACGACCCATATTCTTGTTTCTTCCTTAAGAATAAAGCAAAAAATGCTTGCTTCTTTTATGTATTTGTTAATAAGGACACTCCCTTGTGTTGTTTCTGTTGATTTCCTAAAGAAAAAGACCCATTGACCGTGACCATGAATAGGAACAAAGTCTTTTGTGTTCATTTATGAAACCCTCATGTATTCTTTTGATTTCCTCCTTGTATTAACAAATCTTTGACAACCCAGATGGGTTTCTTGAATGTAGAAAAGAAAGAACCAATTGTGGGTTCGACCTCCATTATGCAAACTGGGTCTTCTTGTATTCATGACTTTCTGCTTCATTTTGTTTAATTGCAAAACCCCTATTTGGGTTTCCTGTAGCATGTATATTTGTTGAAATTGCAACTTGTTTGTAAAAAACCCATGTCGGTTACATGATTTATTTGAAAATTTTAGATTTGTTGCAAGAAATGTAGATAATTTTGTAAATTATCTCCATTCTTCTATAGAAATAGAAATGTTGGCTCCATTTATTGAAACCCCAAGTGGGTTTTTCATATTTTGTAGGAAAAGGCCAATTTTTACCATGACTTGTCATAACACATGAATGGCTTTTCATTTTTGAACTCCTATAGAAATTTTACCATATTTCCATTTCCTTTCACAAATTTTATGATGAACCCAAATGGGTATGTTTTCAACTTGAAAACACCTTCAGATTTGTTTAAAAAAGAGTCTCCATGTTATTGCACCGTATCTGCTCTGAATAAACAACCACATGAGATGGTCCATTTTGTTGCACTAAAACTTGAGTTGATTTTTATACTAGAATTATGTCTACATCCTTATCAACAACCAAGTTTATAAAACTTCAAATTGTAGCAAAACAAGCTTTTTTCAATGAGTGTCTAATTTTTTTTTTCAGTGTATTTCATTTTTGTAGAATTTTTTTGAATAAAAAGCCCCAAAATGGGTTTATCACTGTGAATGGCTTCTATATTGCACTCTTTTGAGAATACCATACTCCTCCTTTAATGATGTTGTGTTCTTTGTGTTCATAACACTCATGATAACCCATGCATTAGCTTCAATACTTAACAAATCATTACTATATGCAACTTTGGCACCATGATACATATAAAGGATAACCTCATAAGTCACTCATGCTTCACTGTCCTTTAATGATACTTCAATAGCACTATCTTTGATTCATATTTGTTCATCTATCACTTTATTGTTGACAACATGATTACTAATGCATTTGTTGATCCCATTTGCTTATGGATTAAAAACTGCTGCTCCAACCTTCATAGAAGGTTATGATGCATAGACTATACATCCAATAGAAACTAGCAATACTGACTCATTGTCAACATATCCTTAAAATGCACAATTTCCTTCTATCACTAAGAATGTCAAAGAGTCTTTCAAATCAGAGCATATGTTTCATCTTCTTGCATTAGAATAGTGACTTCCATTAGGTAAGTGTACAACTGGAACCCACCATTATTATTCATTGAAAGTCCCTTGGCCTATCACCCATGTTCCACTGCTATAGGAGCACTGTGAAGTCTTAATACTCTTTGTCCTACATGATGTTGTTTCTCCACAATTGTTGCCTCAGTAGCATACTTTCTTTGTTGTTGCATCCCATTGTTTGTGCATTGATTTGACCAAACTACTCATTAATTGGTGACTTACCTTGAAGCACATCTATATCTGTCAATGCACATGACTGCCCCATTAGAAGTAATGGCTACTACTATCTTGATTGAATTTGGGACTGCTCCTCACTTATGCTCTAAACTTCTTATGAATGGACTGTATTTCATGTCCTCTGATGATCATGCTTATTCCTTGTATTACATGTAGAAACACTATCACAATAACATATTTTTGATAGTAGTGCCATAAGTATTTTCTTTATGTAATGACTACACCTTGCATTCACTATTGATTTGTTTTTCCAATTTCATAGATAATCATGAAGATGAAACTATAACCCTTAATGGCATTGTTCTTATTAGTGACCATGCTCTGTTCACTAAAGCATCATGATTCTTGATGATTTCAACAATTGAATTTCATGAGCTCCTCTAATTCAATCAAGACCACTGCCATCTTTATTATTAGTGCTTTTCCTTTCTTTGTAATATGCTTAGAGAATAGCAGACCCTTGTCCCTTGTGTTATGGCAAGCAATTATATCTTGATCACATCATATGAGGGTTCCATTGCTGTCATGACTTCTTTTAATGGCATATTCATTATAGGAATATATCTGTGTCAACTAGAGTTGATGTTTCTTGTTCATGTCTTTTTCTTTTATGCCTTTCCTTAAAACATCATGCATTGAATGTTATCTAGAAACTTGTTTGTATAATGATTGATTGAGAAGGCCTTGAATAGAGCCTTGTGCAACTTCAGATTTTTTTTTGTTGTTGTCATGTATGACATGCTTGGAATGCTTTCAAGATCATCATGTTCTTAATCTAAATGACAGCATATAAATTTCATTCATCTAACTTATGAGGGCAGCAAAATAGATGGCCATGTTTCTTTGCCATGAGAATAATTATGCTTTGTTTTGAATACTTCCCCAAGCTTTTCAACCTTGTAAGCTCCTGCAAAGGTGATGTCCTTGTACTTGTATCATGACCTTGATTCAACCATTGCTCTTTCTTCTGTTATGTGTAATAAATACACATAGTCTCTTCATTTCAACTTTATTGGACAACCACCTATCACATATGTGGGTGAACTAATAGCTCACCTTCCTATGTGATGTGTGACTACCCAATAGGGTTATGGTGAGAGGGGCTTGACAACAACTTGATATGCTTCCTCATTGTTTAAAAGATGCATAATTGAATTTGATGCATATGTGAGGTCACTTCCTTTATAAACAGATCATGGATCTTCTTAAGAAGATTGAAGGACATATCAACACACTATGTTGCATCTTTTGAATCTAATAATGAAAGTTGATCAACTAGTGTGATTCCATATTGATTTAATGCATTGATAATAGATAAATCTTTGATCAAGTTGCTCAATTTCCTTTTTCTTTCAAAGCATGTTGAGCTCTACCCTTATGGGAGCCACATTTACTCCACATGTGATCTGATTTAGGATCTAAGACGATTGCTTTGAAAATTCAAACTAATTATAGCTTCAAAACTCCAAATTACAAAAATGAAATCAACTACATATAATTAACTGAGAAAAATTAGAATTTAGAATGAGACGAGAAAGAGAGAGAATGCAAACAAATTGATGATGAAGTTTTTCATAAGAATGAGTATGTCTCTGGGCCCCTCTCCAAAGAGTAGAATGATGCAATTGAAATCTTCAAAAATTCGGCATTACAACAGTTTGCAAGCTCTTCCCTTCAAGCACGATGGAATTCCAACATTCTCCCGACATACAAGAACAACAAAATTATCTCTCCAAAATGCTCTAAGTCTCCAACACCTGAATAATTCCCAATGAATCCCCAAGCCTCTATGCCCCCCTTTTTATATTGAAAATTTAATCAATTTGGTTACTAACCAATTGATTTTACAAAACAACCTTATCTCTCCATTTTTACAAATACAACTTAAAAATCCCCATATTTACACAAAAATCTTCAAATCTCCCGTTTTACATTATTTTTAAAAAACATATAAAATCCCTAAGCCCCTTAATTTTTGTCATATTTGAGATTATATTGTTTACGGGAGTTTGTTTGTTTCATCCTTTTAGAGGACTTTGTTTTAAATTTGGGCTTATTAATTATTACTTACCACCCATTAATTTAGTGGTTATTTTTAAGGGGAATAATTTAGTTTTTTTGTTTTACTTGTTTTACCAAGTAAATCCCACCTTTCCTCCTTAAAATTTTCCCCAAGTAAGCATGCACATGGGAGGTAGGTGTGGGTTTTGTTTTCCTTGTTTTGAGGCTTATTCTAGCCTTGTTTTAAGGCTTAGGATTAGGTGCATTTTTTTTATTATTATTTTTTATTTGTCTAGATTTTTCCACATGTCAACATGTGATTGGCTGATGATGATGATTGGATGCTGACCATACCATGCTGACTATACCATGTTGATCTCAGCAAAGTCAACCCAACTTTGACTGCTCATATCTTGTGCAAATAGACTTTGTTTTCCATGAAACAAATGTTGTCAGAAAGCTTGCGGTGAGATCTTCACATTGATGCCAATCTTGGCCACTTTTGAAAACATCAATTTTTGACCTTTTTTCTTTGACTTGGCTCTAGGGTTGACCAAGGTTTGACCGAGCATATCTTGGACTCCGTAGCTCCATTTGACTTCGTTCAAGTTGCGTTCAAGTCAGAATTTCGACCACTTTTTGATGATGCCATTTATAAAGATAAATGAGAAACTTCTTTTTTGGTGAAGATCCTCTGGATCAGTCCTCCCGACTGGAGAGATTTTGGACCTCCAAAAGCTAGTTACAAGGAAAGTAAGTGAGGGTAAAGTTCCCTCACTTTACCAATCTCCATCCATTTTTCCTTGCTTGGATTCATCCCCTTTAGTCCCACTCTAAGGTATTCAACTCCTCTTCATGAAGTCCTAGTTTTCCTGTCGAGGATGACATTTTCAGCAACTCTGACATGTACTTTGGTGAAAGATCATCCATTGATGGAACCTGGATATCAGTCTCCTTGTCCAATATCATCGAAGGTTCATACAACTTCAAGTTATCAAAATTGACAACTGAATAGATTTGCATGTATGGAGGAAGATTGAAGTGAAAGGAATTGGTTCCAATCTTTTCCAAGATCTCAAAGGGACCATACCAAATTGGCTTGAGCTTCCTTCCTTCACCTTGCATTCTTTCCTTGCTGATATGTAACCAAACGTGGTCACCGACTTCAAAATGATGATTGGTGTGATGTTTATCATGTCAAGCCTTGTATTTGGCTTGGCTCTTTTCCAACTATGCTTCTACTACCTGATGGATGGCTTGGACTTTCTGGATAAACTTCAAAGCCTTCTCTGAATCATGGCATCCATCTTCAACATCATCTTTCCCAAAAGAAAAATCCATTGGATTCTTGGGCACATAACCGAAACCAATCTCAAAAGGACACCTCTTTGTAGAAGAGTGTGCCACATGGTTGTAAGCATGTTGCACATAATGAAGACTCTCATCCCACAATTTGGGATGCTTGTTGCAGTAGCCTCTGAGTAGATGCACAATTATCATGTTTACTACCTTTGTCTATCTGTCGATCTGCGGATGGAAGGTTGTACTCTTCTTCAGTCTGGTGTCCATGAGCCCCCACAAAGCTAACCAAAATTACCCCAGGAATCAAGAATCTTGATCTGATACAATAGAAGTAGGTAACCCAAAATAGACCCATACAAATTGGAAGTACATTTGAGTTGTCAGTTCAGTAGTGACTTGCTTTTTACATGGCATTAAGATACACATATTGTTGAACTGATCAACTACTACATAAAGATAGTCATGACCCTTCCTAGACATAGGTAAACCCCCAACAAAATCCATAGACACACTTTCCCATAGATGGGATGGAACAAGTAATGGTGTCTACAACCCCAGTTTTCTATTACTCGGTTTACTAGTTGCACACATAATACAACCCTTAATGTATTTGGTGACAATTTCCTACATTTTAGGCTAGTAACAATATTTCTGCAATTGAGTAACTATTTTACTTACCCCAAAATGTCTTGTAATCAAAGAGGTGTGAGCTTCACTGAATACATGTGCTTGTTCATCTTTCAGAGCACAACTTTCCCAAATGATACAAAAGTTTATCCTGCACATAGTAATCTTTCTCTTCTATCTGTTTGCATGCAATTAAAGCTGAATAAATATCTTTAAAGTTTTCATCGTCAAAATATTGTTCCTAAAAGCTTTCATGCACCATGGAACTACCTTTAAGGATATTCAATGCATTCATAATGGGAGGCCTAGAAAGCATATCTACTACTTTGTTATGGGTACCTTTCTTGTACTTAATTACTAAGTGAAACTATTGCAAAAATCCCATCCATCTAAAATGCCTACTTTGCTATAGTTTAGACTCTAAGTGCAAGTATTGTAGTGGTCGGTGATTAGTGTGGATTACAATTTCTTTCCCCATTATGTAATGTTTCCATTTTTTAACACTCTAAACTAAAGCATAGATTTCTTTATCATAAGTAGGATAGTTACTTACTACTCCTGAAAAGGTTTTAGAGTGATAGCAAACTGGTTTACCTCCTTGCATAAGAACAACTCCCATGGAAAACCCACTTGCATCAGTCTTGATCTCAAATGGCTGATGTAGATTTGGTAAAACCAAAATTAGTGTAGTGTTTAACTTTTCCTTCAAAGTGTTGAAGGCCTTCTACTGTGGACCTCCCCACTAAAAAGTTGTCTTCGTACTTGTCAATGCATGCAATGGTGATGCAATGTAGGATAAATTTACAATGAACTTTCTCTAGTACTAGACTGCACCTAAGAAACTTCTGACTTCTATTATAGTACTTGGCTTGGGCTAGTTTACAATAGCTTTGACCTTCACAGGTTCTAATTTCAATTGACCATTCCCTACGACATAGCCTAAGTACACTAGAGATGTCTTTGCAAATTCACACTTAGACATCTTTACATGTAGAGTTTTTCTTTTCTCAAAACATAAAAAATTTCATTTACATGACTTACATGATCATCCCAAGACTTGCTAAATATAAGAATATCATCTAGATAGACAATGACAAAATCATCAATGAAAGGATGAAAGACATCGTTTACTCTCATGAACGTGGCAGGCACATTACAAAGCCCGAAGGGCATAACCAACCATTCATAAAGTCCCTATTTTGTACCAACCATTCATAAAGTCCCTGATGATAGCCACTTCGCAAATCTAATTTTGTGAAATAAACTTCATGTTCTAACTAATCAAGTAAATCATCAATTCTTGGAAGAGGGTACCTATTTTTTACCATTATCTTGTTTAGGGCATGGTAGTAAATGCACATTCTCCAAGATCCATCTTTCTTTGGAACCAACACAATTAGAGAACCACGAGGAGATGTACTAGGATGAATGACTCCTTTCTCCACTAACTCCTGAACCTGTTTCTTGATTTCCTCGTTCTACATAATGGACAAACGGTACAAGCCAATGTTAGGAAATGGCACATCCTACTGCAACTAGATTTCATGTTGTATTTCCTCTTGGGTGGCAACCCCTTTGGTTCCTAAAAAAAGTCATCGTAAGCAAAAAAAAATTTGACCATTTCAAACTTATGTTTTGGGTCACACCCCTTAAATGCCTTAGAGATATCTTCTTCTTTGGCTTTTACAAGAATTAACACAAATTTCTTACTGGAGTTGACTAATCTTTCCATTTGACCATCATTAACTAGTGTGAGATTAGTGTTGACCTTGTGTGCACATACAATATATTCTATCCCATATTTAATAAGATGATACTTGCTCTCCGCCCTATAAAATATTTCCTTTCTATCATACAGATAAGGACTCCCTAATACAAGTCCATAAATATCCAGAGGTACAACATCTACTTCTACTTCATCAATGAAATTAACAGTGATGGAAAAATGCAATTTGCACTTTTTTGTCACCTGCAACTGTGCATCATTACATACCCATCCAAGTGGATAGGGCTTAGGATGAGGAGTAGCAATTAAATTCAATTTCTTAACAACCTCTTTAGAAATCAAGTTGACTTGAGAACCCAAATCAAATAGTGTATCAATCTTTGTGTGTTTAGTTACCACACGAATGTGAAATAGTTCATTCTGTTGTTTATCAACTTTAGGAGTGGATACTTTACTTGCATTACTTGTACTTGCATTAGAAATACTTGCATAAAAAGAGAGAATTATACCTTTCCCTTTACCTTCGATCCCGACAGCAACGATCTTTGTCTCATCTCTAGAATCAAATCCAAGATCCTATTGAATGATAGCAATAGTAGTCTTTTGTTTTCCTTTATTGCCTCCAAATATTTTCGGCCTTGCCTTGGGATGCAATTTCCAACACCTTGATTAATCATGCCCCTCTTTCTTATAGTGTGAGAATGTGGGCTTTTCACCCTCTTTCTTCACCGTAGTTGTCTTCTTTCCTTTACCTTTATCTTTACCCTTAGACTTTCCCTTAGACTTAGATACTTTTTTATCAAACTTATCAATGAATGATCCCTTACCTCTAGACTCTAAGTGGGTAGCTTGGACACAAACTTCGTCAAGGTTATTGGGATTCAAAACCAAAATTGAATGTCTAAGGTAGGAATGAAGACGTCCTATGTACTTCAACAAAGCATCCTGGGTGTACAAAGGAACATCTAATGCAATAGCCATTTTATGAAATTCACGAGTGTACTCCTTAACAGATTGACCTTTCCCTTGCCTAAACATCTGCCAGTTCATCATTAACTATTGCACGTAGCCTAAGGGATAAAATTGATTTTTAAGAGCACTTACAAATTCTATCCAGGACAAGTTGACTTTACCATGTTAGGAGATTTCTTCCCTAGTCCTACTCTCCCACCAAGTTAGAGTTGTACCCCCTAACCGAAGAGTAGCAAGCTAGATCCTATCAGCATCATCTATGAGATTTTGGACTCTACAATAGACTCCAACCTGTTGAATCCAGTCATCTAGTTTTTCAACATTTAATTCACCACAATACTTTGGTAAGTTAAATTTTACATCCAAATTAATTTTGGGCTTATGTGCACCCTTAAAAGGATTAAAAGGCATAGAATGAGTAGAAGAAGGAGAAGAAGGAGAAGACGGAGAAGACGGAGAAGAAGGAGAAGAGGGAGGTGTCTTCGGAGGCTCAGGATCATCTCCTGATTTCTTTCCTTTGCCTGCACGAGCTTCATGTCTCTGCATCCTTTCTTGCCTCTCCTAGAATAAGACTTTGACCATGGCCTTCATGTTGAGAAAAGCCTTCTAAAATTCCTTCTCACCAAGCTCCAAAATTTGTCCATTGTTTGGATCTACCATCTGTGTTTGTAAATGATCTCTTCATCTTCCAATCTCTGGATTATACTCTTCAAGTTTGCCTTTTCCTTGTTGAAGTTGGGAGCATGTAAGCTTTTGAATCTGCAATACTAGTCAAAACACAACTTTGATACCAATTTGATCTAATTTAGGATCTAAGACTATTGCTTTAAGAATGCAAACTAATTACAGCTTCAAAACTCCAAATTACAAAAATGAAATCAACTACACATAATTAACTAAGCAAAATTAGAATTCAGAATGAGAGAAGAAATAGAGAGAACGCAAACAAATTGATAACGAAGTTCATCATAATAACGACTGTCTTTGGGACCCTCTCCAAAGAGTAGACCGATCTTATTGAAATCTTCAAAAATTCGGCATTACAACAATTTACAAGCTCTTCCCTTCAAGCACGACTAAATTCCAACATTCTTCTGAAGTACAGGAACAAAAAAATTATCTCTCCAAAATTCTTTAAGTCTCCAACACCTGAATAATTCCCAATGAATCCTCAAGCCTCTAATTCCCCCTTTTTATATTGAAAATTTAATCAATTTGGTTATTAACCAATTAATTTTACAAAACAACCTTATCTCTCCATTTTTACAAATACAACTTAAAAATCCCCCTTATTTACAAAAAAATCTTCAAATCTCTCATTTTACATTAGTTTTAGAAAACATATAAAATCCCTAAGCCCCTTAATTTTTGTCATATCCTGGATTATATTGTTTACGGGAGTTTGTTTGTTTCATCCTTTTAGAGGACTTTGTTTTAAATTTGGGCTTATTAATTATTACTTACCACCCATTAATTTAGTGGTTATTTTTAAGGGGAATATTTTAGTTTTTTTGTTTTACTTGTTTTACCAAGTAAAGCCCACCTTTTCCTCCTTAAAATTTTCCCCAAGTAAGCATGCACATGGGAGGTAGGTGTGGGTTTTGTTTTCCTTGTTTTGAAGCTTATTTTAGCCTTGTTTTAAGGCTTAGGATTAGGTACATTTTTTTTATTATTATTTTTTTATTTGTCTATATTTTTCCACATGTCAACATGTGATTAAATGATGATGATGACTGGATGCTGATCGTACCATGCTAACTGTACCATGTTGATCTCAACAAAGTCAACCCAACTTTGACTGCTCATATCTCGTGCAAATAGACTCTGTTTTCCATGAAATGAAGATTGTCAGAAAGCTTGTGATGAGATCTTTGCATTGACACCAATCTTGACCAATTTTGACAACATCAAGTTTTGACCTTTTTTTCTTTGACCTGGCTCCAGGGTTGACCAAGGTTTGATCAAGCATATCTTGGACTCTGTAGCTCCATTTGACTGCGTTCAAGTTGCGTTGGAGTCGAGAATTTTGACCACTTTCTGATGATGCCATTTCCAAAGATAAATGAGAAACTTCAATTTTTGGTGAAGATCCTCTGGATCAACATGCTATATTTGATCTGAATCAAAACAATAACCAAACTTGTCCTAAATCTACACATGAAGCAAACAATTAGAAAATAAATGCATGTGTTGGATGTGTTTGATGACTTCTTTATTTTCCAAGACATCTAAGGTTTGCATGCTTATTTTATGCACTTATGGATCAGTAAATACATGCATAGGTAGGTGTGTATATATGGATTGAATCTTTCATTTCTTAGAGCCTCGCTCTAACATCATGTTTTTTTTAGATGCAGGGGTGAGGAGCACTACGAAGTTGGGGAGGACACAAGTAGCTCAGGGCAGCAGCAGAGAATAGTCGAGCAACCCATAACCAATCATTCTTGAGAAATGACTAGTTCCATTCTTATATGCACATTATTTATTTCCTTTACTTATTCATGTATGAATTGCTTCATATGTTCATTGAATAAGAGAGTTAGTCCCTTCGCTTGTGAGGGAAATGTACATTTCAAGATTATCAATAAAAGATTACATTTGTATATCTATATTTTTCTTTCTCATTTGTTGTAATGCAACATTGAAATGACAAAATGTAATCTACTTTATTTTACAATCACTCCTTCATGCATATTGAAACTACTATTTTTATGGTTTATCTTTAAATGTTTAAACAATTAAACAACATGAAAAGAACAAACACTAGGTTACCTAATTTCAACTGAAAGCTAAAAATTAGGTAACAACATTACAATAAAATCCTCAAAATATCTCCAGAATAACTCAAAATATCTTTAGAAGCATCTCCAGTGCACCTCCCAACAAATCCCCAGACCAATTGCAATAAAAGTGAAGAGATTAGCTTCAAAAGCTCACTATAAGTTGCTGGAAGACCTCCAATATTTTAGGTGTGGGGGAGATGATGAGACAAAAAAATGTTTCATCTATTAGCCAAATAAAAGCATGTATTTTGTTTAATTATGAAGTTTATCAAGACTAGATATCATGAGGAAAGTAAGATTTTCAATTGCAGCAGTCAAAAATTTCATCATATCTTGAAAATTATGATCTGGGTTCCTAAGAGTTTTGGATAGAAATTCAAAGACAAGAGGGCAAAAAAACCCATTAAATTTCATGAAAACCTAGTTTGTGGTTTGAGAGAAAAATTCACCAATTTGATGCTCTGGAAATCTGCTTCCATGCTCCAAAATTTTCAGAATTTGTTCATCTATTTTCTTTTATGCTCTAGAATTCTTGAAACTAAGTGAAGGATCATTTATGAAAAGATTGAGCAATTTGGGCTTCTATGAGTAGTTAAAGGACAATAATTGAGAGCATCTAAGGGACAGTTCCAGGCATTAAGGTAGGTTGTTGGGTTGTGCAAACAAATGGAGCATATCTAGGAGACAATTTTGGGTAGTTTGAACCTTTTTGCAAGCATCTAGGAGCTATTTTATGAGTTTTAATGATGTACAAGGAAAAGACATCACTATTTCAGTAGTCAAATGTCTTTTTGGAGCTTGTTTAGGGGCTATAAAATAGGCATATTTATTTTGGACGACCAAAGAAGAACGACTCAATAAAATGAAGGAAAGACTCATTTTTTTCCCTCAAAACATGTTCTTATCTTCTAGCAAGTTGTTGCACAACAATTAAATCTCATCTTTGAGATTAGATGAAGATAGGAATTCTATAGATTCATTATAATCAAGAAATCAAATGGGGGAGAGTTTTATAAAATAATAGAAGTCAATTTTTAGCAACAACTATTTTTTGTAGTTTTATTTCTTAGTAGCAATTTCATTTCCAACAATTACATTTCCAGTATTTCCCTTTAGAAGTTTCCTAGGATAGATTTGATTCCAGCAATTACATTTTCAGTATATCCTTTTACAAGTTTGTTAGGATAAATTTGACTCAAGCATTTCATTTACAAGTTTTTAGATTAGATTTGTTTCCAGCAATTTCTTCCATGCATTGTCTTTAAATTTTATTTGTAGAAAAATAATTTCATGCAAATGATTTCTTCTCCCTCTTGCATATTGCCATAGACACCGCCTTGGATTAACATTTATAAAAAAATGACGAGAAATGCAGTGACACTCATTATTTTTGGCATCGTTATCGGGGAAAAGGTGTCATTAGGGAGTTGTTGATGATCTGGTGACAGCAGGTCAAAAGAAAAATTAGTTTGGCAAGATTTTTAGGTTTATCATTTTATAAATTCCCTATTTTATTATTTTAGAAACCCCCCCCCAAAACGAAAAATCCAAAAGAAGAGGTTCTTGTATGCAAAGGTGGGAGATCTTGTGTAATATCCTCAACCAGAGGACCATGACTTCAAGCCCCAACAATAAAAAAACTATTATTTGAACATCTTCAAAGTCCAAGGAGGGCTTCCTGATCAGATATTTGAAGGACAAGGAGTTGCATCCAGTCATGCATGCAACAAAATGTGAGGAAGGATTGCAAGATTTTTTCAATCAGTCCATGCATCTACTAGAATTAGCAATTATGGAGAAGGTTTTCATTTCAAAGGAAGGAGGAGCATCAGAGTTCAAATATTTAGTTATCTTCTTCTCATGGTTTTCCTCTTCTTTGAAAAAGTTGAATGCATGGATCCATCATTTGAGAAAAAGATGTTATTTTTCACACCCAGATAATGGTTTTATGTAACCTATCTTTACATCAATAAGTAGAGTAGGATAAAATAGGTTTCTTTTCTACAAAATAACAATAAAATCCCTAGAATATCTCTAGAATAACTCAAAATATCTTCAAAAGTATCTTCAATGCATCTCCCAGCAAATCCTCATAGAAATTGCAATAAAAG
>VDFB02000015.1:300443827-300457712 GCA_007258455.2 Sequoia sempervirens | reverse complement strand
TTTCACCAAAAATCAAGCTCTCTATTCAATACATGTGGAAGAATAGTAGATTATCAAAAAAATTGAAAAAATATGAGTACACCAGATATTGAAGTCCTTGATCCAACAAAAAAAAAGAATTTTGATACATACAAAAAAAGTTACACATTATACGATTGCACTATATCTAAATTGTAATTGGTTTGAATTTGAAACTTGATTAACAAAAAAATATTCAATAAAAAGCTATCTAACCAAGTGGAAGCACTAGATATCGGAGTTACAAATCTAAATTTGAAATAATTAGAATTTTATCCTTCATGGAAAAAAAATTATGCATTATATGGTGAGGGTCACTTTTTAAAATCACTTGTTTTCTGAAAAAAAAAAAAAAAACTAGTTTTCAAGGGAGATGGAAAAAGAAGTGGAATTTGATTCCAAAAAAATTGAAAAAAATATATTTAGAATCTACAAAAAAAATATCACGAAACTCTAGTTTGCATCATCTTCAAATTCCTCACGGTTTAGCCACTCTAGGTACCCAAAAGTGAAAATTTAGTTAAAAAAAATTATTTCAGTGTCCAGTTTGGCCAAAAATTGTAAACCACTATTGTGGGATCACCCTCATGGATTTCCAAATGGAAAAGGAAGAAAGAATATTGGGATTATTTGGTTCATTGGAAGAATTGTGCAATAAGTGAGGCTTCATAGGTTAGCACTTCATTTTTGGAAAAGTTTGGGATTCTAGTTCCAAACTTGCCTAAATGTTCATGAACTTTTCACTCATGGAACATTTTGTGTACCCGATGTGTTTAATGCTAGAACATTTGGATATTTTGGTTATCAACATCATTTTTCTTTCACATTTTTGTTTTGTTGTTTGAAATTTTGTTATGATATTCAAAAACTTGATGATCCTATCTACCCATTCGATTGGAATTTAATCTAAAGGTCATTTACAATAATATCCATTTATGAGGGCCAAGTAAATCTACTTTGGGAATTATTTAAAGGAAGATTTAAAATATTAAATGGAGCCAAAATATGGCATTCCATATTGGAGCGAGTTAATTTACATAGGCATGGGGTTTTGGACTATTCACATGCCTTATTTTTTGTAGGAAAAGACAAACGTTATGCTACCTCTTGGTCTACACTGAAAAGGTGAATAGGAGTCATTCGTAGCTGAAAGAAGAAAGTGAAGGAAAAAGATAGTAGGTGAAGGATAAATTGAAGAAAAGTGCTAATAAATATAAGGAATGTGTTGATGCACATAGAAGATTGCAAGAATTTCATATTGGTGACTTGGTTATGGCACATTTGAGAAAGGAGAGGTTCCCACAGGGAACATACAATAAATTAAAATGGAAGAAGATTGGCTCGTGCAAGGTTTTGCGGAAGTTCTTATCAAATTATGCATATGAGATTGAGCTTCTAGTTGATGTTGATATCTCTCAAATGAAGGAGTTTGAAAGAATTGATCAAATCATTGGTTCATGGATTTCCAAACGGAAAAGGAAGAAAGAATATTGGGATTATTTGGTTCGTTGGAAGAATCGTGCAAGAGTTGCCTAACTGTTCATGAACTTTTCACTCATGGAACATTTTCTGTACCCGGTGTGTTTGATGCCAGAACATCTGGATATTTTGGTTATTTGCATCATTTTTGTGAGGGCCAAGTAAATTGACTTTGAGAATTATTTAAAGGAAGATTTGCCAATATATGGCATTCCAATATTTTGGAAAGAAAAATCTGCCAATTTAATCACATTGCCACGACACAGGTTTGGGGGAAGACTAGACCTCGTGACCTCTTGCCTACAACCAAATGCTCTATCCAATTGAGCTAAGCCCCCCACCCCATTTGGGTTTTACTTTAATATTATTTATAAACTAGTTATATTGTGTCACATTGCTACTTTGTACATAAAAACATAAAACACTATTGATACAGATTTAAAAATAAATAAAAGTATATTAAATAAAATAAAATAATTCTAACATAAAATAAAATAACTCTTCAAAGAAAAATAAAATAAAGTAAAAAATAAATATTATAAAATAATTATGAAGTAAAATAAAATAAGATTATGTATTTAAGACATCTATATTAGTGCTTATCACATTTTAAAGTAAGTTTTTTGTAAAATTAAAATTAAAAGTTGCATAGAGATGTAAAATAGCTATTCAAATAAAATAAACTAAATAATATAGATAAAATAAAATAATTCTTAATTAAAATAAAAATTTGTATTTTAGTGAGACATTTATTTATACAATATACCAAAAACATCATTAATGACTCTTTATAGCAAATATCTAAGATTTAATAAAATTAATAGCATAGTTATTTGTAAGAAAATGTTAAAATGATCAATTTTTTAATTAAAAAACTAAAAATGATTTTATAAATAATATAATGCATAAACTAAAAAAAACAATTTAATAACAATAATAATTAGTTGTTTTTTAAAATTTATGAAAATGTAAATTTTTATTATAAAATTATTTTTTTCTTTTCTTATTATATTATAAAAACCCTTACCTTTTATTTTAAATTTGACAACCATTTACATATCAAAGTATTAATATTTAATAATAAAAATAATATTAATATTTCATAATAAATATAAATATAAATATATAAAATCTTTTTTTTTGTCTATCTTTCTAGATAGATTATGTACTATCTTCAAAAAATCTATTAAAAAAACATATAAATAAATATCTATTCTACTTAAATTACAAATATATAAAAATGATTATTTATTAAATTTTAAAATAAATATGAGAAAGGAAAAAAATCAAAATATTTCGATCTCATTAAACCAAAATTTATAAATCAAATCTCTTATTGGAATCATTTAGACAAACTCATTTTTCAAAACAACCAAGTAAAATAAAAATGTATCCTTGTACACTTTTTCAGCAAGATTATTAATAATAAAACTTCAATTCTAATAAAAATTAAATTATAATTAACCAAATATCTTTTAAAATTAAAAATAAATTTATTTTTATGTAAAATTGTTAAATTTTATTTTTATTTTTTGTATTTTTTATTATTACGTAACTCTACATAATTTTTCCTCAAACCCACGTGCCATATTTTATGGAAATATTTTTTTTATTTCTTTCCTCTTTAATTATGCCGAAGGCGTATCATATTTGGAAATGGTCGATCTAATTTCTACTATCAACGGTTAACATGACAAGGCAATACAGTTATTTTAATCTAGCTCGTTAATGTTTTTCACCATTTTAAAACTTTTTCATTTGACATGCCACGGTTTTATTTTGTCGCTTTTTACAACCATTGGGACATATTTTTATTTAAATTAAAATAAAAATTACGGCTAAGATCCTAATAATGAGCACATTTAGGTTTTAACATTATGGCATCCTTTAATTAATATATAGTGTACATTTTATATAATAATTTTTTTTATAAATATATAATTATATTATTATTATTATTATATATTATAATCTTCAACAAAATTATATAATAATTATTATATTCTTATTTTATATAAATATAATTAATATCTTATATATACTAATATATATTATATTCTATAATACAAAATATTAAGTATAAATATGAAATTATTATAATTACTAATTAATATATTTCTATATAAATCAAATTAAATTAATTTATGAAAAATATCATAGTTTAATTTGATATTTAGATAGATTAAGAAAATGAAAATTATATGTATATTAATATGCCTCCATCTCCTCTACAACCACGGAGCCATCACCTCCTGTCCACCTGACTCTACAACATTCCCTCATTCACTTCGTGCTTTAGAGACCATTAAATTACTCCTTGCATTGATTTCTACAAGTGTACCATCTCTCATATCGCTATCTCTTCTAGTTCTAAATGCCTAAAATCTTCTATAAAATGACATACGAATTGATCTCATGTACTACACAAATGTATGCAAAAAATAAACCAATTTTTTTCCTAATTGACCTTCCACACCTCTTCAGCGTACCCATTGCACACCAAGGTGTGATTGCTAGTAATAATATTTACCAAATTCTTATTATTGTCCATCAGATGTTCATGCCACCTTTAACACTTTCACTCACTAGTAAAATTTAGTTATTTTCATATTTTTTAATTTGTTTTTGATAAATTTTAGGTTAAATTTCACCATAAATGATGTACAAGCTACGACAAATTATTAAACTTGATAATTTGGTAATTTTTAATCTTCATGTTCGATTTTAAAGATGATAATTGTGAAAAGCAAGAATTTGTGTGGAGTGTGATATTTGTGTTCCCTTTAAAATAAGGTCCTAATTTATATTGTAGATAATAAATTTTTAGGTTTTCTAAGTTATTTTAAAATATGTAATTTTACATTAATTAGAATAAATATAAAATATTAATGATTTGTTAAATTTAGAAAGAATAATAATTAAACAAGTTTCATGTAGTGGCGAGTACTTGTCTTTTTAGAATTTTAATTAGAGATTTGTAGAGTTGAATAAAAATAAATGTAAGTTTAATTAATGTGAATAAAATTAAATGTAATTTTTTTTAATTGTTGTATTTTAGTTTTGACTTTTGTATTTTGTATTTTGTTTGATTAATAGTGTTGGTTTTTTTATATGTTTTGGTTATGTAATGTAAATATCTTGTTTGATGCTAAATATTTGAAAATAAAATAAATTGGAATAAATATTTATTGTGTAATACCCCTCTATTTTGTTTTTTGGACAGTGTGTCCTTGTTTGTTTTGATGCATTTTTTGGTTATTGAGATACTTTATCATGTGTGTGTTATTTGATCGCTATTTATAGAGCAATAGTCTATTTGTGTGATGTGATGTATCTTATCTAATGCTTTATTTGACATGCTTTAATTGGTGTAATCATGATTAGTTATTGTAACATGTAATGGCATGAGATATTTGTTTATGATGGAACTGCCAGTCTATGATGAGTGTATTAATGAAGGGGACAAGATCGCATCACTCACTTGCGAGTTTCCTATGATTCTATGATTTCCTCTTCACGGTGTGTTTATTATGTTATATATATGCATGTTCGATATACTCCTTGTTCACATGTTGATAGGTACAAGACATCGACTCCACCTGGTTTCATAGGTTTGAGCATGTCCATTGGCCAACGGTATTCGATTGAGAGATAGTAGCTAGGTTTTTCGTGCCAGGTCATCACCCTAGTCATAGTGTGTCGTTTGGTTTTAGTCAGGTTAAGTTGCTTCTTTGTTGTTCTTCTCTCCTTGATTTTATTTAATTGCAAGTTGGAAAAGGTAAATAAATGGCTTTATGTATTTAAGTTGTTTATTAAATTTATTTGGTTATAATGTTAGAAATGTTATTTAATTTAATTAATAACATAATCTAATCTTGGATTAGATTTATGTTATTGATTAATTAAATTAATTATGTGGAATTGAATTAAGTTATTCATTTTGGAATTTAAAAGTGTTAAATGATTTTTGAAAAGAAAATTTTAAAAGTTTAAATTCTTTTGAAAATAATTTTTTTGAAAGTTTCAAGCGCTTTTGAAATAGAAATTTTTAGAAAAAGTAATAAAGTCATGTTGAAAAGAAATTTGTTTTTAAATTTTTTTAAAAAAATAAAATATCCTCAAAATGGATAGAGGGGAAATAACTATGGTGGATGGGATATTTTGGGGAGTTGACTAAATTTGGGGAAAATTGATGAGAGTGGAGATATTTTCATTTTGGAGAAAAAAATTGTTGTTAAAAAGAAATGAAGGTTATCATGTTTTGATTATGCATTATTGGAATTTGGGTGAGGATTTTGGAAGAGATTTGGAAAAATTATCTTGCATGGAAACGCAACTTTTCTTCTTCA
Organism: Sequoia sempervirens; assembly: GCA_007258455.2. Taxonomy (NCBI): domain Eukaryota; kingdom Viridiplantae; phylum Streptophyta; class Pinopsida; order Cupressales; family Cupressaceae; genus Sequoia; species Sequoia sempervirens. The sequence goes on along the minus strand of VDFB02000015.1, from coordinate 300,451,866 downwards.
AGCTTTAGATCATAGGTTCTTTCTTGTTTTATAGTTTTGAAAATTTGTATTTTTAATTTTGAAAACTTGCTTGAAATCAAATTCTGAAAAACTCTGTTGAATCATGGAAGAAATTTAGATTGTTGTAGAAAAACAAAATAAGCTTACAACATAAATTTTCAAGTTTAACAATAGAAAATTTGAAAAGAAAACAAAAAGAAATTAGAAACCTCTCTGTTTGGATTTAAAACCTCCAGAAATTGGAATCATGAAATTGTGTTTAAAAGAATATTCTTCTATTGTAGTTTTCTGTAGAAAATTTGTCCAATTTTAGCAGTAAAACAATGGGAATTTTTATATATATACATATATATTCTATTATATATGCATATATATATTATATATCTATATGAAGTTATGCTGGGAATATTTCTTTTAAAAATTAAATTACCCAAGAATTTATTTTTTGTCAAAAAACTCTGTGAAAACAGAGGAATTGTGTTTTTTTTTTTTTTAAATATAAAAAAAAAATCTTTAGATCAAAAGGGAAGGTTGGGGGTTGCCCCCATAGCCGCCCCCATGGGAGGCACTATGGAGGCAATGACACTGCCTTCACAGGCAGTTGTGCTGCCCACATACTGTACCCCAAAGGGGAGGCTGCGTAGGAAGCCACCCCAATAGGGCCACATCCCCTGTTGGCAAAGGGTTGTGTGAGGGTTTCCTTTTATGTTTTTTTTATTATATATATATATATATATAATATAAATTTATATATATATTATTTATAATATATAATATATATTGTAACGCCCGTCGTGCAAACCCCAAAGAACACACACATAATGCGAATATTTTTTTTTTTAAATAATAGAAATAACATGTAACAACATTAAATCATAAACACATAGCATAACACATAACATTAATACACTTGGTTCTCTGGGGCACGCGAGGTTACATTGCAACCACAAAACAACATAAAGATAATGAAACTATCATAACCATTTAATTTATGAAAACCATATACATTGATACAACTGATAGCCATGATGCGAGTATGACAACATCGCACAATTACATCCATAATAAATCTTTAAACATGATCCAATTCAAACCTAACTATTACATCATTGAAATAATATTACATTACAATTTTCTTTGATACATGAATTACATTGAATCTCCCAACATGGGGATTGATACAAGATAAAGGAACATGAAGTACAACTGATCACTGAAACATCTGCACTGCAGAAAGCTGAGGTGATAAGACGCTGATGGGGAACCCAACGGGTGCGGAGCACGTTCCACCCAACCATGTGAATTACGAAGTAACTCACCCCCCGTGCTCAGAGGTGACGAGGAAGTGAACCCGACCATGAATGTCAAACCGACTCAACAACATGATACAGAACAAGTACAACTCAAATATGCAATGCACAACCATCGACGTACTCAAATCACATAACAAGTTAAACCAAGAACTCATCACGATAACATGAAGTAATATCACTTAACAATCATGAATCAAATTCACAAGAATTCAAAGAAACATCACAAAGAGATAACATCCAGAGGCAACAATAACAAAGCACAAGGGTGTCAAGTGGAGAGTGTCATCGCATAGCTCTCATGGGATTTCCTGGCCCTTCCTCCAACTGAGGCGCCGGCACCCATCTATGGATATCCTGGCCCTTCCTCCTAACTGAGGCGCCGGCACCATAGGGTAGCTAATGCGGAGCCAATAGTCTCTCATGAGGATGAGACTCTGACTTTGCCGACCACGGCCTTCTCAGTCTATCACTAGTCTAAGGTAGCCCTAATGCATAGCCGAGGAATCCAAAGTTTTATTATCTTGTATTTTTAAACTACCCATCCCCCTAAATCTATTGTTTAGGTTATCACTTGTTTACTACTCTTCGAGGGTTATCCTGGCCCTTCCTCATCCGAGGCGCCGGCGCCCACGAAGAGCCACTCTCCCACCTATGACCCCTAACTTATCTCAAAACAACGAGGGTTGGACCAAATCATAAGACATAGTAATCAAAACCACACATGCGAGGTAGTATTCCTCTCGCAACAACCCATAACAACCAACATAAGAACACGTTCAACCCTTCCAAGCATAATTCATTCATCTTCAAAACCAAAGATATAAGTATACGAAGACAACTTCAAAACGAAACATGCCTCTAGACTAGGGTTACAAAACAAGAGGGTTTCCACATCGACCGTACTGAACAAGAGAAACTACAACATGAAAAGAACCTCAGATAACATTCACAAGATTTTACTATCATGTTTGATTCCAATCCCGTTTACGCAATTAAATTCAATTGTCACGACAAGGACTACAATCACAACCAAAACGACTAAATCTTGTCTGAATATTTTCTTAATCAAAATAATAATCAAACATTGCCCAATTAGATTATATAAAACAAATTATCACAATAGAACCAAGATTAACCATTTAAACCCAAGCTAAAAATTACATTCGTGTAATAAGATAATCCACCTTAAAATTATATAAATACTATCCATTTTAACCAAAAATAATATTATGTAACTGATTGTAATTTAATTACAAAAATAATTATAATTATATTTAAAAAAAATCTAACAACTACAATAAAATATAAATATACATAAATGTATATATATATATATACGTATATATACATATATATATATATACATATACATATACCTATATATATATATATATATATTTATATATATATATATTATCAACTAAAAATAAATAAAATAAAACAAAATAAATAAAACTTAAATAAAACCTACATATGAAATAACAAAGAACCCGTGCAACCTTACTAGCCGCGGCCTGTACACACAGCCCTTACGGCTGCTGTGCACAGCGGCCATAAAGGCCGCTGTACACAGCAGTCCATAAGGACTGCTGTGTGTACAGCGCGGTCACCAAGGACTGGGGCGGGGTACGGCCCAGCCGTCCCCCCAACCCCATTCCACTTTAATATGAAAAACATAAAATTCTTTTATAAAAAGAAGCTTTTATTAACTGCGTTGTAACATTTAAATACAATAAAATTTCAATTTTAATAAAAAAAAACACAGAACACAGCACGCGAATATCATTCGCACAATTCCGCATTTTTAAACGAATATCAGGATTAAAATAACAAAAATATATATATATATATAACACTATTATATATATATATTATATATATATATTTATATGTGTGTACAAAACTGAAGCATAGAAATACAATTTTCTGTATTCATATAGAATAAAATAAATTACAGAGTAAAGAATATTTACACTATTGTATATATATATATATATATATATATATATATATATTAATATGTATGTACAACTCTTAAGCACAGGAATACAATTTTCTGTATTCATATAGGATAAAATAAATTACAGAGTAAAGAATATTTCACCCATACACATATATACAAACCCTCAAATGTATTATTCTCAATAAAGAAATTATTTTTCTCTAAATACTATTGTTGATAAATTGAATATTTCAGAAAAACTAAGGATTTTCACAGGTTGGTAATAGTATACTAACAATGATTATCTTTGTTTTCTAACTTAATCAATTGCCCTAGTTTTCAGTTTTTGACAGAAGTTTTCTATATTCACAAAAATTATTTTAATAAACTCTATTTTTCTTTTCTGAAGCAGACAGAAAGGTATGAGAAGAGAACAACGAGAGGAACCTGGAGTCCAATGCGAATTTGAAGATGCCTGCTTGACTCTGATGCTTTCAAATCCGATTCCAATCCTAGTCCAGAACGAAATCCACCTTCACTTGAGCACTTCAACTTCTGTTCCTCTGGGTGTGTGTGAGAACCCTCAAGAATTCATAGTTAAATAAAATATGTTCTTCCTCTCTCCAAAGCTCTCCTCAAAAAATCCAGATAAAAGGAAAAATCAATCTTTAAAACAAGCTTTCTTTTCAACACTCAAACCCTATTGGCTCACACTGTGTTTTGTTCTTTTTATTTGTTTTTATTACTTTAATTCCTGTTTTTCAACTTTTCTTGCAACTCACATCTCAAATTTATTTTAAATAATTTATTCTCATAATTATCCACCACCAATTTATTTAATTGAAATAATTAAGCATATTTAATATTTAATTATTAATTAATTGCAATATATGATTTTCAAAAAAATTAAGATATTTATATATTTAAATATTATTTAATCCAAAATTTAAAATAATTAATTTATTTCATTCATTAAGATAACTCATAATTATAAATGCTCTCATAAATAAAATGAGACAAACACATAACACAACAGGCCATAACGACATTTACACAACATCAACTATACCAAACAGATGAGACGACCTGACATCATGGGACGGGAGGACTTCATCGTCACCTCTGTATCAACATTTATCCGTTGGGTTATTTGGTGCTCGCCCTTTCCTGCCGAAGCAGGTGGAATCGAGACTTGTACCTGCAGTCCTGCATACAAACGAAGTTGTGTACATGTGCATATATACATATATATCAAAGCATTAAATCAAGATACTGCATTGTGAGAAGGAATTGCAACATAACAGGGCACTCGCAAACGAGTGATGCTATATTGTCCTTCGTCACACCTATTCTAACAATTATAGCATAATCAAAGAATTACATTTCTAACTAACAATCATCTCATAACATATTAAATTAAAACATTGCATCATCATAATTCAGAAAATCAACTGATATAATCAACCATAATGTCATATAAGGTAATCATGTCCAAAATGAAATAACATCATCTAGCATCTAACTAACCATATCAAACAATAACAGTATCATCGTAGTATCTGACTAACCACATCAAACAATACAGTATCATCATAGTATCCAAGCAAAGCACGTAAAACAATAAGTCTAGATAGTATGAGGGGTATTACATATATTATAATTTTTTTTAATTAATTTATGTAATATATATTATATATATATTATATATTTTAAATCATTGGGAAATTAAATTGATTTTAAAAATAATATATATATATATATATATATATATATATATATATATATATATATATATAATTGTATATACATTGATTATACAATTATATATATGTATGTTTAACATATATTTATATTTAAGTATATTGATCCTAAGTTGGTTATTTTATTATAATAGACATGCAAATGTTGATTCTTTAAGAAAAATGATTTTTATTTTTACAAAAAAATTGATTCTTATTATTAATTTTAATTAAGAAAATTTGAAGTAAAGTAATTGGATTAGCCCTTATTTAAATTATGATGAAATTAAACAATTAGGGTTTTGAATTACTTAATGTTGCAAATGTAATTTTACTTACCGTGGATGTTTGCAAACTATGTATTATTGCTTTGCTTAGATTTAGTAATCCTATTTTAATTGATTACATGCAATATGTCATTGCGTTGTTTAGATTTAGAAAATCCTAAAGTAGGTTATTTAATTGCCAAAAGTGTCTTTTCGTTATGTGTTTTCTCTAATTGTCGTTGTTGGGAAAATGGAGTGAATTGGTTATGTAAGTCTTCCAGATGAGGTTTTTATTTAATTGTATGGGTTACCATATTATGTTAGTCAAATTTTGTATTGCCTTGGGTAGTGCGTATAGTTGTATCCTGTTGTTTTCCTCAGTTTTCACGAACGGGGATGGTTTGTGCATCCTTTGGATTAGGAGTGGATTATGTGTTTTGGATTAGGAGTGGATTATGTGGTTTGTGCCTCCTTTGGATTAGGATTGGTTTATGTGGTATGTTCCTCCTTTGAAAGGAGTGGATTATGTGTTTTGTTTCCTCCAATTGTTTGGAGTGAGTTTCTTTATATGTTGTCTCCTAGAGTTGGAGTGATTGTTTATCTAGTTTGTATGCACTTTGGCACCTTTGGTGATTGGTTTTGTTTAGTATGTTGTCAAGTAGAAGAGTGGCTTTTGTTAGGTGCCAGAGCTCAAAGAGGTAAATTGGATAACCTTCGGAGGTGGTTTAATCAAGTGATAACTAAAACAATATACTTAGAAGTTTGGGTAGTATTTCACATTAATCAAGATAATTTAGCCTCACTCATAGACACAAGTGCTCGTATAGGCTTGGGATGAGTGGGAAGGCCTAGAATGGCAAGGTCATCTATCTTGTCTTTACGAGAGGTATTTGATTCCGCACGAGTGAGTATGGGGATCAGGATTCGGTTGAAGCCACCAGGATATCCTATAGTGGGGGTCAGAGCCTATGAAGATTCCCAGAGGATATCCCACGTCGAGTTGTGGGATGACATTCTTTCTACGACAACAATTGGTATTTGGTTTTATGTGTATGGTCTTCTTATCATACAGGTCTGATTTGTTTTATTTCTGGAAGCAATGTGACTTATGTCAGTGATGTTAGAGTTGTTTGGTTCATTTGATTGGTTGTGTCAGTGTGATTTAGCCTGTGTCTAGAGGTTGATGGCCTTGTATAGGATTCCTTGTTACTATCTCCTAGCACAGGGGGTGGTCCTTCGGGTACCACTTGGTTGGGTGGAACATGCACCTTTCTCCATTGGGTTTTCTTCTTGTTCATGTGGATGAGATTTCCAGTTGGAGAGCTCATGGGATCCATTTTCATTTCATGCTTTATTCATTTCAGTTGAATCTTGTAATTAATTACCCCTTATTTGTTATCGAGGTGGAAGATGTAATCTGTATACATGCTTATTGGATTTACCTCATTCGGGGAATGAGATTTGTAATCTTATTGTAAATTATGTTATTTGAAATCATGTGGTATCTTTTATTCTTTGATGTAATTTATCATGTATGGAATGCATGTGTTCTTAATTTATTAAGTAATTAAATGTTATGGTTTCAATTAATGTTTCTTGTTTGGGTTTTAAGTAATCTCAGTTTCATAACCTTAGAGGTTTTTGGTAATGGGTAGTGAACTTGCATGTTATTTGTATTTAAACAAAAAAAAATTAGTACATTTGAGTAGTTAATTGCAACTTCCTCTAGGGTTGCATGGGGGCGTTACATATTGTTTGGTGTTATTTTTTTTCAAAAAATTAAAGTTGAATACATTTGATTATTTATATAATGAACTAGAAGGAAGTAGTTTATGAATTATTTGTACTAGACATAACTATGACTAATAAAGTTGAAGTTGAGTTTGTTCTTTAGAATACATATTTGTTGAACATTAAACAATCAAACGATTTATTATTAAAAATAATTCTTAGATTGATTCTAGTTAATTTTGAATTTGATAGTAAAATCTTCATATTATAGTTGAAGTTAAATATACTATCAATATAATAAATATATTATATTCTAATTTAATATTAATAATTTATAAATTATATTATATAAACTAAGTAAATAGGCAATATTTTAATATTAATATATTTTAAAATATTGTTATAATTATTAATATAGTGATTTACTATTATATTAATTGTATTAATAGTAATAATATAATAATATTAATATTATAATTAACATAGTAGTCAATTAAGATAGTTTATTAATATATATAAATATATATGAAAAGAGAACCTACAAAATAAAATAACCTATATTATATTGTATATAAATATATATTACAAATTAATATTACATATAATATAAATTAATATAAACTATTACATAATATAAATTAATATATTACTTACATAATATAAGTTAACTTATTTACCTATAAATAATATAAATAGTATATACATATATATATATAACTTACATTAGGTTATATATTATCTTAGATACCTATATATTATATATATATATATATATATATATATATAAAAGGAGCACATATATAATTAAATTATACCATAAAATATTAAAAACATAGATAAAGATATTAGTTTAATGAAAAGAATAACACATTTTTTTTATTTTAATAGTATGAATCCAAATCTCTATAAAATAGTTAATTGATTTTTGTAATATTTTCTTTAATTAAAAAATAACAATTACATACATAAAAAAAATCATTATTAAAAAAATCAAAATAAATAACATTGTAGAAAAATAATTTTATAAAGCAAAAAATGAAAAATCATT
>VDFB02000015.1:300290319-300443727 GCA_007258455.2 Sequoia sempervirens | reverse complement strand
GAAAATTAGGGATTTTTTTCCCTAATTTAACCTTAAAAATGGGGATTATTATCATTTTCACCAATTTTGCCACTCTGGACCTAATTTTGCATAGTTTTTTGTGTTTTTGGCATTATTCTTGCATCCTGGAGCCTTTTTGGACCCTTGGGGAAACTTTTGAACCTTTATCAACAAATCAACCCAAAATTTGAAATTTTTGCTTGATTTCTCGAGGGGGCAGGGAGTTAGATTTATCCTTCTATTGGGGCATCTAAAAAATCAGATTTTTTTTAATTTTTTGATTTAAGCAACAATTTTAATCTGAAAAGCATTATTCTTTGAATCGAAACAAGTACCTCACTTCAAAGAGGGGAAAATTGTAAACACTAAAAAATTTCCTAATTGATATCATACATTTAAATCAAATTTACTAACATCATTTCCTCTTTAATCCATCCTCTTTTCACTTAATTTATTTAATTATCCTGCCTAATTAATTAATTGCATCATTTTCATCTATTAGCCTAATTAATTTAATTAGGTTAATTCATCTCTTTTCACACTAACACTTCATCTAATTAAATTAAATAAATCAAAATATTTAATTTAATCTCCTAAGTCATCTTATTTAATTAAATAACCCTAAGTTATTTAATTAAATATTACTTCCATCTCTCCCCCATTTATTAAATCATCTAATTTAATCACTTTATTCCTCTAAATCTCCTGATTGCATAAATTAAATCTTTTTTAATTATCAATTAAACTAATTTTCCTCTAAGCAAAGTGAATATTCCCATGGAATATTCCTTATCCACTTTTTTTCACAATTAAAACTTTGTTTTAATTTGTAAATTACCTTTTTCCTCACCCAAAGGAATATTCTCTCTCCTCCAATCAACTCACTTAGCTTCAAATGCAAGTTAACTTTTAACCTTTTGAGCAAGTTACCTTTGACCTATGTGAGTAGGTCAAAAGTGTGTTTGTTTGAGGCAAGTGTGAGCCTTTGATTAAAACCCATCATGAATTCTCATTGATGAGAATACATGATCCATTCCTCTTCATCCCCTTCATTTTGAATCATTGATTAAGCTTTTTGATCTCAACCATTCATTTCTCATTTTTTCTCCTATAAATAGATCACTATTTGGAGACAAATGGATCCATCTTTCAATTGCAAACTTATGTTGTTGAATTTACTAACATCCATGCTCTCATTTTACTCACTTATTAGCTTATTTTAGTTCATTTTCATTACATAATAGCTTAGAGCATCCATCTTAGCTTGTTTATAAATTAGGATTTTTGATCTTTTAGCATAGATTTAGCTTAAATTAGCTTAGAAATAGCATAATTAGATCATTTGTAGCATAAAATCACAGTAACTTAGCTTGCATCGTGTTCATTTTTGCATAAACTAGGTTTTCATACATAAATCACAATGGTTTCATCTATTCTCTTCCATAGAATCAATTGAAACAGGATCACTAATCACGGGATTGGGAAAGGTTCATCGTTTTACATCAACATGACACCAATTCAAAAATAGGATAAGTTTTTGATGGGATAGGTTAGGAATTTAATTATTTTTTGTGTAGTTTGTAGATTTCATTTTCAATTAAATTCTTAGTTTTTATTTCCATTTTGAATGATCTTGTTTGTAGATGAAAGTATGTTTGGTGAAGTTATGCTTCGATTCATCATGAGTCAAGTGTAATCGACCTTCACCAACATTTCCCATGTCTCATAGTATGTACATGCAGTAATCTATGTACATATAAATATACATACATATATGTATTTGCACAATGAATGATTGTTCAATGAAGAACAAATGAATATAAGTGCATGGCATAAAACCCTCCAAAAGAAAACCAGTCAAACCCTTTCCATATTTTGCAGTAACAATGAAATATAAAAATAAAATTGTAGGTTGCATTATTGTGCAATGAATAACTGAATAATAAAGGGATAGCAAACAAGATTACATCACAATTGAAAGCCTGTGCGATACCCCAAACATACAATCCAACAAGTGTACTTGAATTAATGTGCCACAAAATTGTATTATAATTGGTTTATATTTGTCCCATACACAAATAGTTATTCACTCTGTTATGTGTCATAGAATATTCAAAGCACATCTGACGCCACAAACATACAAGCCACATTGCTTGTTAATGGTTCGTAGCATTAAAACATGCAGCCAAAATATAAAATTAGTATAACCAACACTCCCCTATAATATCACCACTTGCATTACATCACCACTAATATTGTCATACATCCAATGGCATGAGAACAACAAAGAGCCAAGAATGTCCCATCACCAAATCCATTATATTATACATAAGAGGTTTTTGCACTTTATACATTCTATATCATGTAAATGATGTTTCCAGTGCTGTGTACATGACTATATGAAGATTGAAGTGATATTTTTAGTGGATGTTAATGCATAATGTTGTATACATGCAATAGTTATGCAAAGTGTGCTGTACATTTCAACCTAATCAAGCAATCACCATAAAGAAAGTTTCAAAATAATTAAGTAGACTTACATTAACAAGCAATTACACTACACTGCCAACATGGACTTCATATTGCTAAGTAGGCCCATAAACATATCCATTTAATAAACCAATAAATAGATCCATTTGATATCAAATACATAATATAGGAATGTGCATAATGTTGGAAACAACATTTACATATTATAGGATAGAAATTTGTAGTGGCATTGGAGGTTATAGAATTGAAAAGACTTCTTTTTCAAAAGAGAATTTAAGTATTAAAATATGTATCATTAAACTTTACAAATTATCAATGTATGCAACATGGTTTAATACTAAAAATTCTTTGGTAAAAATAAACCTTTCCAATGCATAGCCAAACTAGTATGGTTGCATAACCAAACAAACACTTGAGAATGTTTGCAAACAAAAGGAATGAGAGTGAGTGGGATATATGAGAATTTGGAGCATTGAATGAACCTTGATCTTCGATTTACTTTCCTGACAGTTTGAGTAAATGTGAAGGGACGCGTAAGGAAAGTTGGTCAGTGGAGGTAATGAAGGAGGTGATGAGCAATTAATTCTATAAACTGTTTGTTTAGGGTGTTGAGGCTGTCGAGGCCACATGCCCGTTCAATCCAATGCACATAGATTTTTTCATTGATTAAGGATGTAGATGGGCTCCACTTTGGGGTGGAGGGAAAAATGGGCCCATTTTGGACAGATCAGAGTAAATGATGTGTGACAAGTGGCTGGGTGACATGGTGGGAAAATTTATGTGGTTAATATCAGGGTATTACAGTCTTGAACAACAAAAGTAAACAACCAACAATTGAACCATATATTGTAGCCCGTAATACACAACAAAAAATTATCCAATCATTCATATAGTTGTAGGGATGGTCCCTCCCAACATCAATCAAGCATGCGAAGATAAATATATGGAGACGTGTTCTTGTCTCATGCTTTTTCATTTTGAGTTGTCGTTACATGATTTTCATTTGCATTTGTAAAGTGAGTGCAAATTACATGCAACAGTGTTGAACAACTATTTCCAACGGAGAGTGGAGTGCAACCTACATTTGAGATGAGACTCGAATTGACATCAATAGCTGCAAACAGAGGGATGTATATGGTCAATATTTCCTGAAACAAGGCATGGTTGTTTGCTAACAGGTTTGTAGGATTGCTTATATGTCTTTCTCTCTGCAATGACCTATGGGCCTAGTTGATTTCTCTTTCCTTCCTATCTTATTTCTTTTGAGCCCTCTATTGGTCCATCTTATGTTGCCTTTCCTTCCTATCTTGTTTCTTTTGATATCTATCTTGGTCCCTCTTTTTCTCTCTTTCCTTCCTATCTTGCATCCTTTAAACTATCTCTTGCTCCTTCTATGGTCTCTCCTTCCTATCTTGTTGCTTTTTAGCTCTCTCTTCCTCCTTCTTATGCTCTCTTTCATTTCTCAAATTTGCATAGTAACCTAGCAATTGTGGTATGTAAAATGTAGCAGGTGGAGATGGTAATGAATAAGTTCCTTACTCTTCTTTCCACTGCAAGAAAATAACCAATTTATTGGTTCCATCCACCAACCAAGATGGTTGGGTAGGGGTCGAGGGAAGACCTAAACCGTCATTACCCACATCAGTAGCTTCCTCTACCAACCAAGAAGGTTGGGCAGGGGCTGATGGAAGACTTAGATTGTTATTACCCATATTCATAGATCCATCTTCCAACCAAGATAGTGGGGTAGGGGTTGAGGGAAGACTTAGGCTGTCATTCTATTCCTCACATTGGTTTTCCACCATGTCATTTGTTTGTTGATTAACCGTTTCATTCATTTTCAAATCCTAATGTCGTGATGTTGTTGTCCGCTTTCCTAATGGAGCAGTAACTACACCTATCTCTACTTCATCATTTTGCTCTTCTTCAGGGGGGAATGTAACCCCTCTTTTACATGTAGGCCACCTTGTTGTGGCTATCTTCTTCATCGACATGGACCTCATATCAAATTTATATTGCACCTACACACATTATTTAGACATGTTTCAAACAATAATAAGAACCACCATTGAACACCCTTAAAGACAGAGTGATGCATGAATTTTTTTATCTTTATTGTGTTAGCTAATAGTTTATAATGGTAAATTTGGTAATTGTTGAATTTTTATGTGATCATACTACTTTTTTTGAATTTCACTAATTTAGAACCTTTTGGATTAAAATGAAAGGAGTTTGTCTTATGCCATACAACCGATTGGAATTAACAATGTTGATAACTAAAATTCATTTTCATCAACAGTAACTAGGTATGAAACCCCATGATATTGAATTACAAGGTTGTGTGAGAAACATTTATACATCATAAAATATATTGGCATTCCCAAGCATATAGATGATATATGAAAATGTTGAAATTGAACATTCATAAACATTCAGAAATAATATAAGTCAAAACCCCAGATAATGAGTTAGAAATAATAGGTTGCAACAATCACATTGCCATTCAAAAAAATGGCTTGGTCTTGTGCAACAATCACATAGGGTTTAACAATCATATTGCAAGGAATTGAAATGCATTGACATCCATAAATAGTGTAAGTTGAAACCCCAGATATTGAGTCAGAGGGTAGTGGATGAGAAACATTTACAATGCATATAACTAATTTATATACCCACGCATATAAAACATAACAAATACCCAGGAATTGAACTAAAATGACTTGACATTCATAAATAGAGAAAATTGAAACCCCAAATATAATTGTTATAGACTAGCGCTCGATAAATAGTTATGGTGCATAGAACTGATCTATATTGGAAGGCATATAGAGCATAAAAAACTCCAACAAACGAACTCAAATGACTTGACATACATAAATAGTGAAGTTGAAACCCCATATATTGAATTACAGGTTCATGGGTCACAATTTTTTTACAATGAATAGATCAGATCTATATTGGGAGGCATAGAGAATGTAAAAAGAACAAAACTAACTAGACATTCACAAATAGTGCAAGTTGAAACCCCAAATGTTGAGTTACAGGTTTTCGTGAGAAACATTAACATCACATACAAAATATTTCCATTGGGACATAAATACTTTAAATGAAAAAGAAAAGGTATTTATAGTATTGTGAAATTTTTTTGCATAACATTGAGCAGATTGGCCTTCATAGGTATAAACAAAAAGTTTGAGATTGAAATTCATAGGCATAAACAACAGGTTTGTGTACAATACTTGTTTCTTGATAGCATGCTGCTGCTGCTTCTTCTTCTTCTCCTCTTTGTTTGTTTGCCTCTAGGAAAATGTAGCACTGAATATGAAAGTGAGATGTGGTAAATGGAAATGCATTTTTGAATTTGAAAATCTCTTTATATGTTCAATGTTGTTTGGTATGGACTCTTTAATTTTGGTCCTCCTTTTTCAAATTTAAAAATACATTTGGGTGCCTTCAATTGCATAGTTTGTATGTATTTATGGTGTGCAGTGTTTGTTTGCTACTTAGGCAATTTTGGTGGTCTTATTACCATTGTTTTGGTGGTTATAGGTGGAAAAATAGGAGAATGCACCAGTTTTCATGCACATGGATTTGACCGATGGGACATTATGAATGATTTATTTTCCTTTTAGTGTTGTATTGATGGCACAATGGGATAGGTGGTGGGTTTGATTGGATTTGGTGATGGGATATTCTTGGCTTCTAGTTGTTCTCCTCAATGAACAAGACTTAAAATATTGGTGGTGATCTAATGCAAGTGGTCATATTATAGGGGAGCATGGGTTATACTAATTTTATATTTTGGGTGCAAGTTTTAAGCTACAGGCTAGTAACAATCAATATGACTTGTATGTTTGTGGTGTTAGATGTGCTTTGAATATTCTCTGACATGTAAGACTACGATTCATTATTTGTGTTGGGGACAAATATAAACTGATTATAATAGAATTTTGGTAGCACAATGATTTGAGTACCCTTGTTGACTTTGTGGGTGAAAACTATTTTACAATTGCATATTAAGGTGGTCTAGTGTGGGGCCCACATGGGACTACTTTCATCCCCAGTATAGGCTCCTGCCCTACTTTTGACCCCTCCCCCCTATGTAAAATCTTGAAAATGAATTCTTGTAAATGCAATTTTGAAATCACACAATACACTAAATTTACCAAATTAAGCTAGATATGATCAAATTGATGAAACAAAAATTCTGCAAACAAAAATAGAAATATGAAAACAACAAACAAGAATGTAGAAATGAATATTTAAATGCCTAGAAAATTAGAATATGACCTGATCATGGACTCATTTGGCCTAGGGAAAATGGGTCCTAGACGAGGGTTTTGAAACAATTTTTTATAGATTTTAAAGTGATTTTCAATAGTTTCCAGATTCTAGTTTGTTACAACAAGTTTTAGTTTGATTTTTCTATGAAATGCAATGTAAATGCAAGTACAAAATGTGAAAAAATGACAATGTAGAAAAGCTAGTTTGATATGTAATTTTTTGTTTCAATTTTCAAATGCAAGTTGATATGATGCAATGATATGCCAATGATATGCAACATGATTGATTTTTTTGTATTTTTCAGATTTGAAAAATGCAAAATATGCAATCATAAAACCCTTAAATGAAATGCAAAGTAAAATGAAAATTAGACACCCAAAATGAGACCTAATTTAATGCAAAGAGATGCAAATGAATGCATGATCTAAAGATCTAGGATGAAAAGGACTCCAAAATAAAAAAAATGCAATGATCAAACTCACATTCACCAAAATGAAACAAAGAAAAATGGGGTTGATTGAAATGAGTTGTTAACAATACACCTATTTTCCTTCTTTTATGCAAGAATGTGTGCTATAGAGGACAAATCTAAAATATACTAGAACTAACTATCAAAATGAAAATATGGAAAGGTGAGAATGATGTGTACCTATCACCGAAGATGATTTTTAAGACCTCACTGAGGACTCATTTTTCCTATAGAAAAAGGGTATTGGCTAGGGCTCTTGGAAAATGCTTTCTTGGTTTTTTTATTCTATGTTTGCACTCCTAGATTCTAGTTGTTCACCGTTAGAAAGTTGGAAATAAAGCCTATAGATCAATTTTCATGATTTGATAACTTTTCTTGCAACTTTGACAACTTTGCAACTTTCTTCAATTTTTTCTCTTTAATAGATCTTCAACCTAAAATCTGCAATTAGACATCAAAGAGAGAAATAGTGTTTGTTATGGAATAGGGGTTTTCCTTGGTCAAACCCCATTTTGAAAATTAAACCTTGAAATGAAATGAAACATGAAACGAATGATGAATGAACAACAATTTCACAACTTACCACACCTTATTTGAACCTTGGATAAATTTGCAAACTAGCACGAAGTGGCCTTAATGAAGGTATATCTTTATCATGAAACTTGATGTGAAACATGCCTTTGATATGCTTGAGTTGATCTTGAACACTACATCAACATATTAGCTCAAATAACATGCATGATGCAATACATCTTTGATATGACAATGGAATCTTGATTGCTGCAATATTCTTCTACAAATTTTCCCTTGAATTCCTTGAAATTACTCTTGAATTCTCTTGATAATGCTCACTTGAATGCTTTGGGTGCTCACTTGAAATTCTTCTAGGTTAAACATACTGAAATAACCTTGTATTTATACATATCTTATCATTAATTCCCAAAATTAAAATATCACAAGTCAACATTGCATTACAGATTTGAAATCATTAAAATACTGCTAAAAACATATTTCAAGGAGGGGTCATAGGTCTAAGTGAAGACCAATTTTCCATAGGGAGAATAGGTCCTAGGCCACTTACCTAGGAAACACATTAGGCAATGTTAAACACTATGTAAAATCAAGGTCATAGGTCTAAGTGAGGACCCATCTGCCCCATGGCGAATGGGTCCTTGGTCACTTACCTAGGACACACATTTTCCAAAGTTGAGTCTTGTGTAATGGAATTTATGAATGTCAAGTTTTATCTCTCAAAATTTGCATTTAATTAGGCTTGGATTTGAATTAAAGGGTCCAATTAAGGCAAGTTAACCTCAATCAATTAATAAATCCATAGATTAGTGTGAAAGTGTAAAGGTACACCTTACAACACCCTAAATAACGCACAATTAAGTTCATTTAGTTTAATAGGGCCCTAAACTTAATGTGAATATGAAAAACATACATTACAAAACTAAATTAAGGCACAATTAGGCTCATTTATTATTAATTATTTCTAAATTAAGTGTGGAAAAGGGATAATTTTTCCTACTCTACACTCCTTAAACTTTTGTATTGCTTCTTGTAAGATATTGTGGCATGCCATTTCCTTGAAACATGTTTGTAATGTCTCCTACTTGGTGTATGCCTAATTTTTCCTTAAGTGACCATTACACAACATAAAATTGTTTAAAAAATAATATTTCGTAGTAAATTTATATTAAATATTGAAATTTAAGAATGAAAAAACCATTAATATTTATGAAATAATGAACAACTTAATCTAAATCTGATCTATAGACTCTTTTCCATTAACTAATCATGGTAGGGATTGGAGACAAACACATGATAGGGTGCTAGAACAAGGAACATCCAACCAAGAGAATCCCTTGTAGGAACATCTAACCAAGACAATTCCTTTAGGATCATCCAACCAAGACAATTTCTTAGAAACATCCAACCAAGACAATTCCTCTAGCGTCCTTCCCAATCATGGTTCCTTCCCAATCTTACACATGATTGCTTAAAGAAAAGATGTAAATTATAATAATATAATAAATTCACTATTTCCCAAGTATTTACCAATTTAAACATAATATATCTCTCCTTATTGTACATTAGCCATTATGAAATTAGATATCTATATATACTGATGCAAGAGCATCTAGTGGTGTAGGGAAATATTGCATCACCCAAAAAAATGTTTTTCCTTATTTTTATTTAGTTGTTTTGAGTCTGATGATGGCACTTAAGGGGTGCAAGATAGTTAGAGGTCAGAAAAGGTGAAAAAATTACTATTTTTAGTAATTTGGCCTAATGGGCTCATATGGACCTAAAAATTTACCCCAAGGAGCAGTAACTAAAAAAATATTTTTGACAACAGAAGAATTGTCTCAATACTCTGTACGGTTTGGGAGATATTAAAATTTTCATCTCGAGAAATTTCTCCAATGTAGCTTCAAATTCAAATTTGAAAACCTTAGAATCCCATAAACAACTTGAAAAGTGGATGAAATGATCTTTGATTATTTCAACATTGTAGATCTGTTTGAGAGCTTTCCAATGATATATTATAATATAAAATCTGACACCCAGATCAAAACTTATGGCCCCAAGAAGTTGTGCCACTAAAAAGTGAATTTCATTAAAATATCTTCCTAGGCAAGAAATCAAGTGATAGGACTTTTGGTTCCAAAAAAAAAGGGAAAGTTACACTTTCTAGAACATTCTAGGGCGGTTATTGGGTAAAATAAAAATGGTTAAGTGGGGGTTGTAGAAGGTGGCTCCATTAGTGCAGATTGTGGCTCTGAATAATAGATTTTATTTTTAGTGTTGATTTGGATGTAATGAATGAAGCCCATTAGGTTGTAGCCCTGTAATTTCATTTTTGGAAAATAATTGAAAGTAGGTTGTTTTCTATCTTGCATTACCTATGTTGTTATTTATTATTATGTTTTGTGATGGTTTGGGCAGTGTAGCCCTCATCAAGTGGTATTAGAGCGATTTTTCCTAAGTGTGTGAAAAAATCAATGAATGTGAGGCAGTTTGCACTAGGACTTGTGGGTTTATGAGAAAAGTGATTAAAATTCCTCCGTGAAGAAACTGTGGTGGTGGAAGAAATGTTATTGTACCAAAAGAGGGTTTTAGATCCTTGTGGAGACAAGTTCAAGCACTACAAGAGGAGCTGCGTTGAGGGTTTGAGCCAAGAAGAGGAGATGAAATTGAAGATGAAGCTAAAAATGAGGAATAGTTCAAAGAAGAACAAGATGTAGTAGATCCAAAGCAATTCAGATTATTTAAGGCCATCTCTAAGATTGGGAAAAGGCCAAGATTGATGTTTCTACATTTTCTAGAAATATTAACCTAGATGAGTTGATTGATTAGATCAATGATATGGAAGAGTACTTTAAGTATGAGGAGGTGGAAGATCCTGAGAGGGTTAATTTTGCAAAGACCAAGCTCAAGGGTCATGTGAATATTTGGTGGAAAGAGGTAAAACTTGAAAGAAATTGAAGAGGAAAAGAGAAAATAAACAGATGGGACTAGATGGTGGAAAAATTAAAAAGACAGTCCATTCCTGTGGACTATGAACTATATTTGTTGAAGAAGATGCATGAGTTGAAAAAAGTGAGAAAATCTAGCAAGGAGTATACAAAAGAAATCTACCATGTTCTGATTAGAACATGCCATTTTGAATGAAAAAGTTTCTCATTACATAAATGGGTTGAAGCCAAGTATTCAAGACAAGTTGGGTCTGGTAAGAATGTATACCATTAAAGATGTATATCAGTTTTCTTTGAAGGTAGAAGAAAAGTTGAATAGAAGGTTTGAAAGCAAGCAAAGAGGTGAGGGTCATGTTGGAAAGACTAGTGGACGATCATATGGAGGTCAAAATGAAGATCAAAAGAAAGGTGAAGGATCTAGTAGTAGCTAGAACCAGAAAGGAGATAACACCTATTGTCCTCGTGATCAAAATAATGGAGACCAAAGAGGAAGATCTAGATGAGGACTGAGAGGAGGAGGATTTTGTGGAACCTATTTCTAGTGTGGAGGACACAAAGCCTATGAGTGTTATCAACATCAAGGAAGGAAAAATAGAATACTTGAGGGTAATGCACGAGTTGCACATGCAGATGAAGATGTTGAGTCTTCACATTCTAAGGATGCAGAAAGAGGAGAGGTTCTTGTTACTAGAAGATCCTTGTTGAATGGGGAGAAATAACCAACTCAAATGAAGAATTTGTTTCACACCAAATGTAAGTGTGAAGGTAAACTTTGCAATGTTATTATTGATGGAGGTAGTACTAATAACCTTGTTTCAGAAGAGATGGTTAGTAAGTTGTGGTTGGAGAGAAGAAGGAATCTGAATCCATATTGGATTGCTTGGTTGTAGAAGGACCTTAAAGCTTTGGTAAATGAACAATGTCTAGTAAAGTTCAAGATTGGAAATTACCATGATGAGGTATTGTGTGATATTATGCCTATGAATGTTTGTCATATGTTGTTAGGCAGATCATGGTAGTTTGATTGGTGAGCAGTAAATGATGGACATGCCAACACCAATTCTTTGACAAAGAATGGAGTTTTTCATAAATTGAAGCCCTTGAATGAGGTAGAGGAAAAGGTATATAGTAATGACATAATCTATTTGGTTGATGGAATTTTTTTTTAGAAGCTATGAAGCATGAACATATGTGTTATGCTTTGATTCCTAGAGTTGAAAGAGAAGATGATAAAGATATACCTATAGAGGTTTCACATTTATTGGATGACTTTCAAGATATTGTATCTGATAATGTACCTAAGGGTTTGCTTCTAGTAAGAAATATTAGACATTAGATGGACTTGATTCTTGGAGCTAGTTTTCCAAATAAGGCAGCTCGTCGCATGACTCCAAGAGAGAGTGAAGAGTTGAAAAAACAAGTGCAAGAGTTGTTGCAGAAGGGATTGATCAGAGAGAGTTTGAGTTCATGTGTAGTACTTGTAGTACTAGCACAAAAGAAGGATGGGGAATGAAGGATGTGTACAGATTCTAGAGCCATCAACAAGATCACCATCAAGTATATATTTCCCTTGTCGAGAATGAATGACATTATGGATTGTTTGAGTGGAGCTGAGTACTTCATGAAGATAGATTTAAAGAGTGGATATCACCAAATCCATATTAGAGAAGGAGATGAATGGAATACAACCTTAAAAACCAAGGAGGGCTTGTATGAGTGGTTAGTCATGCCTTTTGGGCTAACTAATGCACTGAGCACATTTATGCTGCTTATGAGTGAGGTATTGAAAGAATTTTTAGGAAATTTTTTTATTGTTTATTTGGATGATATTTTTATTTTCAATAAGACATTGGAGGAGCACCTGATACATATGTAAAGAGTTTTTGAGAAGCTAAGGGAGGAGAAGTTGTTGATTAATTTGAAAAAATGTAGCTTTGTGAAGAGAGAGTTGGTGTATCTAGGATTTGTTATCTCAGCAGAGGGTCTTAAAATGGATCCAAAGAAGGTGAGAGATATCATTGAATGGTCTCCCTTGAGGAGTGTTACAAAGGTAAGGTCATTTCATGGTCTAGCAAATTTTTATAGAAAGTTTATTAAGAATTTCAATTGTATTTGTGCACCTCTAGTTGAAGCAATGAGAGGGGATAGAAAGGATTTTAAATGGAATGTGGAGAAACAAAGAGTTTTGATATGTTGAAGAAGAAAGTCACTGAGCAACCTGTTTTGGCACTTCTAGATTTTAGTGAGGTCTTTCAAACCTAGATTGTCATGCTAGTGGCACTACTATAAGAGCTATTTTGAGTCAAGAAGGTAAGCCTGTTGCCTATTTTAGTGAGAAGTTGAATGATGCCAAGAAGAAATATTTTGTCTATGATCAAGATTTTTATGATATAGTTCAAGATTTGAAGAAATGGAGACACTATTTGTTGCCAAAAGAATTTGTCTTATATACTAATCACCAGGCTTTATAGTACCTCAATAGTCAAGGAAAGTTAAATCAAAGGCACTTAAAATGGGTTGAGTTTTTGTAGAGTGATACTTTTGTTTTGAAGCATAGGAGTGGAAGGTCAAACAGAGTTGCATATGCCTTGAGTGGAAGGAAAAATTTGTTGATAGAGATGAATATAAAGGTTGTTGGGTTCAATGAAATCAAGAGTTTGTATCCTAAAGATCCATAATTTGTAGAAGATTAGAAGGCTTGTTTAGAACTTCTTATGTTGGTTAGGACAAGATGGTTTGATTTTTGAATCCAAGATGGGATGTTGTTTAGAGGAAGCCAATTGTACATTCCAAGGAGTATTATGAGAGAGAATCTAATCAAGGAGGATCATAGTTGAGGATTGGTTGGACATTTCGATTGAGATACGGTAATTGCTCTTGTTAGTGAGAATTATTACTGGCCATAGTTACAACAAGATGTGAAGAAGTTTGTACAAAGTTGTAGAGTATGTTAGATGATGAAAGGAACAAGTCAGAATACTAGATTGTATTAGCCATTACCTATACTTGAGAGGCCATGGGAGGATATTTGCATGGATTTTGTTCTTGGCTTGCCAAGAACATAGAGAGGGAATGATTCCATATTTGTGGTGGTGGAAAGATTTTCAAAGATGACACATTTCATTCCATGTCATAAGACCAATGATGCTATTCATATTTTGGATTTTTTTCAGAGAGGTGGTGAGATTATATGGACAACCAAAGAGTATAGTTTCAAACAGAGATACCAAATTTGTTGGTTATTTTGGGAGGACATTATGGAAGAAGCTGAAGATAGATTTGAAGTTCAAATTTTCACACCATCCATAGACTGATGGAAAAAAAGAGGTGGTGAATAGGAGTTGGGTAACCTACTAAGACGATTAGTAGGAGATAAGCCCAAGGGATGGGATTTAATTATACCAAAGGTAGAATTTTCTTACAACAATTCTATCAAAAGGAGTATTGGTAAATACCCATTCTAGATTGTATATGGGAGTAGTTTGAGGAATGTTTTTGAGTTGAGGAAGATGGAAAAAGGAGAAAAGAGTAGAGTAGTGTTGAGGCTAAATATTTTGCAGAGCACCTAAAGAACTTGCATGAAGATGTAAGAAATCACATCAATAAGATGAATTCTTAGTACAAAGCTAAGGTTGATCAAAAGAGGAGATTTAAGGAATTTCAGGTTGGTGATGATGTCATGATTCACCTAAAGAAAGAAAGGTTCCCAATGGGAATGCATAACAAGTTGAAAATGAAGAAATTTGGACCGTCCAAGATCCTGAAGAAGCATGATTCAGGAAATGCTTATGAGGTATATTTTCCTAGTGGAATAAACATTTCTCCTATGTTCAATATTGCTTATTTGATAGAGTATCATGAAGGTGATATAGAGGATGGCCTAATAAAAGAGTAGTGGAAAATTACAACACCTACTTCAAAGAAGGAAGAGATAAAAGAAATCTTGGATAGTTGTGTGGGTAGAAGTACAAGAAATAACTAGTATGAAGAATATCTAGTTAAATGGAAAGGAAGGCTTGTTGAAGATTCATCATGGTTGTCTAAGGCCAAGGTTAACCATCCTGGTTTCCCTCTAACTCCTGAAAAGTAACAAGGTCACTTTTCAAATTACCTTGGGTGTCTGATGTAGGAGCATCCAGTGGTGTAGGGAAATCTTGCTTCACCAAAAAAAAAGGTTTTTCCTTATTTTTATTTAGTTGTTTTGAGTCCCATGATGGAACTTAAGGGGTGTAAGACAGTCAAAAGTCAGAAAAGGTGAAAAATGGTCACTCACTATTTTTATTAAGCTAGCCTAAACAAGTTCGTATGAACCTAAAAATTTACCCCAAGGAGCAAAACTGGAAGAATCATCTCAATACCTTGTATGGTTTGGGAGATATTAATGTTTTCATCCCAATAAATTTCTCCAATGTAGCTTCAAATTCAAATTTGACAACCTTAGAAGCCTTGAAACAACTCGAAAAGTGGACGAAATGATCTTTGATCATTTTGATGTTGTAGATCTCTTCACGAGATTTCCAATGATATATTATAATAGCAAATCAGAGACCCAGATCAAAAGTTATGGCCCTAAGAAGCTATCCCACTAAAAAATGAATTTCATTAAAATATCTTCCTAGGCAAGAAATCAAACGGTGGGACTTTTGGTGCAAAAATAAAAGGGAAAGTTACACTTTCTAGAACATTCTAAGGCAGTTATTAGGTAAAATAAAAGGGTTAAGTAGGGGTTGTAGAAGGTGGATCCATTAGTGCAGATTGTGGCTTTAAATAATAGATTTTATTTTTAGAGTTGATTTGGATGTAATGAATCAAGTCCATGAGGCTGTAGCCCTATAATTTCTAAATATGTAATTTCATTTTTGGAAAATAATTGAAAGTGGGTTGTTTTCTATCTTGCATTATCTGTGTTTTTATTTGTTATTTTTTTTTGAGGGTTTGGGTGGTGGAGCCCTCATCATATACTTATATAATATATATTAAATTTATATGCAACTGCTACACATCAATCACTTATGGAATCAATATTTGTCATTTTTTTGAATGCATATTTTATTATATTTTTTGATCTTCCATATCAGACTTTATTGATTTCATTCTTTTTTGTCTCTTGCAAATGATGTGACTTCCCTCATATATCCCCATCACATGCCTTAGGAATGGAGGTGACTCTTCAATAAATGGTTGATTTCATGAGAAGTAATATACATCACAAAGGGAGGTGACTATTGAAAACAAACATCCCCTTAACATAAGCATTGTTTGCAAATCATATTAATTATCCTTGTTTAGGGAGCACTACTAAGTATTAGTAAATATAGGAATCGTTACTTCTCTAAATAATCCTAAATCAACCCTTACATTTAACGGTAGGTAAGTGATTCTTATTTTCTCTTGGCCTTTTTCTTCTTGTTGGTCTCTGAACCTTTTTTCTCTGAGTCAACCCCTTGTAGATGCTATTATTATTATTTATTTTGTTTATTCATTTTTCCTAGGGTTTTTCCCATAATTTTATTACTACAATTTGAACATGGTGGGGGCATGACAATCTTCCCTTCCCAATACTGCTTGTCCTCAAGCAACATGAATTGAAAATTCTATAGCAAGTGATCATTGTCTTATTTATGTTATACTACCATTCACACTTAGTTCAAAACAACATCAATTTCTTTCCAAAGTTTAAGAGATGGAATGATCTTATGATTTGTGGGTTATGGGCCTATAATGTAACTTGACTTGTATCAAATTTATATTGATATCCTTGATCCTAATTAGGGATGTAGAGCTACTCTAATCAAGAATAATGACTTAGGAGAAGAAGAGCCTTGGATGAAATAATCTCAAAATATTTTCTATTATCCCTAGTTCAAAGTTTACTAGATCAATGTTGTAGGTTACAAGGTCAATTCATGCATCACTATTATTTCTATGAGCATGCGATAGATAATATGGTTATGGATTTGATTGTGCATTATGATCTTGTCTAGAATGAATATAGCAAATTACTCTTTATTAGAGAAAATGTGTTCATTTGTTAGTGAAGCTTGATGAATATATCCTACGATAAATCTCGAAACACCAACCTCAAATTATAGTGCCCATTGTTCTTTCCAAAATTTCTCCTAAGGTCTCTCTAAGAGTCAAAATTTGTTATATATATGTTCCTAAATATTTGGGTTGTCTTCGTTGCATTTGATGAAATTTTTTATTTTGGAAATATCAAAATTTGATTGAATTTAGACTTAGATGTCTATTATTGGTAGTAATTCACTCTATGATGTTTTAACTATGTGCTATGGGTAATCCAAAGTTTAAGGATTTGTTGACATGTGATATGTCTAGATGTTTATGGTGTCTTTCAAATAAGCCCCTATCTCCATGTGAGAGATGAAATATACTCTAAAGTAAAAATTAGTATTTGAACTTGAACAATAAAGATTTCACTTTGACCTCATATCTTGGAGGGTTTACGATTTCCATGGTTGGATTTTCTCAAGCTGAAGGGCTCATTGATGCCATTGGAAATTTACTTTGTTGCTATGTGGACAAAAAAGGTTTTATTGGATGCATAATCCTTATTAAGTTATTGTTTGGTGCATTGAATTCTTGATGGATAGGTGAGTGATGATTGCTTATTAAATGTGAATAAATTGATTTGTCCCTTATATTCATTTCTTGAAGGAGTCACCACCCTTCACAATAAATGAGTTACCACCCTTCATAATAAATGAATCACCACCCTTCATAATAAATGAATCACCACCCTTCATGGCTGTCTTTTGAGAATAATACTTTACTTCCAAATTGATTGATAGATTTATTTCATATTTATGATTTTTTCACAGGGGAATGATTCCCCTTTTATATCTTATTATTGAGGGAGTCATAGTCTTTCACACAAATTTTCACATTTTCACATTTGAAGGGTCACTACCTTTCATTTGAATAGAATGATTCCCCTTTTATATCTTATTATTGAGGGAGTCATAGTCTTTCACGCAACTTTTCACATTTTCACATTTGAAGGGTCAGTACCTTTCATTTGAATAGTCATAACCTTTCACATTTGAAGGGTAAAAAAATTTCACATTAGGGGTCACATCCCTTCTTACATCATCACTATTCTTGGGAGCCTAATTTAATTTTCTTGCAAAACCACTTAAAGTTCTATTATCAATTGAATTCTCCAAAGATGTTATGGATCTCTTCCTTAAATGAAATGCTCTCCCTTTTATATCTCAAATCTGAGCAAGTCACACCTTTTTACTTCAATAGTTATAACTCTTCATTGTTGCATTTGGAGAATAATAATAATTTAATTTTAAATAAGTTAATTTGTTAATGGTGTTGAAGACACATTAGGAATGAAGCAAACATTGATATACTTATACACATAAATACACGTAGTACACGAAGCATTCACATAAATGCATGTAAGACGCAAATCATACATATAAATACATGTAAGACACAAAGTATACACATAAATACACATAAGACAAAATGTATACATGTGAAAGGAACACACATATATAAATGCACTATTGGCCTACTTAAGAAGAGGGCTCAATAGTTAACCCTAATTAAATGGTGGTTAAAGTTGGTTTGTCCTGTAGGTTGCCAAGATTAAGGCTCTAATACCAATTGTAATGTCCCCTAATTGGTGTTAGCCCGAATTTTCCTTAAGTGACCATTACACAACATAAAATAATGAACAACTTAAATTTGAATTTGATCTATAGACTCTTTTCCAATAACCGATCATGGTAGGGATGGGAGAGAAATGCATGATAGGGAACTAGAACAAGGAACATCCAACCAAGACAATCCCTTGCAAGAACATCCAACCAAGACAATTCCCTTAGGAACATCCAACAAAGACAATTCCTTAGGAACATCCAACCAAGTCAATTCCTTTAGTGCCCTTCCCAATCATGTTTCCTTCCCAACCTTACACATGATTGCTTAAAGAAAATACGTAAAATATGATAATATAAATAAATTCACTATTGAACCCTTATTTATCAATTTAGACATAATATATCTCTCCTTATTGTACTTTAGTCATTATGAAATTAGATATCTATTGTAGTGTAGAAAAATGTAACCCTTTACATTTTCTCACATTTTTGGGCCCTCCATATTTAAGTTGGACTTAATATTGCCTTAATTTAGTGTTGTTAAATGTACCCCTTTACATTTACACACTTATTTGGGTCCTATTAATTAAATTGAGCTTAATTATGCCTTAATTGGCCCTTTAATTCATTTATAAGCCTAATAAATTACATTTTTTGAAGGGGAAACTTGACAATAATTAATGCCTAAACATAACAGTTTACATTGAGCAATGTGTGTTCCAGGTTTATGGACCTAGGACCCATTTTCCCATGGATGAATTGGTCCTCCCTAAACCTTTGGACCTAAATTTAAATTATGTTTTTGGCAGTATTTTATTTTTTTCAAATCTATAATTCAATGTGAGTTTGTGATATTTGAATTTCTGGAAATGAAGGATACATACCTTTAAATATAAGATTATTTCAATAAGATTCACCTATAATTTTTATGTGACTTCATAAGAGCTAAATTTGATGGTCAAGAGCATTTAAGAGCAGAAATATCAAAGATTTATTGCAGAATTTAAGATCTATTCATCATGTCAAATTCTTTTACATCATGTATGTTTTTGGAGCTAACATTGTGATGTAGGTTTCATGATCAAGTCAAGCATTCAAAGTATTATTTCAAGAAAGATTCAAGTTTCACAATCTACATCCAATTTATCCATTTAATGAAAATTGCAGATCTCCTAAGATATCCATTCTCAAGGTTTCATTCAAGGGTTTGCTGAGTGGTAACATTGTTAGAAATCTGAAATAGATTGAATAACCTAAGAAATTTTTTAAGAGAAAATCAAATCTACATAAAATGGAAAGGTATTAAGAATGCAAATTAGATCTCTAAGAGATTATGCAATGTCAATATGATAGAATGCATTCAGAGCTTCCAAAATTTCTTGATACAATTGAAATATGTATGAATAGATGCAAGATTATGTAAATACAAGCTAGGTAGTGAGTTTATATAGAACTTAGGAGAGGAGGTAGGTGGAAAATCCAACCAATAGGAATAAACCCCAAAAAGTGGAGATGGATGCCAAAAGTGGAAAGTGGTTCCACCCTTTAAGAAAGAGGACACCACACACTTATATCATAGTAATAAACTCACTTTATTATCCTAGGAAAGCTTAATTAAGTGTAGGAAAAACCTAGGGCTAAGGGAAAATAAATCAACACACTAGGAAAATAAAAATCTACACCAACACCCCCCCTTAAGAACAACTTTGGAGGATGTAAAAGATGATGGGTCCTAGAAAATGAGGCCATGTTAGGTACCCATGTACATATAAAATTCCCCCCCAAATAAGAAGAAGCCCCATCCCACAAAAAGAGCTACGCCCCCCATAATAGAGAGAGAAATGAAGTGGAAGGACAAAGAATCCGTCCAAAGAGATCCAATAGTAGATGCTTGAAACTAGATGTAAAAGATGGTCCACAATCGTTGAAAAACATTCCTCCCCTTAGGAGGAATCAAAACCAAAGGTGTATGTGATCTATCTCCCACTCTTGAAAGGAATATGTAGGAAGAAAACTCAAAATGTATGGAGTCTTTGAACTCAGCTCAAGTGTACCCATGTTGATGCTAAAGGCTCCTACAATAAAATTAAGCATTCTAGTCCACAATGCTAAAAATGAAAACTCAGAATCTCCTAGAGACTCATGTATAACACCATCCAAAGACTCAAGTATCTCCTCTAAAGATGTATCCTCCAAATGTTGATCCAAAGTATCCACACTCATGTGAAACTATAATGAATGATCATGTAGATATTGAACAAGAGGGTTAAAGTGTTCACTCAAAAAAATTGAAGAAGAATAAGCCTCATCAAAGAGAAGATAAATATTATCAATACTGTCTCCCAAATCTGCAATATGTGTCTCCATAAACAAGTCTAAAACACCTATCAAGAGATCATCCCAAGCTGAATCTAAAATAAAATGAATGTTTGATGCAAAGAATCACTTGAATCTCTCTCGAAGTATCTCTAGAATTTGAATCTACAATTGGTTATGTCAATGTAATCTTAGCTTGAGGTTGAGAAGCAAGAGGAGAAGTCTCTATGTCATCTGAACATTCAAGACGTGCATAATACTTAAGATTCTCTAATCTATCATCATCATAGGGTATATTATCTACACCATCAAGTGGAATGAGGCAATATATAATAGGATCATCTGGGAATGGAGAAACATGAGGATCTCCAAACATCTCTGAAATCTTGGTCCAAACTATGCGGGGACATTCAATGCCCACTATAGCCAACAAAGTGTCAGAATCAACATGATAGCCAATTATTCCTATTATATGATAAATTCTATTACCCCAAACATTCTTCTAATCAGGTGTGTCTGGTTTAGGCATGAGTCCATAAAGGTAAGGAAATTTTTTTATCCATTCGAGATGGGTTAAAATTCCTTTTTTCCAAGACTCATAATTAACCTTATCCAAAACTATCACAAAAGGATGAGTAGAAAATCCCATGATACAATCCTCAAATGATTACAAAAGAAAACCAAAAAAATAATATCAATACACTCCCATCCTTTTCACTAGTATCAAAGATCACCCCCCATATATTATAAGGTTGTCACTTTTAAATTTAGTGCATTTACAAAGCCTTTTCCAAAATAGAATGCTCAATAGGCTCAAAATAGCCAGAATTACAAATTCTAATACAAAATGAACCTGAGAAAAAATATAGAAAATTAGCCTTATGGTTGTGTAGTGCTCTTCAAGAGCTTTCCAATGCCTATTCGTTTTTGAAAATTAGAACACAAGGGTGAAAGTTATGGCCTGTTGAAGAAATTAACACAAAACAACTTCAACTTGAAATATTTGGTACAAATGGCAAAAGATCTTCTCAATAACTTTGTGGATGGAAAGTGCTCATCTCCAGCTTTCTGATGATATCTTATTTTTTGAAATCCAATGCCTAAAGAAAAATATATGAAATTTCAAAAAATTGGATGAATTTAGCCTACAGGAAACAATTTTTTCTAGCAATTTTTTAACTTATGATTCGATTTCTGAAAAATCTACTCACTATTTGAAGATAATAACAAAAACCCAAAAATATTTTGATGCTAAGAACAAAAACCATATTTTTTTTTCTGATCTAGAAAGTAGAAGGTGAAAAAATGATTTTTATAAACCTTCAGCTGGTAGAAAAATGACATGACACTTTTTGGACAACAATTTTCTTCAAATCTACGCAAGATACTCAAAATCTAAAAGATACCCAAATGAGATTTCAATCCTTGCTAAAAAAAATCATAAATTTTTTTTCTTACAAATGAGTGGAAGCTAGATTTCTGAAGAAAAAATGAAAATGGCTCCAATAAAAAATAACTTGCATCAAACCCCAGTTTGGATGAAACAAAAAGCCAAATTTGACTTTCTCAAGCCTTTTGGACACATTATAATAGTAAAAAATAATACCAATATAACCAGAAATGCTCCAATCATCTAGATCTCACAAAACACATATGCAAAATAAAGAGGTTATTAAATCTTTGCAAATCATTTCTGATTCTCTAGATCATTCAAGAATGCAAGAGAAGAGCATATGAGAATTTACAATATTTTTACAAGAAACTCAATCTCTCAATTAGGAATCTAAGAACTTAGATTTCTCAAAAAAAAAGCTCTGATACCATGCTAGAAATTTAAAATAGATTGAATAACCCAAGGAACTTTTTTATGAGAAAATTAATGCTACATAAACTCGAAAAGCATAAAGAATATACACCAAAATTTTGAGAGATTATGTAATGCCAATATGATAGAATGCATTAAGAGATTCCAAGATTTCTTGATACAATGGAAATATGCATGAATGGATGTAAGAGTATGAAAATACAAGCTAGGTAGTGAGTTTATATAGAACTTAGGAGAGGAGGTAGGTGGAAAATCCAACCAATAGGAATAAACCACAAAAAGTGGAGATGTACCACCAAAAGTGGAGGATGCCACCAAAAGTGGAAAGTGGTTCCACCCTTTAAGGAAGAGGACACCACACACTTATCTCCTAGTAATAAACTCACTTTATTATCCTAAGCAAGCTTAATTAAGTGTAGGAAAAGCCTAGGACTAAGGGAAAATAAATTAACTCAATAGGAAAATAAAAACCTACACAAACAAACATAACTTTGTTCATTCTTCATTCCCTCTTTCATTTCATTATTTCATTTCAAGGTTTGATTACCAAAATGAGGTTTGACCAAGGAAAGCCCCTATTCACTCAAAACAAACATTTTCCCTCTCTTGTATGTGTGATTATAGATTTAGGTTGAAGAAGACTTGAAGACCTTTTAAAGAGAAATATTTACAAAGTTGTCAATGTTGTAAAAAGTTGTCAAAATTGTCATCAAATCATAAAATATCACCTACATATTGGATTTTCAACTTTCTAACACTAAAACCTAGACAAATCAGAAGATTCAAATCTGCACTATAGGCTCCTAAAAGATTGTTGCAATCCTTGTACTTGAACACATTCACCCATGGGAGAATGAGTCTCACGTCAACCTACAAAAAGATATTTTGGTGATTGGTACACATGTTTCTTCCCTCCTTAGATCTACATTCTATTTTTTGGTTCTACAAATATTGAGTTTAATCTTCAAATTTCAAGTGTTAGATTGCATTTTGGTGTTAATATGCTATTTTTAGTTTTTCTCCCCAAAGTGTTGTTTGATCTTGACCCTTGTCCTTTAGTCATAAGGAAATATGAAGATTATCACTTTGGGTTGATTCACCTAAGGGTTGTTAATCAATTCTTTGTGGGGGTCTCATTAATGAAATAGAGGAAATTAGGTCCCTAATTGCTTCATCATATCACATTTTAACCCCTCCAACCCATTTTTCAACATTTCATTTTGGTGAACCCAAATTTTGAGCATCATATTTTACTGATTTGGAGTCCATTTTTAGCCCTATATTTAGGTTTTGAATTCATTAGCATTGCATTGCATTGATGTGCATCTCATTTAGGGTTGTTTAATTATATTAATTTGCATCTCATTAGGGTTTTAGGTTTGCATTTTTGCATCCTTTAAAATATAGAAAATTCAAAAAGATTAGTCATTTTGCATATTTTTTACATAACATTGCATCATTATTCATTTACATATGAAATTGAATCAAAATTACATCTCAAATTAAGTCTTATTGCTTGTCATTTAGCACTATTTTTCACTTGCATTTAGACCTCATTTTATAAAAAAATTGAAACTATAACTCACTATCTGAAACCAAAATCTAAAAACCATACAAGTCATCTTAGAAATTGCAAATTAATTTTTAAAAAACCCTAAAGTGAGACCCATTCACCTATGGGTAAATGAGTCCTTGATCAATGATTTTCCTAAAATTTTGAGCATTAAAATCACTGATTCTGTTTTTGTGTTTCTATATTTAGTTTGTTGTTCCAGTTTTCTAGATTTTTGTTATCTGAAAATTTTCACATTAAGCGTAATTTTTCAAATTTAGTGTATTGTTTCATTTCAAAATTTGCATCTAAAAGACTCATTTTTTAGGTTTTTGCATAGCATAATAAGAAAGTTATCTTGCTTTAAATCTGAAAATTGCTTGCATTTCACTTTACATTCTAGGATATTTCATTGCATTTTACCTCTTATCCATTTTGGGTGCACCTTGGGTTTGTGAAACTTGTATGAGCTTTACAACTTGGTGTCCTATTTCCAATACTGTCATGAGACATAGTTCATGACTCATGTCATCCCGTGATACATCATTCGCCATGGATCTTGGGTTTTCTAACTCTTTCAGTCATAGTGTTGACACTAGTCAACCCACTATGGATCATACCCTTAACATTTGATTTCCCATGACTTCCCTACCTACACTTAATGTGACTGATGTTGATACAATGATTGGTAATGTCCCTCATGAAAACATTAGAAGAATGGATGAAAAAAATGATAAATTGCAAGATTTTGAGTTCTAAATGTAATGATACTAATGTGTTCTCTATGATAGATAATGTGAGAAGAATAATTGGAAATAAACAAGGAATAGAGATTTTTCATAGCTTGGCTCACGTTATTAATAAACATGTCCCTACCATAACTATTTGTGCTCAATCTTTGGGATATACTCAAATTAAAGTTTTAACTCCACTCCTTCCACAAGCATAACCTCTATTCTAAAATACACTAACCCAACTATTACAACCATACAACCTACTAGCAATGTAAACAATTCCTTAGGTATTTCCATTGGGATTACCTTTAGCTTTGTACATTCAAATCTCATATCTTCTAATCCATCTCCCCTCACAAAATTACAAGTTACTTTCCCTCTGAATACATATACACCTCCACCTTATTCGCCTCCATCTCATAACATTAACAATGATCCTATCCTTAACACACTCTTGCAAAATGTTTCAGCCCTCCAACACCAAATTGCTACATTAAGTCAAAATGAAAAAGGCCAACCTTAACAATATTTCAAAATAAATCCGTTGTGCTTGGAGATATTGAGACCCCAAATGCCACAAGGTATAGAGATTCCTAGATTTGAGAAATATGGTGGGAAATGAGATCCTATTAGCCATGTTTTTGCATATACAACCCTATGTAGTGACTTCATTTTTTAGGATAAACTCTTGGCTAAATTCTTCCCTAGATACTTGAAGAATATTTCTTTGGAATGCCTTCTATAATCACTTCCAAACACATATGAGTCCTAAGATGACCTTGGCCAATTTAATGACATGCAAATATAAGGACGATGAAAAGCTCATTGATTTCATAGCATGATACCAATTTCTCTACTCCCAAATAAACATTAAGATTCTTGATGATGACCTTCAAAGAATTTTTATTTCCAATTTGTAAAATAAAGTCCAAACTAAGCTTGAGATGTTGAAATTTCCCTCCTTCACATAGTTGTGTACTACCTTTTGTGATTATCAAAATTTTACTATTAGTCATAAAGTGAAAACTCCCTCTAGTCATCCTAAAAAAATTGAATACCACGTCTCATAAAAACTATCAACCTTTCAAGAAATAAAGTAGGGGATTTTTACAACTTAATCCTCCTCAACCAACTCAACATGTTGATAACCAAGTGGCTACCATAAAGACAATAAATCCATACACATTTGGAGATAGAAAAAAGACAATTCAAACCTCTACTTGACACCCTTCATAATATCATGTTGTAGCTCTTAAACTAGAAACTAATTTACTTACCTCTTGTCAGAGCTCTTGATCCTACTAAGCCTCTCCCTTATACCTATAGAAAAAATTCCTATTGCTATTTTCATCAAAAAAATGGACATGATATGGAATATTACAAGCATCTTAAACATCTTGTGCAAGACCTCATTGATTCTAATCATATTCAAATTGGTGGTGTTAATGATCAAGGTAATAAGTTTGTAGCCCCTCCTAATCAAAATCTATAAATCTTTACTAATCCTATGCCAAATCATAACATTTCCTTTGTCAAAGCTAGTGAAACAAAGAATGATGTGATGAATGTTGACACAAATGATGAAAAATGAAGAAAATAGATAATGTGATTGGATTTATTGAAATTCAACCTCATAAGGGCCTAAATAAGATGATGCTTGACATTGCTTTCTCACAACATGACATAATTAGACATGCACCTAATGGTCCTCTTTACATAGTTGTAAGAATCAATGAAAAGCCTACTAATGGGATATTAATTGATCTCGTTTGTGTAGAGAATGTGATCAATGAAGAATTATTATTTGTGCATGAGCTTTATCAAGATACTTATAAAGAGATGAAAGCATGGATTAAAACACATACTAGTTTTGTTTTCCCTACGATAGGTTCAATAACTCTTCCTCCAAAATTTGTTTTGAAAACATTAAGTGTCTCATTTTCCATCATCCCATCATCATACCAAATTCATGTAAAGTTAGGCTATCCATGAATTTTCTCCATGAACACTGTCCCATCGGTTGTGCACAAATACTTAAAGTTTCCATTTGGTAATGAGATATTTACTATGCATCATAGTGGATTTAATCCTATGTCTTCCCATGGGAATTTTTCATTGGATTTATTTTGGCCTAAACCTATGGAACCAATTAGGCCTCATGAGGACTTATTTTTCAAATCCTATCAAAATTTTAAGGAAAAATGCATAACAAAATTATCCCTTACCAATATGCCTAAACCCATGATTGAGCCTCCTATCCTTGATGAAACTATGATTGAACCAAAAGCCCTTCCAAGTAACCAAGATCAAAATATAGAAAATCCTCCACCCATTTCCTATAAGAGACTACAAGATAACCAAATAAGTCTCATTATGCCTCGTAAAATCAAACAAGTTTTCAAATCTAAAGAGAAATTTATTGAACAACCTCCCATGGTTCCTTCCATTCCTCCTGTAAGGGAAGACAATAAACCTATGGTTGATAAACCCATTGATATGCAATCACAACTTGAAAATTGAATGAAAAGGAATTGAAATGCTAGAGATCGTAGGCATATACGTCGATCTATTGCTCATTTGTTACAAGAAAAATAAGAAAATAATAACATACAAAGTCAAAAGAAAAACTTACCTCAAGAAATGAATGATGATTCTACACCTTTTCTGAAACAAGAAAATCCTAAACCTCGAACACAACAAGAACAAGAACCTTTCATGGATATTATTATTAGACCCTCTATTGTGATTAACTTAGATGATGACAATGAAATTGGCAAGATTGATGAGGAAGTGCATAAAGAGTTAAATTTATTGTTTTCCTCTTCCATGAGCTTAAATGATAACAATTGTGATGATACTCCTTAAAAGAGTGATCCACCACATGTTGAACTTGGTGCTTGTCCTAGTTTGGCACTTGATGTTGTCCCTTTAGCTAGTTGTTTGCCTTTTGCATACTATGAACAAGATTGGGATGTGAACGACCTGCTAATGGGTTGAATCAGATGTGCTTTCTAGTCTTGTTTTTGTTTTGTTTTCATTTTCTTTTTGTGATTGCATGTGCGTAATGTGATCACTCGTACTATTCTATTTGATGTATCTTCATGTTCATTCCTCCATTTGTACCTTTATTCTTTTATATGTCATAAACCTTTATCTTTTCTTTTGTCTTGTGTTTTCCTTTTGGGGATAACACAAGGTGTCGAGATATTTAGGTCTCTTCCATGTTGACTCAAAGGACTTTCTTTTCTTTTTCTTTTATGTGTCATTCTTCTCATTCCATGAGTTATTTTGGGAATGATGAAATTTTTGAGCTCTATAATATCATTGTAGCAAAGACATACACTGACCCAAAATCCATGGATACCTTATGTTATTTTGGGATTTCATTCTAGGGGAAACCCCTTTCTCTTTGTAGCTTCATTTGGAAACATATGAATTGGTATAGGGATTTCCAAATAAGCTCTCATGTCTTGTTAGCATTTATCATTTGCTACTTTAAAGTAATTTCTCACAACATGGTGTTAGCAATTTCTTTAAAGTGGGGGCATACATTGAAATTATCATTTTGGAGATCTTGGACTATATTCTTATGTTTCATTAAGTAGGCTTCTTACTTCTTGTGATGTGTCTTCTTCTTAGTGGTGTCATTGGGTTTGGTGTCCTCCAAGAGTGTGACCTTTCTTGGCATATGATTTTATTCTTAGTGGTGATGCTACACATTGCTTCCCTAAGTTGTGAATCTTTTATCCTAGACTTGTCCTCTCTTGGAGACATTAGGCATGATGTTCCCTAAGAGGAGAGCTTAGATGAACTTTGCAAAACCCCTTTGAACATGTCTTATCCTATTTTCATTTTGTTCATAAGTGTTTAGCATAAAAAAACTTGCTAACCTTATGAAGCTTGAAGTTACAACCCTTTTTCATGGTCACCAAGCATAACACACTTTTCTTTCTTGTGGTGCCTCGTTTGTTCATAAGTTTTTAGCATAACATAGCTTGCTAAGCCTTATGAAGGTTGAAGTTAATATTGTGTGGTGCCTTATTAAAGTTATTAGAGGTATAAATTTGGTATGGTATGGGAGCTTAATAAAATTATCTCATTTTCCACCCTTGGGGGCTCACCTAGTGGACAACAGATTTCACTAGCCTATGTGAGCATGCATTGTTGTTCGTATAGTGGACAATGAGTTCCACTTGTAAAATTTTTTAGAAAAATATTTGAGGTGTTTTCCACATCGTGTTGGATAGTCAAGGATTGATCTATCTCTTTTCCTTTTCTTTTTTCTCTTCCTTTGAGTCTTTGGCATTGTAAGATTGAGTATCTTGTCATTGCTACATACATATATATGTTTAACATAGGCATGTGTCTCCTTGTGCCTTTGTTGGTTTTACCATGAGATCTTAGATCTTGGAGGCTTGATCATCCTCCTTGATCTTTGTCATCTTATCCTTCCAACGAGTGTACAATTAGACCTCTCTTGATTAATTTAGTGTGAGTTTGATGTAGGGTCACACTCTCACTAAAGTGGGGGCTAAATATAGTGTAGAAAAATTTAACCCTTTACATTTTCTCACTTGTTTGGGCCCTTTTTATTTAAATTAGACTTAATATTGCCTTAATTTAGTGTTGTTGAATGTACCCCTTTACATTCACACACTTATTTGGGCCCTATTAATTAAATTGAGCTTAATTATGCCTTAATTGACCCTTTAATTCATTTACCAACCTAATAAATTATATTTTCTAAAGGGGAAACCCAACAATAATTAATGTCTAAAAATAACACTTTACATTGAGCAATGTATGTTCCACATTTATGGACCTGGGACCCATTTTCCCATGGGAAAATGGGTCCTCCCTAAACCTTTGGACCTAAATTTAAATTATGTTTTTGGCAGTATTTTAATGTTTTCAAATCTATAATTCAATGTAGAGCCTTGTGATATTTGAATTTTGGGAAATTAAGAATACATACGCTATAAATACAAGGTAATTTCACTAAGTTTCACCTAGAATTTTTATGTGACTTCATAAGAGCTAAAGTTGATGGTCAAGAGCATTCAAGAGCAGAAATATCAGAGATTTATTATAGAATTCAATATCTATTCATCATGTCAAAGTCTTCTTGCATCATGTATGTTTTTGGAGCTAACATTGTGATGTAGGTTTCATGATCAAGTCAAGCATTCAAAGTATCATTTCAAGAAAGATTCAAGTGTCAAGATATACTTCCAATTCAACCATTTCTTGCAAGTTCTAGACCTACTAAGATCTCCATTATCAAGGTTTCATTCAAGGGTTTGTTGAGTGGTTACATAAATTTGTTCATTCTTCATTCCATCTTTCATTTCATTATTTTATTTCAAGCTTTGATTACCAAAATAGGGTTTGACCAAGGCAAACCCCTATTCAACCAAAACAAACATTTTTTTTCTCCTTTCTATGTGATTGTAGATTTAGGTTGGAGAAGAATTGAAGACCTTTTGAAGAGAAATATTTACAAAGTTGTAAATTTTTTTCAAAGTTGTCAAATCATATAATATTACCTACAAATCATATTTTTGAATTTTTGACACTGAAACTTGGAGAAATTAGAAGCTTCAGATCTGCACCAAAGGCTCTCGAAAGATTGTTGCAACCCCTGTACTTGGACCCATTCACTCATGGGTGAATGAGTCTCAGATCAACCTACAAAAAGCTCTTTTGGTGACTGGTACACATGTTTTTTCCCTTCTCAGATTTGCATTCTATTTTCTGGTTATGCAAATATTGAGTTTAACCTTCAAATTTCAAGTGTTAGATTGCATTTTGGTGTTGCTATGCCATTTATAGTTTTTCTCCCCAAAGTGTTGTTTGACCTTGACCCCCATCCTTTAGTCATAAGGAAATAAGAAGATTCTCACTTTGAGTTGATTCACCTAAGGGTTGTTAATAAATTATTTGTAAGTATCTCATTTCCCAATGAAATAGAGGAAAATAGGTTCCTAATTAGTTCATCATATCAAATTTTAACCCCCCAATCTATTTTTCACCGTTTCATCTATATATATTTATATGACTAGAAAATATTATAAATTAAATGCATATGCAACCATTGCACATCAATCACTTATGGGATCAATAGATGCTACTTTTTTTAATGCATATTTTATCATATTTTATGATCTTCCATATCAAACTAGTGATTTCATTCCTTATTGTCTCTTGTAGATGATGTGACTTCCATCATATATCCCCATTGCATGCCTTAGGAATGGAGGCGCCTCTTCTATAAAGGGTTGATTTCATGAATAAAATATTGAAAACTAACATCCCCTCAACATAAGCATTGTTTACAAATCACATTAATTATCCTTGTTTAGGGAGTACTGCTAAGTATTAGTAAATTTAGGAATCATTGCTTCTCTAAATAATCTTGGATTGACCCTTGCAGATGCTATTATTATTATTTATTTTGTTTATTTATTTACTTAGGTTTTTTTCCCATAATTTTATTGTTGCAATTTGAACATGGTGGGGACATGACAAAGTTGTGTGAGTGCAATATGATTTTAAATCAAGAAAATATTACTTAAATATGAATGCCAAAAAAGGTTGAAACAATTGGTGTGAAATCATGTACATTGACCATTTAAAAAATTGAGTCTCAAAAGGTTCCCTAATTTACTTATGTAGAAGTCATTCTAGAGATATTATTCAATGGTTTGTCTTACCCAACTAATAATTCTTTATGAGAAAATCAAATTAGTATTTGGAGAATGAACCAAATTTTCTCATTTATTAAAAAATGATTTCATCTCTTATATAACAAAATAAAATTAACAAAGAAAATAATAAATTGTGGGATTAGCAAATAAATTAAAATAAAATTCTGAGATTGATTTTTTTTAATAATTTTATTTTCAAAGTGTAGTTTTGTGTAGTGTTAATGCATGTGAATGCTATTTTATTTTCAAATATAACATGAATTGATGTTGGTCTTTGTTATTTAGATCTAAGATAGTCTAAAGTATATAGCACATTGAAACAAATTATTTTAAATTCTAATTTGTTTTGGTGTGAAATGGTGAAATGATTTATAGTATTGTTTGTAATTAGGTCTTATACTTGATGTTGGTCCTTGTTATTTAGATCTAAGATAGTCTAAAGTATATAACACATTGAAACAGATTATTTTAAATTCTATTTTTTTTTGGTGTGAAATGGTGAAATGATTTATAGTATTGTTTGTAATTAGGTCTCATACTTGATGGTCGAACTACTTTTGCTTCTTATACACAAATAGATATATGTATGTGTGTATACACACATAAAAATACATAGCATACATACATACATATACATACATACATATATATACATGCACAAATAGATATATATGTATATACACACATATATAGATATATGTATGTGTATAGATACATATATATCTATTTGTGTATAATTTATAGTATGTTTGTAATTAGGTCTTAAACTTGATGGTCAACCTACTTTTGCTTCTTATACACACATAGATATATGTATGTGTGTATACACACATACAAATATATAGCATACATACATACATACATACATACATATACATACATACATATATATACATACACAAATAGATATATATGTATATAGACACATATATAGATATATGTATGTGTATATATACATATATATCTATTTGTGTATAATTTATAGTATGTTTGTAATTAGGTCTTAAAATTGATGGTCTACCTACTTTTAATTCTTATACAAACACATAGATACATGTATGTGTGTATACACACACACATATATGTGTGTGTGTGTGTACACACATATATGTACATGTATACACACACAAATATATAACATGCATATACATACATATATGTACACATACATAAATATATTTATGTGTATATATGTACACATATATCCATGTGTGTATAATTTATCCTATTGTTTGTATTTATGCCTTAAACTTGATGGTTGACCTACTTTTGCTTCTTATACATAGACATATCCATATGTATGTGTATACACACAAATATATATCATACATACATAAATATGTATACACACATACATAGATGTATGTATGTGTATATATATACACATACATATATCTATGTGTGTCTATAAGAAGCAAAATTATGTCTACCATAAAGTTTAAGACTTGATTAAAAAACAATAATATAAACCATTTCATCATTTCACACCAAAAAAAAGTAGTTCTTATACTTGATGGTTAGCCACACACACACACACACACACACCACACACACACACACACGTACACACACAAATATGTGTGTCTGTGTGTTATATATATTCATGCATATATTTTTTATGTATATGTATGTATCAAATTGTATATGTATGTATCAATATGTATATGTATGCACACACACACATGTATGCACACACACATACGTATGCACACACACATATCACACACACACATGTATGCACACAAACACATATACACACACACATGCCCACACATATATGCACACACACACATGCATGTGTACGTGTATGCGTATGTTGATAGAAACAAAAACTCACTCACAACCCATTTTTCATCCAAAATTGCAAAATACAAATTACAAAAACTCTACAAATGATAATAATTAAAATTGATAATTACTCATGTCAATTTAATTCGATTCACCATTAGATGAAAAGATACTTAGAATTGAAAACCATCAAATAACTTTATTAGGATTTCTTGAAACAACATAACAATTCATTGGACAATTTCTTTACCTAACAACTCCGTGCGATGCTTGTTTCTAACTTCCAATACAATTCCAAGTCTCACAATCTTCTCGCAACATGGCTCGACTCCAACTTGCTGCCACCATTATTTGCTTGATTTTTATTTATCACTCACCCAATTCTTGGGCTCGACTCCCCTCTTCATGCTCTTATCATGCCTTTTCTCACACTATCTAAGATGTTTCTTTCTTTATTCTTCTTACCAAGCCCATATTCTATCAATCTTGGTGCACCCTTATTACATTCCAATCTACATTAATCTGACCCCTAGTCTAAGTGAGAACCTATCATGAAGGTGAGATTTCAAAGCCAAAACAAAAGTTAATTTCCCCACATCACCTTCATCCTCCTCATGTGGCCTTCTAATCTTCTTAGCATGAACTATGTCTCCCTCTTCTTGGTCGTTCCATTGTATGCTAGGATTGCTATGTTTGGTGTGACAACTCAACTACTGATGCTAGATTGAATCCTTCTCTCCTTTTGTGAGCTGATGGCTCTTCTATAATCTAGAAAATAATTCATTCCTTCTCAACCTTCTTATCTCTCTTGAGGTGAGGCTCTATGTCCTATCTTTTTGTGGTCTCTCCATTAATTTGTAACCACCCTCTAACCTGGGCACAACCTCCTTCTACTACTTCTCCACACACCTTACCACCACCATTTCAAGAAATGGTTCCCTCCAAGACATTTCCTTCACATTGCAATTTCTAACTACCCATTTATATTGATAAAAATACTTTCACTCATTTTTATCCATGGAAATATACCTTAAAAATTGAATTTCTAATTAAAATTTGTAACTACACAAAATTCCAAACAAGAACAAAAGAAAAATTAGAATTTAGAGATGATGCTCCTGCATCAGACTCCCCAGGGGACTAAAAGATCATGTGCTCCTGCACATGGAGTCATCAATCAAACTTATTCCTCACTATTCCTCTTCTTCCATTTCTTCTAGCATCGTTCTAGAATGACCTCCATAATTCTCCAACATTGCTCCCCACTATTTTTCTTCACACTCTTGAATTTACAATCTCCACTTTTCATCCTTCTCCATCGATTACTTATCCCACCATCATGAAAAATGATTATATGGAAATCAAATATTTCTTTGACTTCAATCTCTTGCATCCTTGACATCTTTCCTTCCATAACA
Organism: Sequoia sempervirens; assembly: GCA_007258455.2. Classification (NCBI taxonomy): domain Eukaryota; kingdom Viridiplantae; phylum Streptophyta; class Pinopsida; order Cupressales; family Cupressaceae; genus Sequoia; species Sequoia sempervirens. The sequence continues at coordinate 300,409,025 of VDFB02000015.1, read as the reverse complement.
ACAACATCATTCATATCCTTATACAAATCTAAACTTACTATCTCATATTCTGCTTGCATAATTTTCTCACCTGAAGAAATTATCTTGTCCAAATCATCACACCCCACATCTTTATTCAAAACTATCTATATTATTCCATACTCTTGCCCAAATTCCTCATCATACAACATAACAGCTGAATTCAAAACAATATCATCATGGAGTGTTAAAAAATTTACCTTTTCCTCTATGGTCGTATCAACTTCTTCATCAATTGCTAGAGGCTATATCATAGGATTCTTTGTTGTCTCATCTATCTTCATTTCTTGATTCACAATATTTTCTGTCCATTATTTTTCTATTGCCAAACATTGATCCCATAGATATCCTCCACTATCACAATTTTCTGCACCCTCTTCACATTTCATTTCTACAACTTCTTCATCTAGTATTTCTTCATCTTCCTCACTCTTAACTCTTGCAGCTCCAACATCTATCTCTTCATTTTTTGTTGCACATTCTTGGACTTCCTCACTTTTCTGGCCCTCATCATGCCATATTTTCATGGTCTACTCTTTTTTTCTATTCTTCTCATCCCATTCCTTGTGCATTCTATTTTTTTTTTTTTTGTGTTTGTTTGTTTTCCACTTTCTTCTAGTATCTACATCTTCTCATACTTTTCCCATCTGCAAGCTTCCAAAATTTCACTTCACATTCATATATTCCATATTCACTATTAAGTTCAACATCCCTCTCGTCTTCTTCTTTCAAATTCTCAATCTCATGCAAAGTTTCAAAATCTTCTTTATTACAGACATTTGAATCAGTTTTCTTACCTTTCTTTGTGCTTTTGTTTGTTGTAACCTCCTACCAATATGTTCTTGTAATTGTTCCATCCTCTTCAATTGCATCACCTTTTCCCTTTCTATACTCTGTCGGTTTCATCTTGGTCCTTTTCTCATTGGACTTGACCTCTTTTCCACATCTTCAATTTTCTCATCTTCAATTTTCTCATATTGGCTGCTCCTCACTATGTCTAGCAACATCACTTTCTTCTGTTGTTGTCCCACATTTAACATTCCACATTTTGTGTCGTTCCTGATGTCTTCTCCTTAATCCTACATCTTCTTTATGCTGCTTTACTTTCCAACCTTCAAATTTCCTCTTGCACTCATTCATGTCCTCCATCCATTGTAATTGTTGGCCATTCCAAAATCCTTTACAACCAACTCCTTGATTACCTTTTATATGATACTCCACATAGATTTGTTTCCTTTTCCAACTTCGCACTTTGTATCCATGAACCTTTGCAAGTTTTGATAACTCCAACTTTCTCTCCTTCCTACTAATTTGTGGAGCAACATTCTTGTTTCCATATACACATTCAAAATTGATATTCGCACTCACATTTACTAGCTCAATACCCTGTTGCTTGGGTTTTCCTATTTCCTTGACCTCTTTTCTTTCCAATTATTTCCCTTCAAGGGTTATTCTATCTTCATTTGCAACATCTTCTAGAGCACATGACACTCTATTGTATCCTCAGGGTCTTCTTCATCATACTAACAAAATTCAGCGTCAACCTTTGTGTCATACTCGAGCACTGGGAAATGTACCTTTTTTGCCATCAACTTCTCTATTCCCTCTTCCTAATCTACTTGGAATACTACTGTGGCTAATCTCTTCTCATTCTCTTCTTCAGATGCTTCTCTTGCCCCATCTTGCATTATCTTATGCTTGCCATTTTCTACAAGATTACTCACACTTGCATACACATACTTAACCACAATATTAGATAATAAAACCAAGGACCAAAATGTCTCCAAGAATACCTCAGTCATGGAAATTATTCTCTCTTCTTTTTTTCTTATTTTGAGTGCTTCTTTCTACACTTCTCCTCTCCATTTAATTTCAAATTTCTTTTGATTTTGCTCTATGAGAACTTCTTTCACCTCTTCTAGTCCATGTTGCTCACTTGGAAACTCTTCGATGTCCCAACTTCTATGGGTTCCTCTCATATTCTTATCTTCTCTTCTTGAGGCATCCAACCTTTTCCTTCTCAAAATCATCTTCACAGACCAATTTACTCTCTTTCTCATGGGCTACCACCAAGTATCCTCTTGGCTCCTTTCCTCAAACCACTACTTCACCAATTCCAAATTTCTTCAAAACTCTTCTATTTCTCTCTCAAATTTTGCATCTTGCTACTTCCTGATTTCTTTTCTCTTGTCTCTCTTAGAGAGAATATCTTTCCAAGAATGTTGCTGCATCTTCCAATCTTCTATCATGTTCCAAACACCTCACCTAGGGCTTCCTTTCCTTTTCTTCTGCCCAACCTTTTGGTATCCAAGTTCTACACAAACTATCAATCTGCAACACACATAACCTTCAAGAATTTATGGAGAACAAAACTACAATACCCATCTTTCTTCAAAGATCAATAAGACCCTCAATGTTCTCTTCCTAGATCTTTTGGGTTCTAATACCAAATGATGCAAACAAAAACTCACTCACAACCCATTTTTCATCTAAAATCACAAACTACAAATTACAAAGACTCCATAAATGATAATAATTAAAATTGACAATTACTCATGTCAATTTAATTTGATTCACCATGAGATGACAAGATACTCAGAATTGAAAACAATCAAATAACTTTATTAAGATTTCTTGAAACAACATAACCATTCATTAAACAATTTCTTTGCACACCAACTGCTCCTTTCTAACTTCCAATGCAGTTCCAAGTCTCACAATCTTCCTGCAACATGGTTTGAATCCAACTTGCTACCACCATTATTTTCTTGATTTTTATTTATCACTCACCCAATTCTTGGGCTTGAATCCCCTCTTCATGCTCTTATCATGCCTTTTCTCACACTATTTGAGATGTTGCATTCTTTATTCTTCTTACCAATCCCATGTTCTATCAATCTTGGTGCAACCTTATTACATTCCAATCTACATTAATATGACCTCTAGTCTAAGCGAGAACCTGTCATGAAGCTGAGCTTTCAAAGCCAAAAAAAAGTTAATTTCCCCACATTTCCTTCATCCTCCTTATGCGACCTGCTAATCTTCTTAGCCTATATTGTGTCTCCCTCTTCCTAGTCTTTCCATTGTATGCTAGGCTTGCTATGTTTGGTGTGACAACTGATCTACTAGTGCTACATTGAATCCTTCTCTCCTTTCATGGGCTAATGGTTCTTCTATAATCTTGCAAATAATTCATTCCTTCTCAGCCTTCTTATCTCTCTTGAGGCGTGGCTCTATGTCCTATCTTTTTGTGGTCTCTCCATTAATTTGCAACCACCCTCTAACTTGGGTGCAACCTACTACTACTTCTCCATGCACCTTACCACCACCATTTCAAGAAATGGTCCCCCCAAGACATTTACTCCATGTTGCAATTTCTAACTACCCATTTCTATCGATAAAAATACTTTCACTCCTTTTTATCCCACATGGAAATCTTCCTTAAAAATTGAATTTCCAACTGAAATTTGTAACTACACAATATTCCAAACAAGAAAAAAAGAAAAAAAAGAATTTAGAGATGATGCTCCTACATCAGTCTCCCCAGGGGACTAAAAGATCACGTGCTCTTGCACATGGAGTCCTCAATCAAAATTATTCCTCACCATTCATTTTCTTCTATTTCTTCCAACATAATTTTGGAATTACCTCCATAATTCTCCAGCATTGCTGCCCACTGTTTTTCTTCACACTCTTGAATATACAATCTCCACTTGCCATCCTTCTCCATTGATTTCTTGTCCCACCATCAAGACAGATGATTATATGGAAATCAAATATTTCTATGACTTCAATCTTTTTCACCCTTGACATCTTTCCTTCCACAATAGCAACATCATTCATATCCTTATAAAAATCTAAACTTACTATCTCTTATTCTTCTTGCATCATTTTCTCACCTGAAGCAATTAGCTTGTCCAAATTATCACACCCCACATCTTTATTCACAACTATCTGTATTATTCCATACCCTTTCCCAAATTCCTCATCATATAACATAACAGCTAAATTCAAAACAATATCATCATGGAGTGTTAACAAATTTACCTTTTTCTGTATGACCGTATCAACTTCTTCATCAACTGCTAGAGGTTGTATCGTAGGATTCTTTGTTGTCTCATCTATCTTCATTTCTTCATCTGCAATATTTTCCATCCACTATTTTTCTATTGCCAAATATTGATCCCATAGGTATCCTCCATCGTCACAATTTGCTGCACCCTCTTCACACTTCATTTCTACAACTTCTTCATCTTCCTCACTCTTAGCTCTTGCTACTCCAACATCTATCTCTTCATTGTCTGCTGCACCTTCTTGGAATTCGTCACTTTGCAGGCTCTCATCATGACATGTTTTCATGGTCCACTCTTGTTTTCTATTCTTCTCATCCCATTCCTTGTGCATTCTGATTTTCTTATTTTTTCTTTGTTTGTTTTCCACTTTCTTCTTGTATCTACCTCTTCTCATACTTTTCCCATATGCAAGCTTCCAAAATTACACTTCACATTCATACATTTCATATTCAATGTGAAGTTCAACATCCCTCTCATATTCTTCTTTCAAATTCTTAATCTCATGCAAAGTATCAAAAGCATCTTTATTACAGACATCTGAATCACTTTGCTTACCTTTCTTTGTGCTTGTGTTTGTTGTAACATCCTACCAATATGTTCTTGTAATTGTTTCATCCTCTTCAATTGCATCACCTTTTCCCTTTTTGTACTCTTTTTGTTTCATCTTGGTCCTTTGCTCATTGGAATTGACCTCTTTTCCAAATCTTCTATTTTCTTGTATTGGCTATTCCTCACTATGTCCTGCAACATCACTTTCTTTTGTTGCTGTCCCATATTTAACCTTCCACACTTTATGTACTTCTTGATGTTTTCTCCTTAATACTACATCTTCTTTATGCCGCTTTACTTGCCAATCTTTAGATTTCCTCTTGTACTTGTTCATTCCCTTCATCCATTGTACTTGTTGGCCATTCCAAAATCCTTTATAACCAACTCCTTGATTACCCCTTATATGTTTCTCCACATAGATTGGTTTCCTTTGCCAACTTCACACTTTATATCCATGAACCTTTGCAAGTTTTGATAACTCCAAATTTCTCTCCTCCCTACTAATTTGTGGAGCAACATTCTTGTTTCCATATACGCAATCAAAATTGATATTTGCACTCACATTTATTAGCTCAATACCCTGCTGCTCTTGTTTTTATACTTCCTCAACCTCTTTGCTTGCCAATTCTTTTCCTTCACGGGTTATTCTATCTTCATTTGCAACATCTTCTAGAGCATCATGGTACTCTATTGCATCCTCGAAGTATTCTTCATCATACTGAAAAAAAATAGCATCAACCTTTGCATCATACTCATGCACTTGGCAATGTACCTCTACTGCCATCAACTTCTCTATGCCCTCTTCCTAATCTTCTTGACATACTACTATAGCTAATCTCTTCTCGTTCTCTTATTCAACTCTTTCTTTAGATGCTTATCTTGCCCCATCTTTCATCATCTCACACTTACCATTTTCTACAAGGTTACTCACACTTGCATACACATACTCAACCACAATATTAGATAATAAAACCAGAGACCAAAATGTCTCCAAGAATACCTTAGTCATGGAAATTATTCTCACTTCTTTGTTTCTTCTTTTGAGTGCTTCTTTCCACACTTCTTATCCTCTCCATTTCATTTCAAATTTATTTAGATTCTCCTCTATGAGAGATTCTTTCACCTTCTCGTCCATGTTGCTCACTTGGAAACTCTCTACTGTCGCAACTTCTATGGGTTCCTCTCATATTCTTATCTTCTCTTCTTAAGGCATCCAACCTTTTCCTTCTCACAATCATCTTCATAGGCCACTTTACTCTCTTTCTCACAGGCCACCACCAAGTATCCTCTTGGATCCTTTCCTCAAACCATTGCTTCACCAATTCCAAATCTCTTCACAACTCTACCATTTCTCTCTCAAATTCTACATCTTGCTTCTTCCTTATTTATTTCCTCTTATCTCTCTTTGAGCGATTCTCTTTCCCATAATGCTGCTGCATCTTCCAATCTTCTATCATCTTCCAAACACCTCACCTAGGGCTTCCTTTCCTTTTCTTCTACCTAGCATTTTGGTATCCAAGTTCTTCACAAACTTTCAATCTGCAACACACATAACCTTCAAGAATTTATGGAGAACAAGACTACAATACCCATCTTTATTCAAAGATCAATAAGACCCTCAATGTTCTCTTCCTAGATCTTTTGGGATCGGATACCAAATGATGGAAATGAAAACTCACTCACAACCCATTTTTCATCCAAAATTGTAAACTACAGATTACAAAGACTCCATAAATGATAATAATTAAAATTGAAAATTGCTCATGTTAATTTAATTTGATTCATGATTAGATGACAAGATACTCAGAATTGAAAACCATGAAATAAATTTAGTAAGATTTCTTGAAACAACATAACCATTCATTGGAAAATTCTGTTGCCAACCAACTTCTTGTGCTGCTTGTTTCTAACTTCTAATGCAGTTCCAAGTGTCACAATCTTCCTACAATGTGGCTTGACTCCAACTTTCTGCCACCATTATTTGCTTGATTTTTATTTATCACTCACCCAAGTCTTGGGCTTGAATCCCCTCTTCATTCTCTTATCACACCTTTTCTCACATTATCTAAGAAGTTGCATTCTTCATTCTTCTTACCATTCCCATCTTCTATCAATCTTGGTGCACCCTTATTACATTCCAATCTACATTAATTTGACCCCTAGTCTAAGCGAGAACCCATCATGAAGGTGAGATTTCAAAGCCAAAAAAAGAGTTAATTTCCCCACATCGCCTTCATCCTCCTTATGCGGCCTGCTAATCTTTGTAGCTTGTATCATGTCTCCCTCTTCCTAGTCTTTCCATTGTATGCCAAGCTTGATATGTTTGGTGTGACAACTTAGCTACTAGTGCTACATTGAATCCTTCTCTCCTTTCATGGGCTGATGGTTCTTCTATAATTTGGAAAATAATTCATTCCTTCTCAGCCATCTTATCTCTCTTGAGGCATGGCTCTATGTCCTATCTTTTTGTTGTCTCTCCATTAATTTGCAACCACCCTCTAACCTGGGTGCAACCTCCTTCTACTACTTCTCCACACACCTTACCACCACCATTTCAAGAAATGGTCCCCCATAAGACATTTCCTCCATGTTGCAATTTCTAACTACCCATTTCTATCGATAAAAATACTTTCACTGCTTTTTATCACACATGGAAATTTTCCTTAAAAATTGAATTTCCAACTGAAATTTGTAACTACACAAAATTCGAAACAAGAACAAAAGAAAAATAAAAATTTAGAGATGATGCTCCTTGGTCATATTTGCACACATATATGTATGTACATGTATGTATGCATATATGTTGTATGTATGTATGTATATATATGTGTATATATGTATGCATATATGTATATGTTTGTGTGTATTCATTTATGTATATGCATATGTATGTATATATTTATATGTATATGTATATATGTATATGTGTGTATATGTATATGTATATGTATGTACATGTGTGTGTATACACATATATAGATATATATCTATGTATGTATATGTATGTATATATGTTTTTCTATGTTTATGCATATATATACATATACATACATGTATATATGTGTATATACACACACATGTACATGTGTATGTGTATGTGTACGTGAACACATGCATATATGTGTATGCATATATGTATATATATGTGTATATATGTGCATATACATGTATATGTATATGTATGTATGCATATGTATATGTGTATATGTATATGTATATATGTTATATGTGTACACACACACACATGTGTGTGGCAATGAAAAAAGTATCCCTTTACTTTTCCTTGCTTGTTTGGGCCCTCGTTAAATTGAACTTAATGTTGCCTTGATTTAGTGTTGTAATGTGCTTGACACATTCACATTAGGTCTTGGGACGTTGTGAGCTAAATGGACTTAATTAAACCTTATTTAAGGTGTTGTAAAGTGTTGTAACACACTTTCACACTTTTCTAGGGTTTTCATAAATAATTGGGCTTCTTTATGCATTTATTGGCCTTATTTTACATCTAAAAGCCTCATTTAATGCATCTTTCCAATGATAATCCTGACAAAAATAAACATCCAATAATAATTCAAGTGTTTTTAGGTTATGTGGCCCAAATTTAGTGATCTGGGACTCATATGCCACCTTGGGTGTATGAGTCCCACCTAGGTTTTTGGGTCCTGATCCTGATTTTACACCTTTCTAAGCATTTTTGAAAATAGTCCCATAAATTATGCCTAATGGGACTTATATGCCACCTTGTGCATATGAGTCCCATGTGGCCTAAAATAAAAATCAATTCAAATTCTTGGTAGGATTTTATCCTCCTAGATTTGATGTTGGCTTGTAGTGTTGCAATTTTAGGAAATTTGGCATAATTAAGTATAAATACAAGGTTCTTTCACTCATTTTCACCTAAGACTTTTGTGAGAGCATTCATAATAGAAAATTTGAATTCACAAGATTATTCAAGTGTTTACAAGAGCATTCAAGGGAAGATTATCAAGTTTTTAAGAGCATTATTCAAGCATTAGGCATCATCTCAAAGTCTTCATGCATCATGTTTGTTTTTGAGCTAACAATTGTGATGTACAGTTTTTATGATTCAAGCTAGCATTCAATTCAAGATCTATCACATTTAAGAAAGAGTCAAGATCTATATCCATTGGAGCCACTTCATACATGTTTGAAACACTTCATTTCTAGGGTTTGGTGAGTTGCAACATCATATTTTGCTCATTCATCATTCTCCATTCATATTTCATTTCATTTCAAGGTTTAACCAAGACAAACCCCTTTCTACTAACAACACAACATTTTTTTACCTCTCTTTAGTGTGTGATTTTCAGGTATAGGTTGAAGACACATTGAAGAGAAAGTTTGGAGAAGGTTGTCAAAGTGTTCAAAGTTGTCACCTTGCTTTGGAGATGCTTGGAAGAGTTCTATATGCTGCAAATCAAGTTTTCAGATATGGAAATCAACTGGGAGTACGAAGCAGACATTGAAGACCAGGTTTAGACTTTGAAGCTTCAGAAAACCCTAACTAGAATGATACGCCAGTTTTGGCGTATGAGTCCTAGTTTAGGTCATTTTTCAGGTTTTTGTAATTTCAGATACCCTTTTGCCAGATTTCAGTTTTTGCACAAAAACCTAGATCTTGGACTAAATCACCCAATCTAGCATATGAGTCCTAGTCAATATTAAAATTAGTTTTTTCAGCATTTCAGAGCTTCATCCAGTCATCTTCAAATTTCTAGGTGTAGGCATTTTATCTTGAAGCTTTCTGTTATGATTTTCATGCATTTTAGGTCATTTAGTGAAAAATTGCATCATACTAAGTTTAAGCATTTTGATTTGCATTGGGGTGATCCCACAATACTGGTTTACAATTTTTGGCCAAACTAGATATTGAAATAATTTTTTCTAACTAAATCTTCACTTTTGGGCACCTATAGCGACTAAATCGTGAGGAATTTGAAGATGATGCAAACTAGTGATTTGTGTCATTTTGTTTGTAGATTCTAAATATATTTTTCTCAAAATTTTTGGAATCAAATTTCACTTCTTTTTCCATCTCCTTTGAAAACTAGTTTTTTTTTAGTAAACAACATTTTTAAGAAGTGACGCTCACCATATATCACATAATTTTTTTTCCATGAAGGATAAAATTCTAACTTTTTCAAATTTAGATTTGTAACTATGATATCTAGTGCTTGCAATTAGTTTTGTAATACCCCTCATGTTGTTGATACTCTTTTGTGTTGATATTGTACTTGGTTTGTGATGGTGATTAGTTCATCATTTTGGTTGTGTGGATTCATAGTTTGGTTGGTTTGCTGCACTTGACATTACTTATGATGCTTGATGATACATTATGAGGTGATTATGTTATCTAGTTATGTTATGGTTTTATTTAATAATATATGTGGTGATGTGATTCTATGCTGCTATGGTTTTTGATGTGTTTGCTAGTGAGTCTTGGTGAAAGGACAAAGTGGCATCACTTGCTCGCAAGTGCCCTGCTACCCCATGATTACCTTTCACAGTGTGTCTGCAATGGAGATTTACATGCTACTTGATGTTTGTTTCTATGCAAGATGCAGGTAATGGACACTGACTCTATCTGCTTGACAAGTTTGAGCGTGTCCCATAAACCCAACGAGTTTGATGTTGAAAAGGGAGTTGATAAGGAAGTGTCCCCATCCCAAGTTTGTCACCTTGTTGTGAGTCCAATGGTGTCTTTGTCTCAACCTCGTCTTTGTTTAAGTTTGGGTTAGTGTTGATTATTTATTTTAGTATGTAAATGTTTGTTATTTAATTAATCTTTATTTTATGTGTGATTATTTAATGTTATTTAATTGATATAGTTATTTGTAGATAATTATAGTTAAGTTAATTAATTAAATTTTTTGGATTGAGTGAATAGTTTAAATAAAAATATTATATGCTTTGATGCAAATTAGAATTTTAAATTTGCATAAGGTAAGTGGTATTAATTCTTGAATTTTTAAATTAATTAAATAGTATATAATGCTTTATTATTATCAAAAGAAAATAATTTTTAAAAAATTAATTAGTTAAATTATAATTAGAGTATTTACGGGAGTGAGTGGGAATTTAATAAAAATTCTTGTTTAAAAATATTCTTGGAGAAAATATTGGCATGCTGTGAATGGCGAGAAGTTACTTCACGAAAAGAAAATTGGCTGTAGAATGGTTTTTGGGGTTTTGGGGGATTTTGGTTAAAATTTGAGGAGGTTTTCTGGAATTTATTTTGGGCTTACATTTTGCATCTTGATGGAAGTGAAGATTCTGGAAAGGTTTTAAAAGTTGAACTCTGAAGGCGAAGCTTTGCTCCAACCCTCGTTCCTACAAGCTTCAGGAAAATAGGTTCCTTTACTATTTGTTTAATTATTTTTTTGTTTTGAAAATATTGTCTATACAAATTATATTCTAAAGAAAATTTGTTGGAAGCTTTTGTGTAGAAAAGTTTATTAAAAGTTTTTTTGTTTAAAATTTCCTTGACGGTTGTTGAAGTTTTTCTGTGATTAATTTACTGCCTTTGTAGAAATTTTTACAGTAAAATCAGAGAGCCTCATAGAAAAATTATTGTTAAACAATAGGGAAACTACTAAAGAAAACAATAGAAAACTTTTGTAGGTTGCAAATGGAAACTTCTAGTTAAACTAAGAAAATGGAAACCCTTGTAATTTTTTTTTTGCATTTTTAGTTGTCCTTTGGGGTTTGCATGACGAGGCATTACAAGTTTCATAGTGTTTTATTGAATATTTTTTCCTTAATCATGTTTCAAAGTCAAACCAATTGCAATTTAGACATAGGTAGACCTTATAGCGCGTAACTTTTTTTGTATGTATCAAAATTCAATTTTTCTTTTTGTTGGATCAATGACTTCAATAACTAGTGTACTCATATTTTTCAATTTTTTTTTTGATAATCTGCTTATTTTCCACATGTGCAGAACAAAGAGCTTGATTTTTGGTGAAAAACTATGTTTAATAAAACTAAAAAAACAAATACATAATAAAACCAAAACATATTAAAATTATATTTGTTGGATAGCTCGTTCTGAGGACTACCATCATCCAGTTGAGTTTGTGAAGTCTCCTCCATTTTCATCCTCAACCCAAGCTTTGAAGCACACAATTTTGGACTTTTTTGGTGCCTAAGGGGGAGAAGAGGGGAAAAGGGGGGTTCGCTTGAACCAAGGTTCGAGCGAACCCCCTTTCCACAAACCTTTGCTTTTGGATTTTTGCTAGGAATGGTGGGCCCCATCATTAAATGGATTCACTTGAAGGTGGGTTCGATATGGGTTCACTCCAACCAAAATTTCATACAAACCCCCAAAAACCAATTTTTTTTGCATGGGGTCATTTTTTGCAACTTTTCCTTCCTCACTGGAATTGTAAACCACTTTTGTGGGTTTACCCATTGCATTTTTCTTTCCAAGCCCTAGCTTGGTGGTGAACCCCTCATTAGTTTACAATCAACCCTAGGGAAACCCTATTGTAAGATCTCTTTCTCCTTTGAATACTTTGGATTGAGATCTTTAGGGTTTCCCTTTAATGAGATAATTGCAAAAGTGGGTTTTTCTCTATGTTCTAAACCATACAAAAGCATTCTCCCATTTTCTGTTGTTTCAATGTGTATGCATATGTACATGTATACATGTATATATATCTATGTACATGTATGTATGTCTGTATACACACATGTATAGAGACATATATATGTACATGTATGTATGTGTATATATATGTATATATATGTCTATGTATATACATACATACATACATATATATATATATTTATATACATGCATGTATATGCACACATGTAAACATATGCATACTTGCACGTGTGTGTTAGAACATAGAGTTTAGAGGCCAACCATTATAACATTTATGTATTGTTCTAATATAATATTATAAAATCTTATGTTATATATACTATTTAATAATTAGTAATCTAATAAATATTAGATTATTAATTATTTAAAAATGACTATTTTGAATAGGTGTGACTAATGTCCCTTAGGCTATTTTGTCATCCTTTCATCTATATTTAGGGAGGTTTTCTCTCAGTTGAGAGGATGTGTGAATTTGGAGGTTCATAGTGAATTACATCATTATGTACATCAGGTATTATTGACCATATAGAAGTATGTAGATCAGTGTCTCTAGGTTTAGTCTATTTTTTGTAAGTGTTAAAATAAAATGATGCTTTATGGGGTGTTTTACTTGAAAGGGTTTTTCCTATATATATCTTGTGTAATATGTATAATCTATGCTTGTATGATTTTCATTTTATTTAATTCATATTTTTTTTATAATGATTAGTATCTTAAGATTATAATTTCTAACATGTTATTAGAGAATGTTAGGATATACTAATTATTTTTATAGATTGCACTATAGGATGTGTAAAGTTTGCTGAGTATGATTATAGTCTAAATTTTAAACATCACTATGTTTATAAATTTTATGAATATTATCCAAGATATTTTATTTTAAGATGCATTTGAGCATTTACTTCATAATAGCCAAATTTTAGTCTTCCTAATCCAACACATTATTTCCTTTAAATTACTATTCATAATTTGATTTGGGAATATATCTAACTTAACGTGCCCCCTTATATCTCATAGGAAAACATAAAACTAAATTCAATCAATCCTTAGAAAATTACATGGATTGCAATATATAACCAACTTTATAATTCATCTTCAAATCAATGAAAATGTCAAAACATCTATACAAAAATTATCCTTAAATATTCATCCAAAATTCTAATAAAATTCTTAACTCTAAACTTATTTGCCTAGTAAAAATTTATGAATCAAGTTATTACTCAAAGGAAAGTTTCAAGTATTTAATATATCAACCCTTCATAAAAGTCAAGTCATAGAATATGTCAAAGCCATCATAAATTTCAGTCATTAAATATGTCAAATTCTTCATTTAAGTTGAAGTCCTTATATAAGTTGAAGTCTTTATAAAAGTGCATGCCTTTATAAATGTTGAAGGGATTTCTTTTCAACCAATTGAAGAAAAATTAATTAAGTCACAACCAGTTGTGATATAAAAGGCATAGTATTTTCTAAAATTTTATTTATTGTTCATTAAATGGCGTATTAAAGCAGAGAGATTTAAAGTATAAGTCAAATTTGGATGTTCAAGGCAAGAATAACTAAAATTTGATTTGTTATAGTTATGCATTAACCATGAGGACATTATAAAAAAGGTAGGCATAAAATTACTTATATTGCATGTTCTTATTCATCTATGGTTTTGCTTGAAAAGTATGCAAACCATCATATTTTCTCTTCCCACTTGCATTGTTCAATATAAATGTAACAATTTTAATTAGTGAATATTTTCATTTTCCTTGAATATTGTAAAACAATTAGCATTGATTTCCATAATTTATATTTAGAAGAGGACATTTAGTTGACTAAGTTGTAGAAACCAAGACATGGTAGAGCTCTCACAAAGTGGCACTACTGCAACCAACACAGTCATTTCCAAACCTTGAATGTAAGCTATGAATATGAAAACATAAGCTCATATCTTGTACATTATTTCCTCATTTATACAAATTTTTACCATAATAATTCTACTGTACATACAATTTGATTGTTGTCACTACAAATATAGGTATTGTGAGACCAAATTGTTAATGAAATGTCAATTGACAGTTTAGTTTTCTCTGGAATTTGTTGTGGAATTGAATTGCTTGTCTTTTTAATAGTAGTTAGCATGTCATTATGATATTCAAATATTTGAACTTGTGGTGGGTCATTTATCCCATGTTAAAAAAAGATAACAAAGAAGCGATGTCGTCCTATACTATGGTACAAAAATGGGTTCATTTCTTCTACCTCTTGAACCTAACTTCCTATTCAAGTACATGCAATTTTAAATGGCTAACCATTTGTTTTATATATGCATGAAGTTTTGAGTAGTGAAATGATTGTGAAACCTTCATTTTAAAAGTTGAAATACTATTAATATTCACAAATTATCTAGACAATGAGAATAGGTGTTATTTTATGTTCATCAAGAAATTTTTTGATAATTATTATATGTTATTTTCATGATCTTAATAACTAATTTTTTATGATATTAATAACTAATTATTTATTATATTAATAATATCATTGTTCATATACAAATAGACTATTTTATTCACCCCTAGCTATAGATTAGATTTTATATTCTAATTTGATAAGTTTCAACAATTGGATATAATCAAATCTTATAACTATTTGAGTTAAATTGTTCACAAAATTGTATTCTTTTAGATTTTAGTGTTTTTGGGGGCTAGTTCTAGAGTGTTGGTATATCCTCCCATGGTCAAGCTTGCATCTATCAATCATTGTTTGCCCTTGTACTCAAAAGTTGTCATGCCCACATTTTGATGTGGATCTAACACAAATGCCATAATTTTTTTTTGAAAACAATATAGGTCCACAACCTAACAACATACACATCATGTCACCCTTGGAAAACACTTCTATAGTTTACTTTATTTAATGATATTATACAGGAGGGTGTACCACTCATAGTTTAATTAGCTATAGTTTCTTGTTAACTGACTCCTTTAGTTGAGTTTTATAGATGTTGGACTTTAAATTATTACAAAATGTCTTGAGGAAATAGAGTTATCAATAATGTTACTGCCAATAAACTTATCATTTAACTTGATCCTTTATCCTCACATTTCCTAGGGTATCATAGTTGTCTAAATTAGCCCATTTGACGAATAGTTGATCTTAATAAGTTATTTCAAAATTCACATGAATTAAATTTAAGAGCTTCAACACCAAAATAATAGTCAAATATAACTTTCAATTATTTCATAGAAATATCTTGACATAACTTTTAAATTGATCTACTATATTGTTTGATGCTAAGCGGAAATTACTTCACTAGGTAATTAGGAAAGGTTATTCAAAATTTATATACCATTTTATTTAATAATTTTTTTTCTAATTTTTGTTTGATTATTCTATTCAATATTTAATTTAAATGTTAAATAGTTTCCATTGGTGTTATAAAATAGTGTTAGTGTGAAATAGTTATTATGGATAAATTTCATTAACCATATATTTTAATAATCAATAACAAATATTTAATCTAAATTGTTAACACTTTGATTGGGTAGAACACAGTTGAAAAATATAAATTAATCCAAATATATCCTATATACCAAAAAACTTAAATGATTCAATTAATAAATTTTATCTAAGTTGCACTAGGTGTATATAGGCAATTTAAAACAAATGTCACTCGGAAATAAATTCCTATTTGAAATTCGATTTAAATCCCCCATTTTTAATCTGTATTTATAAATTTAACATTTATGCCAATTTATTATTATGAATAGTTCCAACTCTATTGGCACGAAGCCTCTATGTGAGGGATAATATAGTTAACTTCATTTCAATATGCATTAAAGATAATTTAACTGCCCTTTCTAACCACGGTATCCATAATGCCTTTTATTTTTAATATTGATTATATATATATATAATACTTTTAAATAATAATCAAATAAAGCTTTATAATTAAAAGATAAATAAAAAATGATGACCTTGAATAATGATCGCCTCTCAACCATCACTAGAGACTAGCCATAGGTTGAGTATGATTTTGAAATATCCTTGCGATCAAACCACACAAGGTAAGGCACAAGATTAGTTCTTCAACAACACTGGGAAGAACTTACCTGAATTTGATGCAAGACCTACGTGAGTGTGTTTGACTCAAGATGACAATTACTCATTTGTTCACAATGTTCTATAAACTTCTCTTCAATGATACCCTCCCTCTCCATCTGGGAGGGAAAAGTGTTCTTGTATTTAACTTAGAAAGCCATCACAATGGTTAGTTTGTTAATAGCTATGATATCATAATCATTAATCAAAACTAATAATCGTCACAATTCTCTAATCCTTTAATAAAAAAATTATACTAGATTATGATTTTATCTAAACATCAATTGAAATAAAATCATCTATTCATGTCTAGTTAAACACATATTGAAATTAAAAGTTATAAGTAACTGCAAGCCAAATTTTGGGGTGTGATATATCCTCCCCATTAAGGATCATCATCCTCGATGATTTAGTGTATCATAACAAGATAATAAAACAAGTTTCTCTTAACTATTGAAAGTAGTAAACAAATGAGGAAAATTTTGATAGAACTCACTGTAATCTTCCCAAGTAGCACCATCCACGACATATTGGTCTCACTAGACCTTGCATTGGGTAATCTCTTTATTATGCAAGAAAATATTGCATACTTTTAGCACCTTGAGAGGCTCGATCGTTACCACTCTTGGATCCTATACCTATAGTGGATTCTAGTCAAATATATGATTAAAGCCAATTATATACTACTTTAGATAAGAAACATGAAAAATTCCATGCATCCAGGCAAGAGCTAGAGGTAGAGCAATTCTATAAGAAACTAGATTAATCACTTTAAGAAATTCAAAGGGTAGAAAAAAATGAGGGGCTAGTTTGGATGGATTTCCAAACTTGATGTAACTTTTATGAGGTTCAAGACCCTCAAAATAAATTTATCTCCAATTGAAAAATTGTCTTGGTGTATGCTTGTATTAGCGTAACTTTTTTGTCTATCATTTGCTTCCACCATTCTTTTCTTTATCAACTTTATTTTCTCTTCTATTTTCGATAACATTTATAGACCAAGGCTAATCCCATTTTCTAGCTTATCCAAACTTAAATAGGAGTTTGACACTTTCTTCCATATAGTGCTTCAAATGGAGCCATTTTATCACAGAATGATAGGAGTTATTATATGAAAATTCCACAAGCAAAAGACATTCCTCCCACTTATATTGCTATTCCATGCAATACATTTGCAACACATATTGAAGGACTTGGTGTACCCTTTTGTTTGACTATCTATCTTAGGGTGATATGCTGAGCTTATATTAAGATGAGTTCCAAGTGCTAAAAACAAGGTTTAACAAAACTCGACGTCATATGTGCATCTCTATTAGAGATGATGTTCTCAGGAACTCCATGTAATATAAACCCTTCTTGGACAAAATTTTAAGCTATTATCGATGCTCCATCTATTAAATTCCCGAGTATAAAATGGGATAATTTGGTGAGTTTATCCACCACTAATAAGAAATTATTATGCCTATTTTTGAGATATAGGATGACCTTTCACAAAGTCCATACTGATGAATTGCCATTTCCACTTTGGAATTTCATGAGGGTAAAAAAGTCCTACCAGGTATTGATATTCAACCTTTACTCTCTAGCATTATAGACATCCTACCATAAATCTTGCAACATCACTCTTCATCACTTTCCATAAATAAAGTGGTTTCACAGCTGCTAGGATTTTTGTCACTCCTGAGTGTCCTGAGTATGGTGTGGAATGAATCTCTTTCCACACAAGGTTTCTTAACTCTACAAAGTTTGGAACGTACATCCTTCCTCTATACCTTAAAATTCCATTTGGTTCAAAATAGAACCCACCATATCTCGAATCTTGAGGATTGACCAAGAGAGCTTGCTTAACTTGCTCATAATATTCATCCCATAGACTTTTGTAAAACTTGGCCCTTAAAATCTGAATGAATGGAGACTATTGAGGAACTATGTCTTTGCTGAATCAAGGCATTCACCACTCCATTTATTTTCCTTTGATGTAACTTATCTCAAATTCATAGTCGGATATCAATTCCAACCATCTTTTTCAAGCATTGAGACGTGATTGGGAGAATATGTACTTAAGAACTTGATGGTCTGACTTAAGCTCAAAAGGCTTTCCCAACAAGTTGTGTCACCACATTTTTAAAGCATGAACTATTGATGCTAATTCTAGATCATGAGGGGCATAATTTTTCTCACATAAATTTAACTTTCTTGACTCATAGGCTATTATTCGCCCTTCTTGTTATCCTTGAATCTAGGTACGCTCGATTCACGGGATAACCCCCTACAAAAATAGTCTATTCTATAGGCGTATGCACTATAAGCACACTAAATGGGGAAAATTTCAATTGGCATTTATGTGTAGTCCTAAGCCTCGAATCATCCCTTCGAGCATTCATCTTTTTTCATTTTTTGAAAACCTTCAAAATGAATGTTTTGTCATTTTTTAGTTTTCGGGAGTTAGGAATTTTTTTGTCCATTTAAAGGCATTGTTTTTCTGTGCCCCTACATGAGCAAGTTAGATTTTGTTTTATGTGTAGAAGTATTGTTTTTTAGTGCTTTAGTATTTGATATTTTGTTTAAATTTGTTGGATGTTATGGCATCATTTTTTACTGCCCTTGCACTTTTGTGTTTTTTCAAAATTTGAATATATCGGGGTGGTGAAAATCACCGCTCTTACATATTCCTGCCTATCTCCCACACATGCAATTAATGAACTTATGCTTCATTAATGACAATTTTTAAACATCTTTTAATGGATTTTTAAGCCATTTTAATTTCATTTTATGCTTGTTTTACCTCATTTTCTCCATTTCATCTTGCACAATTTGGAGTAGTATCTTCCTCATGACTGTAGGCATGAATTCCATTCATGGTTTTCACTCTCTAGTTGATTTAGAGTTTTTTCCTTTTGTTGTTTCACAGGTATTTCTTCCTTTTCATTTGTATTATTTTTCAAAAATTTGCTCACAGGGTTTTGTGATGTTGGTAATAATTTTTTACTTTCGTTTGTTCCTTAAATGCATTTTTGTTTTCATTTTTCATTTGGTTTTTAGGTTTTATCTCCTATTTTTTTTCTTTTTCAAATTTGTGATTACCCTAGGGCTTCTTTTAGGGTATCGTTGTTTCCCAAACATTCTTGCACTTACAGTTTTGGTTTTTGAGGCACTTTTCCCTAGTCATCCATCCTCATGTTGCTAATTTTTTGAGTTATTCCAAGACACAAGTCATTTTGAGGTTTTTTCCCAAACACCATGTTGCATGGGCGATCTAAATCACTGCTCCTTACACAAGGTTAAACCTTTGTTAGGTTTTTAAGTGGTCAAAATTACCACTACCATAGTTCTTTCTTTTAGTTGATCAATCCTTCCAAAGCATGTTATGGCATAAAAAAAACACCACCACTTCACAATTGTTTGGAAAAATATTTGTGTAGAATCTCTTATTTTCATCGCCAATACATTGAAATTTCAAAGTCATGTTTGTGTAGGAGTGGTGAAAGTCACCGCTCCTACAAACATAAGTCATTTTTCCCTGATGCATAGGTAGTGATTTTCACAGCCTCTGCATTCTAAAGTTGTGTTCAAGCAAGAGATGTATAGGCAGGGTTTTTCGTCACCGGTACATGAAATCAAACTTCTTCCAAAGATTTTGAGGTGCTGATTTTTAGCATGCATAAGCATTGTTTTTTAGTGCCATTACACAAAATGCAATTCCTTCCAAGTGTAAGGGCACTAATTTTCAATGCCCTTGCACAAAAATAAAATAATTTACTAACACTCAAAATCATTCCAAAACACATTCCAAAATTTGCTCCTTCTGCATTTGCTTAGTTTTTCGTGCTCCATAGCTCATGTATTCTTTCTCTAAAGTGCTTGCCTAGTTTCATGCATTCCAATTGCTCCTATAATGCATATGCTCCTAACATTGAATAAATCCATGTTTCCTTGCATTTACCTTCAACTTTTTATCAGGTATTCTTTGAAGGTGGTTTTCAGTGATCTCTTGTGTTCTTAATGACAACAAAAGAGTCTCCTTCATCATCCAAGAAAGACAAAATTAAGTATAAGTATCAAGGTTTCTACCTACCCATAGTTGTAACCTCCAAGATCGATGAGATCAAGGACACTGAAATTGGGGACCTTGACAAGGAGGAATTTGCTAAGAGAACAAAAAAGCAGCCCTTGGAAGGGGACTTGCAGGAAATTGTCCACAACAATCTTCATCGAGTGGCTTCATTTCTAGTAGCTACTCACTACTCAAAATTTTTTCTATAGGTTGTCTCACACTATATCAGGGATGATGGGAGTGTTAGAGACTCTTCTAGGAAAATTATGATGAGATTGGATCCATAATTCTTTGAAATAGTTTTCTAGGTTCCAAACATGGAAAGGTATACAAGTATTTTCATTCAATAAGGTCAAGAGGCTTACGAAAAAAATAAAATAAAAATCTAAGCATTTGATCAACACACAATGGTTGAAAAATATGAGGCCCACCATTTCTAGATGGCCCAAAGGTCTTCCACGTAGTGACTTCAAAGAAGATGTTCGAGACATGATCACTCTTCTAAGTAGGGTGAAAGGTTTACCCATCTTATCTAATTTCCAAGAATGGATGTACAAGTATATTAGGATCATCAGGAGGAAGAAGACACACATGAATTGGGGTACACAAATTAATGATGAGATTCATGAACAACTAATCAATGTGTAGTCAACCTTGAAGTTCTACATGACCTCCTACCTGGTGTATGTTTTTTCCGTCACGAGACAATTTCCAGGATTATCAATTGAAGGAAATGGGAGTGTTGTGCTAGTGTATAAATTCTATTTTAAAATCACTTTAAGAGGGAGTATCAAGAATTTCAGAAGAGTGAATGATGCTTTCTTTGCACCTTTTCTTTTCATGTTTGGTCCAACTCTAGGAAAGAAAAAAGTATCTGACGAAGCATGGAAAGTTTTCAGCAAGTTTGGATGTATTTTCTTGTAGTTTCCTACTTTTACATACTTAAGAGTAGGGTGCTATATAGGATTCCATTACATGTTACCAAGATACCCTTACGACAAGTGGGTTTTGATGGAATTATCTAGACAACTAATCACAGTACACAAGGAATGCCAGGCTATTCACAAACCAAGTTTTAGGTTTCCAATTGCTATTGGAAGATATACTCAATTCAAAGTGTACAAAAGGCCAAATCAGTAGTTGTAGAGATGTAGATTATGACCATAAGGTCATACAGGTATATGCATGATTTTGAATATAGAGATGTAAGAAGAAAAATAAAAAAAAGGGTCATAGTCATGTGCATCATTTTGAAGTCATATGGGTAGAATGTAGAGATGAGGAAAAAATTTGGAGAATGGAATTCTATAGACTCACTGTGGAACAAATCAAAGATTTATGCTTGGAAGATATTTTAGAAGATTTTGAAGATCCTGGATAAATTCTAAACTTTGCATATTATGAAAAAGAGATTGCAAGTAAGCCCATGCCTCTAATTCAATGGTCCAAAAAAGGGAACATTTCTATTCAGCAAAGGCTTGGTCCCATTTTGCACAAAACAAGTGAATGGTTGCAGAGGTAGGGTTTTCAGTTGAAGTCCTTTAGGATAGACTCTGAAGGAGAATTATTAGAAGGTGAAGCCAACAGTCAGCAGGAGCTCCTAACCAAGCAT
Source organism: Sequoia sempervirens (assembly GCA_007258455.2). Taxonomy (NCBI): domain Eukaryota; kingdom Viridiplantae; phylum Streptophyta; class Pinopsida; order Cupressales; family Cupressaceae; genus Sequoia; species Sequoia sempervirens. Next base: position 300,387,000 of record VDFB02000015.1, on the reverse strand, counting down.
AGAGTAGGTGTTTCCCCCTCTTCATCACACAAAGGTCCCAAAATCAAATTCACTAATGGGAAGAGTACAACACAAGTTGTTGAAGAGGAGCACACTACTGGTGAAGAGCACAATACTGAGGAGGGACAAGTTTGCTGAAGGAGATCCAAAACCTGCATCAGAGGAGCTGCAACTAGAAGAAGACAAAATAGATGAAAGTGAAGAATCTGAAGAATTTGGTGAGGATGAGCAATCAGAAGAAGATTGAGAAGAGGAGGAAGGTAATGAGGAAGAAGAAAGGTATGATAAAGAAATATAGTTTTCTCCACAAGAGAACATCGTTGAATACCCTCCTCATACATCATCGCCTGTTACTACCACAACACCTCACACTTCTCCTATTCCCACTTCTCCTCCACCACCTCTTCCTACTTCACCTCCACCTACAACTAGTTTGCACACACTAAAAGCAACAATTCCATAGTCAGTGCATTTAGTTCTTTCCGCTCCTTCCATTGGATCAATTTTGTAAAGTATTGATATTTCCTTAGGTTCTCCATCATCAATTCCTTATTTTTCTTCACCATCATATGATATTACATCACAAGCTGAATTTGATCGATTTATGAGAGAATCATTACCGGATACATCAAATCTGCAAACTCCTAGAGCAGTGATGAATAAAACAAACCCAATTGTGACTACAACACTTGTTTCTACAGATACAACTTCCACACAAGAATTTTCAAAAGGTAAAGAAGGTAATGCTTCATTTATTCCTCCTTGGTTAGTCTCACAAGTTTCTAAATGAAAGAAGTAGATGATTTCTCCTGATGAGTTAGATCTTGAGGAGATAGTACTTCCAAAATCCAAGGGGAAGAACAAGTTGAAGATTCACTCTAGATTGCATGTGGATAAATTTGGATATAAATATGTGGATATTGCAACACCTCCACAAGGTAAGGGTGAGGTCAGCATGGATGAATATATCATGACAAGAATTAATCTTGGGAAAGTCACCAATGAAAGTTTCAAAGAATGCAAGAGATTATGAAGAAATATGAATATTTCCAAGCCAAGAGTGAGGAACCATAAAGTATTCTTACATTTCCAGAGATAGATATATCTTTATGCTTTTTCTATGCTTTATGTAAATAATCTTGACATTTTTTACATGTCATTTTGTAAAATGTAATTATATGTAAAAATGAAGATGTTCTCCTACATATATGGACACCATGTTTGAATAATTCAATAATTAGTTAGGGTTTTTTCTAGATAAGATCTCTTCTCTCATCTATAAATATGAGAGGGTTCTATTGTACTATTTACCTTTTGTCTTATGCAACGAAGTGCTGCCCAATTGTGAAGCAATTTTGAAACTTTGAGTTCTAATTGTGAAATCATTTTCAAATCAATAACGAAGGATAAATTGCATAATTTTTTTTTAGTTGGTTCAATTTAAACGTATGTGAATGTTCTTATGTCATTCTCATAAGTTTATCTTATTATTGAATTGAATTGGTGGTGATTTATGAATTAAGATTGAAAGGCTTTCACGATAATTTATGTAGACTTTGTACTGTTGCTTTTACTTGGAATCACATGATTATTGATAATATTGGTGAGTTATCTTTAAGGCTTTGTACTTGAAGTTGTTCATGCTGCTCGTGGGTCTATTTGTAAGGTATATTGAAGAATTTATGCTTCATTTATGTTGTTGGTTACTTTATTGATGAATTCATCATTAAAGACTATCAAATGACTTTGTGCCTCTGTGAGCCTTTTGGTTACGTATTTTTATCACATTGGTACTCCTAGACTATGCTCTGAAAAGTTAGAAGTATCAAGATTACTACTTATATTTTATTTAGAGTTGTATTGCATCCAAGAACATAAATCGTGGAACATTGTAAACATATTCTCTGAGAAAAGAGAGAATCATGAATGTGACACACCCCAATATGATTTGTATAGTGTATATATTGGAATAATTTACTTTTCAGTTTCGTAAGTAGTAAGAAGGGTGCCTCCCCTTTTTGAGAGGTGAGATTTCATCTCACATAACTATGGCTGAAAATCAAGTTTTGTACTGTATAAAGAGATTACAAATTTTCACCCAACACTTCTTACATAATAACACTACCTAAACCTTCTCCCGAGGCACCACTGATTACAACAACCCGACCTTCTGGATCATGAACCTTCAATATTAGAGCCATAGTCAACTTCTCTTTAAGTTGATCGAATGCCTCCTAACATTTTTTTGAGTGTTCAAAGTGCTTCCCTTTTCTCTGAAGAGAAGTAATAGGGTGGGTGGTCTTAGAAATTTTTGACACAAACCTCCTATACTAACTTGGTAATCCCATAAAACTGTGCACTTCATTCACATTTTTTGGCATTGTCCATTCAAGAATGATTTTGATCCTTGACAGATCTACTAAAATTCCTTTTTCTAAGATAGTATGACCCAAATATTGTACTTATTTTTGAAAGAAAGTACATTTGGAAAAACTCCCATATACTTTGTGTTCCCTCAAATATTGGAGAACAAAATGAAGATGTTGATAGTTTTCTTCCTCATTCTTAGAGTATATGAGAATTTCATCTAAAAACACTAGAAAAAATCTATCCAAGAAATATCTGAAGACAATATTCATCAAGTTCATGAACATTGTTGGAGCATTCGTAAGTCCAAAAGGCAAGACTAGGAATTCGTAGTGTCCATACCTTGTTCTGAAAGTTGTTTTATGGATTTCTTCATATTTTAGTCTTAATTGATGATAACCATATCATAAATTGATCTTTGAGAACACTGATGTGCCACACATTTGATAAAAAAGATCATCGACATGCGATAAAGGATACTTATTGTTTTTCATTGCCTTGTTAAGCATACAATAGTTTATGCATAGATGCAAGGTACTGTACTTTTTGACAAATTACAAGGGCTCCCCAAGGTAAAACACTAGGTATAATTGACCATTTTTCCAATAGTTTTTATAGTTGAGCCTTCAGTTCCATCAACTTCATAGTGGTCATAAGGTATGGTGCTTTCAATATTGGTTTAGAACTAGGAATTATGTTGATGGAGAAATCAAAAGTTCTTTTTGGGGTTAACAAAGGGAGTTCATTTGGAAACACATCCTAAAAATATTGAAGGAAGGGATATTTCTCCACAATGGGTTCTCTTTGATCATCAAGATCATCTTCTTCAATCTGGTAGAACTTATGATATTTGCAATAAATTAGACCATCTAGAATGGTAAGCTTTTCTAAGAAATTTACTTAATACCCTTGGTGTAATAATTTTTTTGTTGCACCAATATCAATTAAAATAGAAATAGGAACTCCAAATAAAGTACCTGTCATCTCTATGGGAGTAATCTGGTACTCTACTTGATGGTTGTCCAAGGTTACATGAATCCTTTACTGGAAGGAGTTACTTGCTAGGTTGGTAATGGATTACCTCCATGTTAAACTCCTTGGTTCATGTTCGAGCACTGGTTTTCATAACAATCACTTCCACAAGAGAAAAATCCTCCATGAGGTCCTTGATTTTCATAAGGTTTACCAAAATTATCACCATTTCACTTGAAATTGTTATTTTTCTTTTCATTCTTGGACTCATTCTGATTATTTTGAATCCTTGTCACTTTTCCTTCTCGCTTCTTGCTTTTCATTCCTTTTCTTAAATGATTGGGAAGATTATGTCCAATTATACCTTTTGTGGTTATTTTCATGATAAGAGGAGATTGACTTCAGTTTCTATTCTTTCTTTATATCCTTCTCAAACATGATCCATAGTTGTTGGACAATGCATGTCTACTTCTCCACCTATTTGGGCATTTGGTCCCATGCTAAATTTCATAATTCTAAACCTTTCATTTTTCTAATATTGGGGTACATACTTCAAAAGATGGGTAAAGTTCTTCCAGTATTCTACCACAAACACATCTCCTTGATGCAAATTCTAGAAATCTATTATCTTTGAAACAAAGAAGAGTTGAGATAACCATCTTTGTCTAAAAATGACTACAAACTAGTCCCATGTTAAACTTAAGGAGCTTAACCCCAATTCCATTTTCTTATTTATCCACCATGTGGATGCTTCACTTTCAAACTAATAGGCACCCCATACTGCCTTAGTTATCTCAGAATAGTTTTTGATCTCAAAGTACTTCTCCATTTCTATCAACAAAGATTCTGCAACATCACCACTCACTATCCCAGTTCTATTTTCAACATTATTTTCCCTTCATTCACCTTGTGTGCTGAATTCATGACTATTTTCATCACCCCCTTCTTGTGATGCCTCATTATCTCCTTTAGGTTTTTTTTGACCCCTCAGTTCCTGTTATAGGGTACAAAGCATTTCCTTAGTTTTATTTTAAATGGTCAAAATTTGATCCAATTTGGCCATCAAATTTTTTTAGAAGGATTTGACACCTTTTGACTTCCTCTAGGGTTTACTTGAGTTCGTATCATGTTGAATTACTTTCTCACACCTGGTGTACAAAATTCATCTTTATAACAATATCTATTTCAAAACACATATTTTACAAAAATAGCATTTTTTTATATTTTATTTAGTAGATAATAGTACATCCTTATTTGATACAAAATTTCTTTGTTTTTTTGAGACTAAAGTTCATTATCAAACAAAGGTATTTCTTCTGGTTCCTCTTCCCCACTATAATCTACCAAAAAAAATTAAGAGGGTGGGTGTACTCACAGATACTCCTCCATCACCTCCTTTCCCACTCTAGGTGCATCATGACCACATCCAAATGGCATATCACAATGGGAAAACAATTTACTTGGTTTAACAATGGGAGTGGGGGCTATGAACTTGTTTGCTGCCTTCACTTGTTGCTTCCTTCCCAACCAAATGTGCTTAAGAGTGTAAGTAAGGGTTTCATAATAAACAACACATGTACTTCCCGACTAGTTGATATCCTCATGGAGTTTTACCTTTGGAGATGGTTCTTTCTTGACCACTAGGCTAGGTAAGTTCTTAGGTATATATTTTTGAGCAGTTTTCCTTGTTATTTTTCCTACCATTCTGGCACAAGAAGACTTTAAAACATTAGCTAATCTGTTAATTTTTTGAGAAAATTTCTCGTTGTAAGCTCCTAGGTCCATGTGTTGAACTCAATAGTTCTTATACCATATGTAACAACTATTGCACATGTGTTACCTATGTTTGGAATTATTTGTCATTGATGTCAACACTCAGTTTGATGCTTGATGTACACTCAATTTTTGGAAGTCATTGATGTATGATGATGTGCTAACAGTGATGTTGTTGATATTCATGGTTGGATGCTATGTCTTATTTGGTGACAAGTAAAGTTGTATTGAGTATGGTTACTGTTAGCAGAGATGACATCATGATGATTTATTAAGATGAGGATTAGAAGCATTAAGATGAGGATCAAAAGCATTTATATGGGGATTATAAGTAATTCTAAAGCTAGAGAGTTGTTGCTAATGATATATAGTATGTTGTATGCTCTCTCCTATTGCTAAAAGGAATTTTTGGTCTTTGAATGTTGGTAAAAGTTTCTACTACAAGAAATTTAGGAGAATGCTCCAAATTCCTCTACCCTTCAAGATATGGTCTTGTAGTTTGGGATTCAGTGTTTATGTTTTGTTTATGTTGCACTCCTGTCTTTTCAGGTCACTAATGTTGTTGAGGAGGTTTCTGGTAATTGTAGTGGGTTGGTAGTTGTGTTGCTTGTCAGGACTAGTCCAAAAAATGCTTTGTATTTCTCCACACTGTTGTTTCTATTCCTATAGCTTGGTGGATGTATTTTTTTTATGTAGTATCTAAGTTCATATTTCATGTGATGGAGTTTACCACAAGTTAGTCTATTAGTGTTCTATCTCATGATTGTATTTTGGGTTTTAGGTTGAAGTTTTTTGTTTTTGTTTGGTTTGTAGTGGCTATTTGTGGCATGACAGTGTGAAAGAAGTATCTAGAAGTGTTGTTAGATGTTCTTGGAACGTCTCTTTATGGTCTACACATCAATGTTTGATCTCTTTGGTGCCACAAATTGTTTTGAGTTAGGTTTTTGGGTAATTTGTGGATGTTTGGCCGTCAGGGCTTGTTCTCTTGCTTGCACTATGTGCTTGGGGGTCTACGCCAACATTTGAAGTCGTGTTAATTTAAGTTTGGGTCCTGCCCTATCTTTTTGAGAACTACATTGAGTAAATTCAGTTGAAAGTATGTTTTTGGGATGATTGGTAATGTGCTACACATTTCTTCTACACATTTCCTTGTTGTTGACTTGGGATGCTATGTGCTAGCGTGTGTGATGTTTGGAATCTCATTGGAAGATGTAATAAGTTGTTTTTGGTCCTCTCTATCTCTTGGATAAGACCGCTTTCACCATAATTATGTTTTTTTGGACAACTTATTGTGATTATTGTTTGTATTTTGTTTTGGCTAACCTAGTTGATGTTTTGTGATCTTGTGGAGGATATAAATGGAAGAAAAAATCAGTTGCAAGTTGAGAAAGAGTTTGTTGGTGTGTGAGTATGGAATAATGTAGTGAGTTGTGGAAAATAAAATTCAAATATGCTTTAATGCCTCAGTTAGTAGAGTGTATTGTTGACATATGTTATAATTCTAAATATTCATGTATCCTGCTATCAGATAGTGAGTCTCTTCAGAAGGTCCTTGTATCTTTCCCTAGGGTTGTGCACCTCAACCTGAAAGTCCCTTTGTATCTTTCCCTCAGGCTATGTGCCTTATCTTGCAAGTCCTTTAAGGAGAAACATGCTTCCTTAGGTAGCGAGCCTTATAACAAATTGTAATTTTTAAAGTAGTGAGATTCATATATCGTGAGATTTCTCATCATGGTTTTTCCCTTGGGTTTTTCGTGTATATTTGGTGTTATCTTGTGTATGTGTGTTCATTACTTTATCTTTCATCACTATTAAATTGATTAAGAGTTGTTGATTTGGTTGAGGGTTGTTGATCTTGTTAAAAGTCTAAATTTGCATTGTGCTAAAGGTTTTAAGTTTTTGAAGATATCATTTCACCCCCCACTCTCAATGTCCAGGTGCATTCAACAATGACATTAACCATCATAACTAGAATTACTTATAAAATAACAAGTAAATAACCACTTGCTAAAAATTATAAGTAAAAAAAATGTCTTTCATATTTCATTTGTTTTACATGATCAATATTGAAAAGGAAACTACAATCATTACAGAGTATATTTGAATTTAAAATGTAACATTACAATAATAAAATTATAGTAATCTTTTCTTTCACATTACATGTATGCATTACATTAAAGCAACATGTTTACAGTTACACCAATATGTGTTATAAATTCTTCCATATCTGAAATCCTATATCTGTCTCACAAGTCAATGAGTCATCTACAAGAGGGATAGCATCACTCGAGTGCTTTTCCTCCAACCACAAATTGACGGTCCCTTGTATACCTTCCATTTGGAAGTGGCCCTACCCTTCACGAAGAGTATAAATTGTAGATAGGTCTAGAAATTATCTCTAAGCCTATGAATTTATTAAAACCCATTTTCACCTTTGATAATTAAATAATCATAATTATTTAATTATTATCTAATGTCATAAATTCTTCTATTAATTAAATAATATAAATTATTTAATTAATTCATTTTAGCCTTTTCTGACACAAATAAATTAAATTCTATTTAATTAAATAACTTATTTTCCTCTAACTTTATGAATTAAATTTCTATTTAATCAAAAAGTGAACTCATTTTTTTCTCTTGCAATGAGATAATGTTTCCATTATTTCAAAATGCAATATCCCTCTTCGAACTACTTGATTTTGTCAAAAAATCATTCAGTTTTCTCTTTCTCCTTCACTTTCGATCTTATCCCATCGTGTCTCAATTAATTGCAACCATTGATCAAAATAAAAATATTCTAATCCCGACCGTCCATTTTCCATCCATCTCTCTATAAATACCATTGTCATTTATCATTTCAAAAATTTGATAAAATCTTGAATATGCTTTTGTGCTATTGAGATAAAAATTTTCTTCAATATTTTGCTTTGTCTAGACATAGGCTTATCATTGTAGGTTACAAATCTGAGGGTATCAATCATTTGGTAGAAAAATGGAGAAGAGCTATGGAGATAATTCAATGGATGCATGAAGGATTAAGTGAGATTTTTTCATTTTGTTTTATGTTTTTATGTTTTCGTTTTTATGTTTTCATTATTCTTGATACTTGATTGGGGTTTTGGTGTTTATCGATTTAATAATTATTTAAACTTGAAAATCTAACCCTGATATAAATGGTGAACATGACATTTCTAATGCCTTGCTCGATAAAGCTTAATATTGTGCATGGTAATGAAAGTTTTCAGTTTGCATGAAAGTTTCTAATGCCTTGCTCTATAAAGCTCAATAAAGTTCTTTTCGACAAATCCAAGCTACATATAATCTGCTAACAAGACAATGCATGCGACCTCTATTCCTTAAGACGATCTGTCATGCAAGATAGTGAGATTTTTCTATAAAATCACTTTTAACATGCATGCCTACCTTGGTCGTTGCCACATAGCTAGATTTTTTTATTAGCCCATTCTTTTATTTTTGAGTACGTTTTTATACTTTATGCCCCCCAACATCAAAGCATAAACTTTGTTAATTCTGAGAACATTTTGTCTTTTGAGGTGTTGACGATTGAAACACCTTGGTCAATCTTACACAAGCAAGGCCCCTCTTTGTCTTAATTTCAAGCTGGTGTAGTTCACTTATGCTTAGAGGTTTGAGGGTTTCTTCCGTTAGTTGCCTCAATTAAATCCATATTGAACCACCAGTTTTTGCTTTAATATCATAAATTATACTTTGAAACTCTTAGCATTGTTGCTCTTTATGATCTGCTACTCATCACGATCTATTGTTTCTCTTTAAATTTTCACAAAATCAAGCAAAGTTTACAGTAGACAACATGTAGTGCTATCTTCTTCTCATCAAAGTTTAGAGTTGGTTGAACATACAAAGTGCATTCATTAGATTTAAATTAGATTTCAATCAGATTTAAATTAGATCTCAACTAGATTTCAATCATATTTCAATTAGATTTCAATCAGATTTAAATAAGATTTCAATTAGATTTCAATCAGATTTAAATTAGATTTAAATTAGATTTCAATTAGATTTAAATTAGATTTAAATTAGATTTAATTTAGAGTAGATTTAAATTATATTAGATTTAAATTAGATTAGATTTAATTTAATTAGATTTCAATTAGATTTAATTTAGAGTAGATTTAAATTAGACTTAAATTATATTTAAATTAGATTTCAGTTAGATTTAATTTAAAATAGATTTAAATTAGATTTGATTTAGTTTAGATTTAATTTAAATTTAGATTTAGTTTTTAGATTTTAATTAGATTTTTCAATTTTTTTTAGCTTTTAATTAGATTTTTAGATTTTTTTAAATTAGCTTAGATGTTTAGATTTCTAATTAGCTTTTAATTAAATGATTAGATTTTTTAATTAACTTTTAATTAGATGTTTAGATTTCTAACTAGTTTTTAATTAAATTTTTAGATTTTTAAATTAAATCTTTCATTAGATTCTTAGATTTTTAATTAGTTTTTAATTAGAAATTTAGATTTTTAATTAGATTGTTAATTTAGGTTTTTAATTTAATTTAGATTTTTAATCTAATTTACATTAGATTAATTAGATTAGCTTATTATTATTATTTTTTTAACTAGGGTAAATGATAATTTTCTTTTTAGTTTAGTTTTTATTTTGGGGCTAGTTTTGTTAATTTGGCTTTTTGTGGGTTCATTTGTTCAAGGCTCAAAAAAAATAAATCATAAACTCTCACTTGTCAAAGACTGAAAATCAAAACTACCAATGACATTTGGTGCCTGGGATGTTCTCTGAAGATTTTTTTTTTTTCAAACTGATTGTCTTTTAGTATAGAAAACATTTCATTTGGTGCTTAAAAAAAACATCTGTTTTCTGTGTTTAGAATGCTTGTGCATGTGTTGAGTGGACCTAATGCTAATACACACTATCCTCTCCCCTAGCTTTCATGGACCTGGGTGCAAGAGAAAAGTGTTAGCGACACTCAATTTTACTTTTTTAGAGGGGCCTGCCTCGCAAGAGGGAACGACTCCAACCACTTTTTCGCTTGGACCAGTATATAAATGGATAAGACTAACCTACCAAGTCTTCATGGTATGTAGGCCTTAGTCGTGTAGTGTCACTCGAAATAGGGTACTACCATAAAATGCATAAGAGCCCCTAGTAGAGTGATTAAAACCTAAAGTGGCTTGCTGGATGCTCGCGAGGTGCCATGTTCTCGAGTATTCACTAAAAGATTCAACTATTTTAGTAGCCCAAAATCCTTCTATTTGTTGGTGCAGGAGGTCAGACCTTTGAAAATGTACCACACTTTCATAGTTCAAAGTAGAGATAGCAAATTCCTCTTTGGGGAATTCAGAGTTTGGTGTACCCAAGAAGTGAGTGTCATGGAGGGGAGCTAGTGTCACTAAAATCCTAATCTATCCACTCTGAATGGGCGTGGTTGGAGAAATCTAGGAGGGAACCCATCAAATATCATCTCAACTAGCCTAGGATTGTGTTTAAATGTGCTTTATCTAAATTGCCACTGTCAAGTGAAAAAAAAAAAAAGTGTTTTATGTGTATGTCTTTCAAACAAACAAGCAAACAAACCTTACACCTAAAAATTGCAACACTTCATAGTTTTAGAACAAGCATTATTTTCAAACACAACAGTCAAAATCAGGTCAAGATTTTGCAAAAATCAGATTCAAACCTTTGAGATCCATTTTCAGACCAACTTCTTGTTGCAACTTTTTAAAAAACCAAAAACTTGCTCAATTCACCTTGCACATTATCATTCCATTATTAGGTCACCATTTTAGGTACCTTAGCATCCTCATTACTTGCATATCCCAACATCACATTAGACTACCTTTTCAGACTTTTAGGCTTGACACCTTGTGGATTTTAGGATAGAGGAACTATTTGTGCCTTGGCACAAATCATTGCTTCAAAAAAAGATTGTCACTTGACCAAGTCACTTTGTAACCTCGTCCTTTGTCATTTCGGTGATAATTTCCTACTCACAAGTCTAGTTAGGAAACTGACCTTGTCAATCTTTTCACTTATCCTAGAAAAAGGCCATTTGATGATCCTAGTTGAAACATCGGTTTACCCTTGGTTAGTTAGTGATCTTGTTCTTACATCTTTCAAAATCATTTAAGCCCTCAAGTTCACTATAGCTATCCATCACCTCTTAGTCATTTGCATCCATCATACTACAACATAACATCCAACATTAGCATTATCACTCTCAGTCTTGTTGCATACATTAGACATCTTTTATCCTAAACAAAAAAAAATAGTTGCACTACATTTAGGCATACCTTATACCAAAAATACCAAAAAAATAGCCTTACTCTCATACTTTTTGTGAATGGTGGATCTAGACCTACATAAACATGAACAATAAACACAATATTAGTCAATTATACAAATCTAAACCATCATTCCCCATGCAATTCATTCAAATGTCAAGAACAAGAAACAAAGCAAATAAACCAAATGAAAGTTATCTAATCTTTTTCAAAACATTCAAACCCTCAATTCCATGGGGGAATTGGTGCTATTTTTATGTGGAAAATAGCCCTTTCCAATTTCCTTGCAAGCTTTGAAGATGATCAATTGTGCTCCTTGATAAAATTTGCAATAACCTAGCTATGGTGGATCAAAAACTATGAAAATTTGATGAACAATGGATGAACCTGCATAAAAATGTGTAGATAATGACTTTGCATAAGTTGTGGATCCAAAATTAGTAAAAGAGCTCTCCATTTATAGGAGAGAAAGATGGAAGAATGAACAAAAAAGGATGAATGTGGGACTAAACATAAGCCAATGGCATTGTGCCACTTGTCAACATGCTAGTGGAAGGAGGTGGAGTACATTTTGATGAATTTGCAAATAAATGCTATTAGGTGGATATTTGAATTTGAAGAAGTGACATGTTGGAGGGAGATCTGGAAGAGGAGTTATTCCCACTTAGCTCAAGAAAAAGGACTTGTAAGAGTTATAAATGCCAAGTTTGAGGATAAGACCTTTGAGAGGGAGATTTCAAATTTGAAGAATATTCCAACTTGATGCCCTTTTGAATGAAAATAGATGAATTTATAAATCAATTAAATTGATTTGCTTGTGCAAGTTGCAAAATCTAGAGGATTTGATGGATTAGAGTTAGGATTAATCATGATTTGATTAACTTAAATGAAGATTAGTTGATTTGACACTTTGACTTAGATTTTTTGATTTATTTAAATCAAAATGAGAGGAATAATGAATATGAGACTTAATTAAATAAAGTTTGATTTATTTAATTAAAGGTGATGATGTTAGATTTAAATCAAATAAAGGTTAGTTTATTTAATTTAAAGGAGATGAAATATGATTTAATCAAATAAAGTGATTTATTTAATTAAAAGAGGAACATTAGAATTAATCAAATAAAATGATTTATTTAATTAATAGAAGATAATGCTTTAATCAGATAAAATTGATTTATTTAATTAAAAGATGAAATGTGATGAATTTAGTCAAATAAAGATTATTTTATTAAATAGTTAGTAAAGGAGATGATTCAGGATGAACCGGTGTTAGTAAATCAAGATATGGTGCACAAGATCAATCAATATAATTTGTGTCTACATTTTGCCCCTTTTTGAAGCAATGCACCTACTACGTTGGTTGAAAGAATAACCTTGCCAAAATCAAAAATCAAAATTTTTTGAATTTTTTCAGATGCCCCACTACTACCCTAGTGGAAGAATTACGCTGGTATACTGCCCCCTCGAGAGATTGAACAAAAATTAAGATTTTTGGGTGATCTCGCGAAAAAAGAGGACAAGCTGCTCGATGGGTCCAAAAAGGCTCCAGGATGCCAAAAATGTGCCAAAACATGAGAAAAAGACCTAAAACGAGCCTCAGTTGGGCAGAAACGGGGTCGGGGGCACAAAACCCTTGTTTGACGGCTAAACAGGGTCAAAAAACCCTAATTTTAATGCTTAAATAGACCTCAAGGGGTCACTTTCAATTCATTTGCATACTCAACCTTTAGAATTTTCATCATTTTGAGCTCTAACCCTCGTGCGAGATGGCACAAAGAGTGCTTCCCCTACACATTTTCGAGCAAGTGCGAGTCTACCAGAGGCTTCCAGGCACAGGACCACCAGTATGTGACCCTAACCCAACTTGTTATTTCAATTTTTGTGCACATTTATTAGGTTTTGAAATTCAAACTTGCACAAAGGCCGACGCATATGCAAATAGCGTCATTGCGATCTAGTTAGGTCATTAGGGTTTTAGGTCAAATTAGCCCACAGTCAAATAGCGACGCCGCAACTTAGTTTGCAATTTAGGGGGTTACAGCGGTGCAGTTTGGAGTTTCCAAACATTGACACCTTTGCAAATAGCGATGCCTTTGCTATTTTAGTTGTGAGAACTTTGAAGGAGATCTAGGTTTTTTATGAAACTTGATGTTGTGGCTTTATTGGTGTAGGAGGATAGAGAGCTCGTGCATTTACATGAGCACCAATCCTTGGTGCTTGGCAGATTGACCAAATTACATGAGTTGCTATAGGAGCACCTTGGAGTGATTAGTCTATGGTATGTTGTGTATGCACCTGCCATTAGGACTCACTTAGCTATGATGACTGCGTTAGTTGAGCGATGGCACAGTGAGACATCATCATTTCATCTTCACACTGGCGAGGTGACCATCACACTAGAGGATGTCTCTTGGATTTTACAATTTCCCATCCATGGTGAGAAGCTGATATATGAAATGGATGCTAATACAGATGCCTGCTATGAGATCATGGGGATGGATGAGATTGTCTTCACCAAGGGTTAGATTGACCTTGAGTACTACAGAGGTCAGGGGGTGTCAAAATTTTGACTGATTGTGGTAGCCATTATTTTAGGACTTGTAGCTCTAGACTGGTGGGGGCGATATTTCAGTCTAGGATGGGGTCTAGCTTGGGAGCGGATGCTCTTCAGGAGGTGTTGTTTTGCATGATTCACATATTGTGACAACAGAGCCATTGGTGCCAGAGTCACACTTCTGCATATCTAGGAATGGGAGCACATAGCCATGCTTCGAATGAGAGTCACAATGGTCAACGTGGAGCCTGATGACCTATTAGTTTGGCGATACAGGGGTGGCCTTACATTCACGCACACAGGATAGCCTGACATTCCTCACTTGCGAAGGGTTATTGATGAGATGGGCACATTTACTTGGAGAATTTGGCTAGGGATGCCTGCATGGTATGATGATGTACAACAACTATTCTATGCGAGGAAAGATTGACTTATGTAGGGACGTGAGCACATGATGATTGAGCGCTACTTGCTCGACTGAGTAGCCAAAAAATTTAGAGATGTCCAGGATAGGTCAGATGATCAGTACATGGCCATATTTGCTCGATCTACTAGAGAGCCTACATGGGGTTAGGTGATCCCCACGAAAAATGCAGTTGACTCATTCAGATAGTTAGTAGCTAGGCCTTGGGATTATGATCAAGGGTAGGTAGACCCAGATACCACACAGGCCTATGATGACTGGTTCAGGCCTCCAGTTTGATTGACAATTCCAAGGACAATTCTTCCATGACAGAGGCCCTGAGGTCAGACAATAGAGTGGGGGAAGGGATGAGGAGGAGGAGATGGAGATGGAGATAGAGGAGGAGGAGGTAGACCACCTCCACATCAGCTAGAGTAGAGAGACCAGAGAGATGGGAACCAATAGAGGGATGCCCCTAAGGACCAGGAGCCACCTGTGAGGGACCAACAACCCCCACAAAGAGACCAACCACCACCACCGCCTCCACCACCTCAGCCTGATTAGAGAGATGTTCTAATACAATAGATTCAAGCTCAGGTGCAGACATTGATGGTAGAGAGGGACTAGGCCAGATAGCAGGTCTAGGCCCTTACTGTAGAGCAGGATTAGGAGAGGCAGCAACGATAGGTGACAGAGCTGAAACTAGCATAGGAGGTGGGTAGATGACATCAACTGGAGGGTATGATAGCTACAACATAGGGTAGGACCATCCCCACATAGATGTTCTACGAGGCCATGCAAAAGGTTGAATATTATTAGTTTCACTATCAGCAGGCAGTGCCTCCAGTAGATCAAGTGGAAAATATTTCCTAGTAGACAAGGTATAGGTAGGATCAACTTGAGAGGCAAGCAGGTGAGGGGAGCAACCACCAGGGCTAGCTCACATAGTTTTGATCAGAAACACTTGATTTTTTGAGATCCACAGGCTCCATTTTTTATAGCCCCATGGGCATTGTATACATTTGATTGATACACATGACATTTGATCCTGATTTTGTACCATGACAGTTACATTATTGATATATAATGATATGATCGATTTGATTATGAGATGTGTCCCATTTTATTTATGCATTATGGATGGATGTATATGCGGGTCTATATGTGATGTGACTCTTCATTAGGTGATGCGATGCATGTATGATTCTATATTATGTGATGTGATGTATGTATGATTATGTAGATGCTTATGGATGTATGAATGCATTTATTTTTTAGTATATTTTCTATGCACTTTTTATGATGATGATGTAAGGATGATATGGATGCGAATGTTGTGCTATGCAAACTATTTTTAACATGATTAGACTAAAAAATTTATATTATGCCCCTAATGGATGATTCAATAAATGCTATGTGATGTACATGCTCTTTTCTTTTTCAATATCTTTTTCACACATGATATGGTGATGCATATATGGATGATATGATGATGCCTCTATGATTATGCAAATGGATGATATGATGATGCATATGATGATGCTTTTATGTTTATGCAATGGATGAAAATGATAATGCTCTTATGATGATATGATGATGCTTATATGATTATGTAATGAATGGAAATGTATAGTTTATGAGATGCTTAGAATAACCAATCTATATTATGCAATGATGAAATGTAATGCATGTGAGATGATCAGTGTTTCCTATATGATATGATATGATATGCAATATGCTAATGGTTTGTGGATGCAGGGTGGATGCATAGTGATGTTTTTGATTTAACTGTCATCGCACAATGTTAGCACAAAGAGAAGAAAGAAGAAATTAGATGAAGACAAGAGGATCAAACAAGTCCATGATCTACGAGACTTTATTAGAGACGATGATGATGATGATGTTTTTCTTATCAGGAATTGGGATTTTAAAATGGCTACTTACCTTATGTTTTATAACACATGTATGCATGATGCATCAAGGTATAAAGAACCAGTATGGCGTTGCACCTAGTGTGATGGACTTTGACTCGACAATCAAATAGGAGTACTCCTGTTCACACCTGACATACAAAACCTCATTTAAAATGTAGTTCAAATATTCCAAACATCTCATACCAAAACATAGAAAGGAAAGCCTTCCTACGTGGGCAACAATATACCTAAAACATCCTCCCTACAAACTAAACAAAGCACGCATGACCAAGGTTATATTACAAGAATATCCAACAAGCAGAATAGATAAAAAGATAATGATCATTGCCCCATTCCTTTCTCTCTAAATCCCTTTGTTTGGACATCATTGAGAGGTCATCGAAATGAATGCAATAAGATAAGCTAAAAGAAAAAGATTAAGTAAACAAACAAACTAATGTTCTTCATACCGCTAGCCAAGACTAAACTACGATGATGCCTAATGTTGATGTCCATTGTAGGAAGGATGCATCCTAGGACATGATTTTATTAGATGATTTTGGGATTGATTGGATGACAGGCTATTGATACCAATAGTTGACCAACTTGTTTACCTACTGACCTAGACTTGAGACCTTGATGTTTGAGTTTTCACTTTTGACCTACTAGACTTGTTTCCAATTGTTTCACCAAAGGTTGAGGATGACGATGATTTATTGTGAGTGAATGTTTATTGCGGGTGATTGTGAGATGGGAATGGATGGATTGTTTTCAAATATTTGGATGTTTTTGATGTTTTGAAATGTTTTGAGGCTATTTTTGGTATTTTCAAATGTTTTGCAAATGTTTTTATTTTCCAATTTTTTGATATTTTTGGGTTTTCTGAGATTTTGACAAAGAGACTAACCTAATGACCTATCCTAGGGGCCTCAGGGGATGATCAAGATTAGCCTTGCCTACATTATACATGTAGAGACCACATAGTTCAATTGACACAAACTCAAGATACAAACAAATGGATTGCTAGTTTATTATGACGTACTCCTAAAGGAATGGCCTAAGTGTCTTGGGGGATGATCAAAGATCAACCTTGCCTATGTTCAAAGCTCAGAGATCCATAATTCAACAGGATGACTCTGTTTTTGAATTTTTGACTGACTTTTGACCTATTTTTGGATTTTTGATACATTTTAAATGTTTTTTGATTTTTTGATTTTATGATGTTTTTGGATTTTTTTATTTTAGGAAGACTTCAATAATATACATAAATCTAATCCAATGAGAACATGCCCCCAGTGTGATGCGATAGAATACTCTGATACAGGCAGGACAAACTGACCTTAAGAATGAGCCGAGTAGTACTAGGAGGGATCATGATACGAAAACAAGACCAAGCTATGATACATATGTGAATGGGTGATGGACGAAGGTATGGAATGTGATGGATGAATGATACAAAACAAGTCGCAGAGACCCTGGTGGATGGAAAGTGCTTATTTACACAAAGTGCCTGTTTTCCAGGTTTTCACCAAGGTAATTTCCCAAAGCGCCACCGAAGTGGTTTTCATTAGAGGACAATTTTTCTCTTTACTATTTTCAATCCTTTTTCTGATATTTTTGGATTTTTATATTTTTATATTTTTTGGATTTTTTGGATTTATACCTTGTAAGATTAGGCATAAATTTTTTTGAGATGGGAGTTGTTCATGGGCTCCTGCAGAGGCTCGCCTTTTGGTGCTGATAACTGATATGCCCCTGACTTGTAGCTTGTGGTGGTGATGAAGGGTCCCAACCAATTGGGTTCAAACTTTCCCTTTCTATCTAGATTTGGAACATTCTTTTGATTCTCCTTTAGTACAAGCTCTCCAACTTGAAAGGTCCAACTCCTAATCTTCTTGTTGTAGCTCTGCTTGAGACAGATCTGGTAGACTTGTAAATGGTTTAAGGCATCCATGCACTGCTCATCTAGTAGTTCCAGCTCATTCAATCATGATACTCGATATTCTTCATCTGTGATGAGATTCTGCAATGATATTCTTAGGGATGGGAGCTCGATCTTAATGGGGAGTATGGCTTCTGATCCATAGACTAGGGAGAAAGGGGTGGCACTTGTTGGTGTGTGGATGCTTGTTTAGTAGGTCCATAAGGTGGGATTCAATTGCAAGTGCTAGTCACGACCAACATCATTGACTATTTTCTTGAGGATTTTTAGGATGGTCTTATTAGTAGCTTTTGCTTAGTAATTTCATTGGGGGTGGTATGGAGTGGAAAAGCGATGTTGGATATTGAAATTTTGGCATAGGTCTCAACCATATTGGTTTTTTAAAGGTGTCCCATTATCTGAGATAATGGATTGAGGGACACCGTAGTGGAAAATTAGGTAATTCAGGATGAACTTGGATATCTACTTTCCTGTGATATAGGTCATGGGAATGGACTTTACCCACTTTGTGAAATACTCAGTAGCGGTGATGATGAACTTATGTCCACTAGATGAGGTGGGGATAATTTTTCCAATGGGATCGAGCCCCCATTGTGAAAAGGGCCAAGGTGTAATGATTGGGTGGAGCTCCTTAGCCGGTGCATGGATGAGATCCCCATGTTGCTGACACTGCAAACACCTTCAGACATAATTGTGAGCTTCCCTTTCCATTGTAGGCCAATAGTACCTAATCCTCAACAATTTCTTAGCCAAGGTTATACCACTCAAATTTGACCCAAAAATGCCATTATATACCTCGGTTAAGGAAGTCAAAGCTTCCTTAGCATTTAGGCATTGTAACAGGTTTCCTTCAATGCTCCCATGGTATAGGGTATCTCCTAGGATGACAAAACATGATGAATTTTTGATAATTTCTCTTTTAAGGTTTGGGGTTATATCAACTGGGAGGACTCCTATTCTTAAGTAGGTGTATATGTCATGATACTAGGGATCACCGGGACCAACAATTTCACACATAAATTCAGACTCTGGTACCTCAAATGCTGGTATGAGAAGCTACTCTACAATGAATTCTTGCTTTGGGATGTTGCATGGGATATCTAGTAGCGATCCAATTCTAGACATAACATCGGCTGCTCTGTTATTTTCTCTAGGTATCTACTCAAATGTGATATCAATGAAGAACTCCTTGAGGCTTTCTACTAGTTTCTTGTATGGAGTCAGCTTGTCATCCTTCATTTGATATTCATCGTTTAATTGGTTGATGATAAGCTGTGAGTTTCCATAGACTTTGAGTGCCATGATTTGCCACTACACTACAATTCTTAGCCCTATGACAAGATCCTCATATTCTATAATGTTATTTGTGCAAGGAAATGACAATTTGTATGATTTAGGTATGCAATCCCCTTGTGGTGTAATAAAGAAGACCCCTGCTCCTAACCTGTGTTGTGTGTAGGATCCATCAAAGTACATTTTCTAGTGATCTGCCACACATAAGTTAAAGATTGATTCATTAGGGAATTCTGATACCAGTGGATTTTCTGAATATATTGGCACTTCTACTAGTTGATCTGTAATTGATTATCCTTTAATGGCCTTGTGTTCCACATACTCAATGTCGTGTTCTATCAGGATCATAACCCATTTATCCATTTTCCCTATAAGCATTGTTTTAGAAAGTAGGTACTTGAGAGGGTCTATCTTTGTAATGAGTTTTATCTAATGTGCTAGCATGTAGTGTTTGAACTTCTATGTTGCGAACATGATAGCTAAGTAGGCTTTCTCAATGGATGTGTAATTTAGCTCGTGTCCCACCATGGTTTTGCTGATGTAATAAATAACTCTCTCTTTCCCATTTTCATCACGTTGTGCTAAGAGAGTGCCAAGAGCTGCTGTTGTTGCTAATATATATAGGATCAAGGGTTTGCTTGGAATTGGTGGCATGAGAACTAGTGGTGTGAGTAAGTACTCCTTGATCTTGTTGAAATCCTGATCACATTTCTCATTCCATTTATATACTACCCCCTTTTGGAGTAAATGAGAATATGGGATAGCCTTGTCTGCTAGCTGTGCTATGAATCGACAGATGGACTGGAGTCTTCCTTGTAAGCCTCTTAGTTGTTTCAATGTTTTCAGTGCCTCCATTTTGAGAATTTCCTTGACCTTGGTAGGATCTATCTCAATTCCTCTCATAGATACAATATACCCTAGTAACTTTCTTGATTATACCCTGAAGACACATTTCTTTGGATTGAGTTTAACCTTGTATTCCTCTATCCTGTCGAAGATGGAGCCCAACACCGCTATGTGATCTTGACATTTCTTTTATTATATCCTGAGAATCCATCCATTAGTGATAGAATTTCATGTCTTGCTATCATATCCACAATCATATGAATGTTTGGGAGAGGGAAATCATCCTTGGGACATGCTTTGTTAAGACCTCTAAAGTCTATGTAGATGTGGATGCCCCTAGCGGGCTTTGAAATAGATACAAGATTTGAGACCCATTTTGGATAATCAATCGGCCGTATGAACCCTGCATCTAGGAGCTTTTGTAATTCCATCTTGACCAACAATTCTATCTAAGGATGCATCTTTCTTAGCTTTTGTCTCATTGGCTTTGCTTTAGGATATATAGCTAGGTGGTGAACCACAACTTCTGGATCAAGGCCAGGCATGTCGACATAGGTCCATGTAAATTTTATCTTTCTTTCTCTTAGAAACATAGCTAGGAGTTATTGTTCTTCTATCATGAGTGATTCTGCATAGAAGGTTATATTTGGCATTTCTTCTGTTCCCAGGTTGACCAAATTGCACTTCTCTACTAAGACTGTTGACTTTTCCTGATGAATAGCACTAAGGGGAAGATTGAATCCTTCATCCTCTGGCACCTCAGAGAGGTTTTCACCATTGGATGCATCCTTTATTTTTATTGTTTTTGGGTGAGAGAGTGACATAATGTGGTTTTCACTCAAAGACCTATAGATTATTCTCATATTTTCACTTTTGTGACTAAAGGATTCAATCATTTCCCCATAGTAGGAATGTGTGTCTAACACAATGTCAAACCTAGCCTTGTGATCAGCATATGGTATAGTATCCTGCAATCCCATGAATTCCAAGAGCACCTCATCATTTTCAAATGTGTCCAAAATTGGTGGTCCTCGTTGGTTATAATCGATGAGTTGGGGATAAACTAAGTTTATCTCATGGGTTTGGTTGTTTGACTCAAAAGATAGGGTACTAATCATGAGAAGGGAGGAATCCTTGAATAGCATGGGTAAGTTAGTTATGGGATCCTCATCAATACATACATTGGTTATGTCAAAGGTAAAGTTATCTATGACTTGACCTGTGGATACTGGTAACTGAAGGGAGAATTCCAATAAATGAGGGGGAGTTTTGACCTTTTTAACCGAGCCCCCCTTGCCAAGTATGGCTACCCACTTCCAGGTTCTTGTAGTAATAGAAGGGCTTGGGATCACCATGGACTGCGACCTCTTGATTTTGATATGGGAATTTGATGCACTAATGGAAAGTAGATGCAACTTCTTGCATCCCATGGATCCATGGGCATCCTAGGAGGATATTATAAGGAAATTCAAGGTCAAGGACATAGCATGTGGTTTCCATGATGGCTGGCCCTACTTGAATAGGGAGTTGAATAGTGCCTTGAGACACTCGTTCTTGATCATCATATGCTCTAATTGTGATACCCTTACCCTTTTCAATGGAATCCTCAGAGAATCCCATATTCTTTATTAGTTTGAGCGAATAGATATTTAGACTTGCACCCCCATCCACCAAGACCATTTTGACTTTATTTTTATGAACCAGGACTTCGAGATGGAGTACGCGATTGTGAGATGGTTGGGTGGGAAATTCCTGATCAAAAAATGTTAGGAGATGTGGGGTGGTGAGGTGTCTGACCATAACTTGGAATTGGTTAGCATCAAGATCTGTGGAGACGGTGGATGAAGCCAATGC
This sequence comes from Sequoia sempervirens, assembly GCA_007258455.2. Taxonomy (NCBI): domain Eukaryota; kingdom Viridiplantae; phylum Streptophyta; class Pinopsida; order Cupressales; family Cupressaceae; genus Sequoia; species Sequoia sempervirens. Next base: position 300,364,790 of record VDFB02000015.1, on the reverse strand, counting down.
TTCCTCTAGTATTTTTCTATGTGCGGATGAGATCTTCAGTAACTCTAGGATGGAGATCTGAGTGGGGGTTCTCTTCATCTAGTCTAAGACATTGTAATAGTTAGGAACAAATTTTAGATTTGAGGTGGATGCCCTAGGTGGTTGTGATGACCCAACAATGGTAACTTTTTCGCCACGTGTGGTGACTCCACAATCGAATTTGGCTTCCTTGATGTTAACACTAGTGACCAATTCATCTAGGGAAGTGACAACATGATCATACACATGGTTTACATTGGCATACTTTGTCTTTCCATGGTTTTTCCCTTTGTTATGATCCGGTATTAGATTCATGTATATTTTAAGGTCTTGATTTTTGGCTGGTTGTTCATTGTTTATGACCTTGTCATCAATGAGGTCTTGGATTAGATTATTTATCCTCATGAAGCTGGTCGTCATGTTTCCCTTGATTTTATGAAAATCGCAAAGGTGATTTTCATTGTACCATGGTGGTTTCACTTGGGGTTCTTGATAATTCTCATAGATGGGGATTTTGATGAGATTCTTGTTTACCGATTTTTTCATGACCGATTCAATTAGTTCCCCAAGGGTTGTGTACTTTCACTTGGGGGGATATTTGTTTTGTGGGGGTGGTCCTCCTTGATTATTCAGATTATTGACTTGATCATTGGGTGGTTGTTGTGATATCATGTTAGCTTGGGTGTTGTTTTTATTGTTTCCTTGTGGTTGTTAGTATGATTGCATGTTTTTTTGGGAGCATTGATTATGACCTTAGCATCAACCACACCATCATTAGTGACATTTTTGTTCTTCGCCCATGTGTGAGGTTTCTTGTTGTAGCTATTGGATGGGTAGTTGTCCTGATATTCTTGATGTATGGGTGTCTCCCCTTGTGCAATAAGGGATCTTTCAATGTTGAGTGCCTTGGGGATCAAATGGTCCTATGTGGTGATACATTGCATCTTTAAATGGAAGGAAATTTTTTTCTCGAGATTGGAAATGATGGTGCATATTTGTTGTTCCTCCGACATGGTCCACTTGTTCATGTTGGCCTTGGATAGCCATCGTTGCAAGAAGGATGCGAATGATTCCCCTTTAGCTTGTTTGAGCACAGATAGTTCCTCTAGACTAACATCCATGCTAATGTTGAATGCTTATTTTTTTATGAATATGTCCACGATTTCTTGAAACTTTTTGATTCCAAGAGGAAGGTGAGAGAACCATTCCATGGCGGGCCTAGAAAAACTTTGAGGGAATAGCCACATTGGGTATGTATCATCGTATGCAACCTCCATGCAATGTACCTGGAATTCCCTGATGTGATCTTCAAGGTTTCCTGTCCCATGATATTTGTCGAATTTAGGGATTTCAAACCCCTTTGGGAATGGTACCATCACAAGGCTCCTATCAAATGGATAGGGGCACAAATTGCTTGGTGTTTTCATTTTTTCTCAGATTGGAGATCTAGCACCTATTGTGAGAGCAACTTGATTTGTGTCATGACGTCGTTTTGCAGATCGAGAGGTGGAGTGAACATGTTTTGAAGTGGTTTGATCATTTGGGCGAAGGGTGGAGTATTTGGTATGTTGGTGGGAATTTTTTGTAAGCTCTGTTGTGTGATCAAGGCTTGCTAATATGCCTACAATTGTTGTTGTGCCAACAATGCTTTTTTTTGGTCTTGCTATTGTTGTGCCAACAATGCTTGTTGTTGGTCTTGTTGTTGCTATGCCAACAATGCTTGTTGTTGGGCTAATAATTGGGCTACTTCTTGTTGCACTTGGTACTATTGCAGGGCTTGCTGATATGCTTACTGTTGAGCTGCTTGTTATTGTGCTTGCACTTGCGTTTGTTGAGCTTGATATTGGGCTTGTGCCTAAGCTTGAGCTTGTTGGGTGGCTTGTACAGTCTGTGCAACTTGTGTGGCTTGTGAAGCTTGAGATTCTTGCATAGCTTGGGTAGCTTGGATGGCTTTCTATTTCCTACAACAAAGCTTGAGCTTGGGTAGCCTATTGTGCTTGTTGTGCCTATGCTTGTTGAGTAGCTTGCATGTTTTGTGCTTGTTGAGCTTGGAACTACTGAAGTTCCTTTTGATAGGCTTGTTGAGCTACTTGTGATGCTATACTAGTTTTCCATGTTTGGTTTTGGTGGTGGTGGTGGAGGATTCAAAATTGTGTGAGATGTTGTGATGAGAGGTGTTGTTGGATTGATTTGTGCAGTGGATGATGTGGCTGATATAATAGGTCCTTGGGAGACCACATTTTGAGGTATTGCAGATGATGTGTTGATTTATTGTGTTGTTTGTATTGTGGCTACCTGTTGTTGAGATATCAATGGCATGATAAGAGGATTCAGTATGATGGTTTGATTTATAACTGGGGGAATGTTTTTATTTTTTTGATTGAGGTTTGGTAAAGGGGGTTGCCCTAAACTAAGGAGTGGTGTGGATGTTAATGGTAGAAGTGGAAATGGTGGGAAGATGGGTGGTGTGTTCCCTTGAGGAAATGATGATGATGAGGGGTCAAAGATTCCCCCTTCCCCAAATAGTCCTCCTTCTCCTTGTATAGTGATGGGGAGAGAGACTTGTGTGCTAAGAGGTTATGCCAATGTTGCATGTAAAGAGGATGGATCGTTGGGGTCATGAAAGGTGAGAAGAATGTATGGGTGTTTCAGATTTTGAGGAACAGATTCACCCAAGATGGTGTTTTCATCCAAGTCTTGGTTGTTTACAAGGGGGTGTGTTTGAAGAGCATGAAGTAATGAGCTCCCCTTGTTGATAATTGGTTGAGTTGGAGCAATGGATGATGCAATTTGTGGGATGGTTTGAATGATGCTTTGAAAGGATGATGTGAATGAGACTGGTGACATAATCCCAAGAGGTTTCTCCACAAGAGTGCTCACATCATATTCGGAAGGGAGTTTAGCCCCTTCTTTTGTCAATTCTAGCATGTATTGTGAGGGATTAAGTTTCATCATGGCATTGACAATTTTGTGAGTCTCAGGATTTTGGACCATTTCAATGATTTCATCTTGAGTCATCCCTAGAACATTGTTGGTGATGTCTTCCACTTGGACACCTTCTTCTTGAGAATCTTTTGGAATTGGAGGAAGATTGAGTGTGGGATTGCTAGACCCCATGGGATTGATTTTGGGTGTGGTTTGACTCAAGTCACTCGAAGTGGATGTTTCTTTGTTTTTTTCCATGTTCTTCTTGTGTTGAGATCTAGTTTGGACCATAAAATAAGGATCAATTTTCAAGAATGTGGGAGGTGAACCTCTAACTCCCTGGATTGATCTAAACTTTAGGTACAAAAAAGGAAGTCTAAGATTTCAAGGATCAAAAGATGGTGATGAGATAATGAAAGATGGATGATTTGTGAATGTTTGAACACTTAGGAAACCTTGAAGGAGATACTAAACTTTAGGAATTTTGGATTGATGTTTGATTTGATTTTGGATCTTGATTTTGATTTGATTTGGTTTGGATAATGAACTCATAAACTCTAAGAGGTTGGATGTTTTCCTAGAGTAAATTTGTCCGCAAGATGATAATTTAACTAGGTGTGTGAAGAAGGATTCATCTACAAACACCTAGTCAAACAAGATGATTTTGATTTGTTTCAAGAGGATTTTCCCAAAGTTTAGTATGAAGGATTTTTTAAATATTTTTAAGAGTTGTTTGTGAGGTGGATTTTTGTTTTGATGTTTGAGGGATAGATGAGAGTGTTGATTTTGATCCTAAGAGACTTAGAGATACTTTTGTTTACTAGACCTAGGTGTTGAAGAACATGCTATACTTCCTATGTGAGATACTCAAACCTTTCAAAAAGTCTTAGATTTTGACAATAGTAAAATGAATACAAATTGGGATTGTTATTTGATGCACATTTGTAAAAGTTGAAGGTCAATCTTTCTCTAAATTTGTAAAGCATAGACAAATGTTTCTTGCGAGATTTTTGACTAAGAACTTTGGATTTCAGATTTTGATCTTTTGGGAAATCATTTGGAAGAGAACATGTGTGGGGTTAAATTGTTTCTTATCTTTGCTTAATGAGTTCTTTTTACCACAAACACTTTCTTGATTAGATTATCAAACTAAATGTCTAATATCCCAATTTCTTTTCATCCCACAAGGTCCATTATGTGGAAATCAAGGAAATCAAGGCAATAGTTCCCTAATGTTGACTTTATTGAGAGAAAATTGAGATACAAATCCAAATACTTAGAATCCTCTAAGGATGGAATCCCTAGGGCAAGCAATAGCACTTGAATTTTTTTCAAAGGTATTTGCTCTTCCTAAAGGGTTTGAAATTTGATGACCATGGTTGAATGTTTGTTTTCCAATGTTTTAGATCCAAGCAAAGTGTTTTGATTCCAAAATGATGCACAACCCTAGGATAGAAAGAGACAATATTTGTTGAATTCCCACTTGGATAAATCTAGCTATGCTTATTCTTGGTGGATGATTGAAATCTTGACCACACTAGCTCCCCTCCATGACACTCACTTATATGGGTCATCCAAGCTTTTGTACCCATGAAAATCCCATGTCATAATTCTCATCTCTACCAAGAACCAAAAGAATGTGGGACGACTTCAGAACGACCATTCTTGCACCAACAAATAGTAAGGATTTTTCCCTCTAAACAAATTGGTTCTTAATCAGGGTGATTGGGGACATGGCACCTTGTGAGTGTCCAACAAGACACTAAATTCTTTAATCAATCCTACTAGGGGAACTTATACTTTTTAAGGTAGTACCCCATTCTGAAAGACACTATATGATTAAGGCCTACATACCATGCTGACTTGACAGTTTAGTCTTATCCATTTGTATACCGGCCAAAGTGAAAAAATGGTTGGAGTCACCTTAGAATTGGTCTTAGGAAGGCCCCTCTAAAGGTAAAGAATAGCGAGCAAGCACATCTGTACTTTGATCACTATTTGTTTGTGTGAACAAAGAGAGAACACACACGATATACTCAACTCACACTAGCAAGATTTTTTCAATTTTAAGAGCCCAAATTGAAGTGTGGAGGAAATATTTTATACAACTTAATATCACCAAAAGACTTTTGATTCTCAAGTTTTCCATGAAGTGTGAGAGAAGTGCATAAACCTTTTAAATGATATTACTTTGTAAAAGAGATTACAAAACACAAAATGCACATGTTCATTTTAACCTCAAAAGCAAGAATGGATTCTTTTTAAGCACCAAGATGAAGTGTGAAGTTTGTTTGTTCAATTTTTAGATCCAAAATCAACACTATTAAGTTCCTAAAGTTATTTTTAATCCCTTTGATTGTTCTTTTTAAGCCCAAATGAAAATTATTTTGAGTCCTAAAACTTAAAGATAACAAAATCCTTAAAATGGGATTATAATTGCTCCCAAAGTGTTTACAAACACTTGATAAAATCAAGTAATGATTCCATAACAAGTCTTGTCTTTGCTTCCTCCTTTCCCTTTTGATCACTCCAACCTACAAAAACTGGTTAAAACTACATAAAAAAAGAGCCAAAAACTAGTTAGAAGTCAAAGGTGATCAAAACAAAAAAGCACATGTTAAAAATAACTTGAAATCTCACTTTTACCCCACCCTAGTGGCACAATCTGTGAAGGCGTCATAGTTTGGAGCAGGTTAGTGGTGTTCTGGTGAAACTGGTGGTGCTCTATATGGAGAAACAAAGACCACATATGTGTCACTGTTTCAACTAGTTGTGCACTTTGGAGTTTGATTTGATCCATGCTAAGGAAAATGACAGAAGCATCACAGTTTGGAGTCCAAACAACGTCATTGGACTGATAGCGGCGCTGTTTGATCTTTGCGGTGTTGCCCTTTCCTGTAGACACACAAAAATTTAAAAAATAATAGAATTTTCACAAAAAAATGTGTTAGATTCTCAAGATTTTCCCTCCTTCTAGTGCCAAAATGTGAATGGTGGATCTAGACCTGCATAAACATGAACAATAAAAACAATATTAGTCAATTATACAAATCTAAACCATCATTCCCCATACAATTCATTCAAATGTCAAGAACAAGAAACAAAGCAAGTAAACCAAATGAAAGTTATCTAATCTTGCTCAAAATATGCAAACCCTCAATCCCATGGGGGAATTGGTGCTATTTTGATGTGGAAAATAGCCCTTTCCTAATTCCTTACAAGCTTTGAAGATGATGAATGGTACTCCTTGAGAAAATTTGCAGTAACCTAGTTATGGTGGATGAAAAACTATGAAAACTTGATGAACAATGGATGAACCTGCATAAAAATGTGTAGATAATGACTTTGCATAAGTTGTGGATCCAAAATTAGTAAAAGACCTCTCCATTTATAGGAGAGAAAGATGGAAGAATGAGAAAAAAGGCATTGTGCCACTTGTCAACATGGTAGTGGAAGGAGGTGGAGCACATTTTGATGAATGTGCAAATAAATACTATTAGGTGGATATTTGAATTTGAAGAAGTGACATGTTGGAGGGAGATGTTGAAGAGGAGTTATTCCCACTTGGGTCAAGAAAAAGGACTTGCAAGAGTCATAAATGCCAAGTTGGAGGATAAGACCTTTGGGAGGGAGATTTCAAATTTGAAGAGTATTCCAACTTGATGCCCTTTTGAATGAAAATAGATGAATTTATAAATCAAATAAATTGATTTACTTGTGCAAGTTGAAAAATATATAGGATTTGATGGATTAGAGTTAGGATTAATCATGATTTGGTTAACTTAGATGAAGATTAGTTGATTTGACACTTTGACTTAGATTTTTGGATTTATTTAAATCAAAATGAGAGGAATAATGAATATGAGACTTAATTAAATAAATTTTGATTTATTTAATTAAAGGGGATGATGTTAGATTTAAATCAAATAAAGGTTAGTTTATTTAATTTAAAGGAGATGAAATATGATTTAATCAAATAAAGTGATTTATTTAATTAAAAGAGGAACATTAGAATTAAGCAAATAAAATGATTTATTTAATTAATAGAAGATAATAATTTAATAAGATAAAATTGATTTATTTAATTAAAAGATGAAATGTGATGAATTTAATCAAATAAAGATTATTCGGTTAGATGGTTAATAAAGGAGATGATTCAGGACGAACTAGTGTTAGTAAATAAAGATTAGGTGCACGAGATCAATCAGTATAATTTACGTGTCTACACTTTCCACCTTCATTTTGAGCAAGCCTTGTATGGTTGAAACTAGATTGCAAAAGAAATGTCGAGCAATGGATCTCTTTCATGATGATGATGACCTTTATACACAAGCAACTTAAACTTTGGTAACTCTTCTAGTGAACCACCTAAGAAATCTACCAATCCTTTTGGAAAATTCCTCATAAGAGACCCACATGGAAAAGTAGTTATAGAGGAAGTTGAAGTAGCTTCCCAAGACCCAAAGGTTGCATCACTTGTAGATGAGATAGTTCTATTGGACCCCCAAAGGTTCTTGGCCAAAATTTTGCACAATGGTGCTAAACTATCTCAGGGCTTCGACGTAAACACACTTCAAGTAGCACCCACCCCAAACCAAAAAAACCAAGGACTTAACATGTCTACATCTAGTGGTTCCAAGACCCCACAAAAAAATGATTTTATGCCACACGAGGCTCCAACTCAAAATTCCACCTCTATTCCTGTAGCCTTGTTTGGAATGCAGGAAATCACACAATCACGAACACAATCCACAATGTAACCAATAAAATATTCCCTAACACAGTCCATGTCACAACCTCTTGGTTCTACACCTAATCCATTTAACACGATAAACATATCTTCAAATCCATTTGGAGCCTCAAATGCCACAAACATCACACCATCAACTCCATTTGGAACATCTAGGGCCTTGAACACCATGTTATCAAATATTTTTGGCACAAATAAAAGGAATAGAGCTTATATTCATGGAACTAACATAAATACCAATGTGCCACAAGGTCTTAGCATAAAGGTTCCCCAACAAGTAAATACACAAGGTTCCTTCCAAGTCAATAGTCAATACACACAAGGTCCAAACAATTCTAATCCTATCCAAATGTAATATGATACCAATACCTGACACATTCCAACTCATACCACACACACACCACAAATCCAAATTAAAATTCCAACTCAAACATTTACACCACAAATCCAAATTCCAAACATAACTCAAACATCTATACCTCATATCAACACCAACATAACATCCCATGCAAATGTTGGATCACAAAACACGAGTTGGGGACCTTACCAAAATGCAGTTGTAAATGTCGTAGGCATAACCCTCACACCATATGATGTCCTATCCAATAAAATGTTGACTTTGCAAAAGCAAGTAGAAACCATGACACTGTCAAACAAGAAGACATACTCTATCCAAGAGTTGTGTCCTCATCCATTTGATAAGACATCCAAATTATTTCATGCCAAATTTACCTAAATATAAAGGAAGAGGAAACCCCATTGAGCTCGTGAGGGAATTTCATATGACCTTGATTGACATTGCTTTAGAACAAACATACTTAATGATACTATTCCTAGAAGTCTCACATGACATGCTTTAGACTAGTTCACCCACCTACTGATAGGAATATGATCATGGGATGAACTTGTTGACAAATTTATCACCCTCTTTTCTTTCAACATAAAAAATGACATCACTATTGTAACTTTATGTCAAACTAAACAAGAAGAGGGTGAAGCTTTTATAACATTCTTCTAGAGATGGAGAAGTTTAGCTAGTTGTTGTCCTATTGAATTTCTTGAAAAACAGAAAATTATCATGTTCGTGCAAAACCTGAACACAAACTTAAAGTATGCCTTGGAAACCCATTGTTGTTCCACATTCACCGACCTTGTTGAAAAAGGGCCCATTCTTGAGAAAACCCTTATCACTAAAGGGGAAATTAAAACATATGAAAACACAAAATTCCCAAGGGACATCAAATGATAAAAAAAAGTTTTGGTCCCCTAACAAGAATGTGACAAACAATGGAGTCGTAGACACCAAATCTATGAATAGAGCAGGTCCCACATTGACTCTCAAAGCATCCAACACAAATAATAACACATCGTATGTCCCCAAACAAGTAGCTAATTATGCGATACCAAATAATCAAGAATGGGGACCCCCAAGACAACCAAGGAAATACCCACAAAGACAGTACACTCCTTTATCAGAACCAATTGAATATGTCCTGAAGAAACTAGTACAATCAAATAATATACAGCTCCAAGAATCCAAACCATACGAACCAGGACAATTCAAACCCTCTTGGTGGGATGAAAATTCCTTTTGTGACTACCATCGCATCAAAGGGAATAAGACCTCATCATTCCATTAGTTGAAGAACATGATTCAAGACCTAATTGAGAACGATACCATAGAGATTAAGGGATAACAAAAAAATTCCAATAAAGACCATATGATTTTCAAGAATCCATTGCAAGACCAAGGTTCCAAAAAACCCTCCAGTTCGGGTCAACGGATAAACAACCATGCTAATTATACCAATTCCTCTTTGGACTACACAATTATTAACCACCTTTGAGTTGCTAATGATCACATTAACACAATCACCACTAAGAAGTAGTCTGAATGCGTTGTCACCAATTGTAGGGATAAGGTTACCATATCTAGTCCTCCTTCAAATCAGCCACAATCCAAAGTCCAATACAATCTTGTTGACCAATTGGGTAAGATGCCCACACATATTTCCATCCTTGAACTTCTACGCATATCACCTGAACACAAATCTATCCTCGATAAGGCTCTGAGAGAAACCTATTAACCACCTTTGAGTTGCTAATGATCACATTAACACAATCACCACTAAGAAGTAGTCTGAATGCGTTGTCACCAATTGTAGGGATAAGGTTACCATATCTAGTCCTCCTTCAAATCAGCCACAATCCAAAGTCCAATACAATCTTGTTGACCAATTGGGTAAGATGCCCACACATATTTCCATCCTTGAACTTCTACGCATATCACCTGAACACAAATCTATCCTCGATAAGGCTCTGAGAGAAACCTCTATCCCTACCGACCTGGATGTCAACCAACTTGAAGCCGTGATTGGATATTTGGCCAACTACCACCATGTATTTTTTCTGACAAACATTACTCTACACCCAAGTCAAACCATAATGAACCATTACATCTTGAGGTCTTCATCAACAAACACAAGGTCAAACAAGTCCTAGCAGATGGCGGAACTGGATTGAACATTTGTACTTTAAAACTAGTGAAGGCATTGGGCCTCTCTAAAGCATGTGTGGATACAACTAAGAGCATTGTCATCAAAGCCTATGATGATGGAGAGCATTCTTTTGAGGGTGTTATCACACTACCTATCAAGGTTGGACCTACAGTACTAGATACCACATCATTCCAAGTCCCAAATCTTGAACTACCATACAACCTACTTCTCGGCTAACCATGGATCCACATCATGAAGGCCATACCATCCACATACCATCAATGCCTCAAGTTTCCTCACAAAGGCATTGAAATTACAGTCGCAGGAGATCCCAACCCCTTTCAATATTGCAATGATCTAAGAGGGACTACTCAATTCCAAGTGCTTGTCAACCAAGAGGTCTCATCATCTCACTACATTGATCCATCTTCATTGACCAAGTCATCCACTCTATTTACCGTGCCATCAAACCCCAAAATTCAGGTCCATGACATGGGATGTGGAGAATACCGTATGAATAATTTACCAGTGAATGACAATGCTAATGCTATTGAGAAAGATTAGAATTCCAATAATGATGTCAAGAAAACTGTAGAAGGAACATAAAAAGATGGTTGTAATTGGATTGAAACCTTTTAGGACCTTGATAATACATTGGTCTTTGCCATATCCGCTTCCACTCAAACTTTTCATATCTATGACAACCCCATGTTCGACTAGAATATCTATGATAATCCACCTTTTGATCATGACCTCGCTGGGGATATCCAATCATCATCCTTCCATCCAACCTACCTTGGTCTAGGATATACATCTTCTATTATCACCTCTACTAAGCCACCTTTCCAATTCATTAGGGATTTGCAAGCTTCCTTTAACATTAGTAGTATCGAAAAGGATAGTCCCAAAGACTTCATTGATGGCATCACCACTCTCATTTGTCCACTAGACATTCTTGTCACTCCACCTATTTCATCCATCTCACTCACATCCATCCACATCATAGACATGGATCAACAAGCCACAACTCAAGAAAAGAATAAAGGAAAAGCTCCAATGAACAAGCTATTTGTAAAAGGAGATCAAGAATCAAGAGACACAATGAAAATAAAAGAAGATCAAGACAAGTCCCTTAGCCAAAATAAAAATCTATTAGAAAAATCAAAAATAAAAGAAGATCAAGACAAGTCCCCTAGTGAAAATAAAAAGCTATTGGACAAATCATAAATCAAAGTCAAAAGTGAAAGCAAGCAAAATTCAATCTCAAAGTATGCCTCTCTATCAAAAATCACTTGGGGCATCTATCAAGGAAAAAAATCAAGAAAGGAGCTTGTTGATCCAAGGTCTCCATCCACGTCACTCTCACTCATACCATATATTCCATTCCACCCATCCATGTTCGCATATATGTCATACCATTCCACCTCCATTCATGATGCCTTTCAATGTGTCTTTGATGATGACCCCTTCACTTACTCTAGCTCGTTGGTCTCCCAAGCTCCTTTTCGGCTAAAGCCTAATGGCCCATGTAGTGTACACATTAGGGATCATACCATTACCTCTTTCATCCACCACATCTATCATCCTTCATATTTTCCACTCATACTCCTCATCCCAGTCGGGTCCTTTCATCCAACACAGTCATCCACATAGGATCAAGGAATTGCCAAGGTAGTTTATGGATTTGGCACTTATCAATTATATACCTAGCTTCAGAGAGCTAGGAAAAAAGTCCTAAAAAAAATACAAAAAAAAAGAGAAAAAGTCTTGAAAAAAAATACAAAAAAATGAGAAAAAGTCTTGAAAAAAACAAACAAATAAATAATCATCATCAAATTTATCACAACCAATGATCTTATATATAGGATGTGTCCTTCTTGAAACTAGACCATCTCACTACCACACTTTGTCATTTGACTTATACAGGTAGTTGCATGATTGAAACCAGACTTGACGTCTTATACAACATGTTTTCTCTCCTAAAACTAGGCCTGGTCAAAATAATCAACCCATCACTTACTTCATCCCTTAACGCACTGGAAAACACTTATTGGCACACAATTTGAATGGTTGTTGATCTTGTTGGTCTATTTTATCTTATCTTTTGGATTTTCTTTGGTCATGTTACTAGCTACCTCGAGGATGTCCCATGAAGGATTTAGAGGAGAGATGATGTCTCATGACTCATCTTTTATTTGATTGTTGTATGTGGTTTGTCTTGACAAAAAGACTAGGGCAACATGACCCTTCATATGAGTTAGGACATTCCTTGTCTGCGACTATCTGTTTTACAAATGGATGACCTTGCACACCTGGGTCTATGTCATACCATGGTGTTTGTTGTTCATTTGTCATATTTTACCACCCAATGATGATTAAATGCAAAATCCTTGCATAGCAAACATATATCTGCAAATTATCTCAACTAGTACTATCTCAACATCCATATCTTCCATGCTAACATCCATATCTTCTATGTTAAAACATTCATCTTTTCCGCTCTAACATTTCTTCTATTCTACAATTTCAACATCCTTATCTATTTTCCCCTATTCTCTTGTCCTTCATCTTCTAGTCCTCTCATAAATTTCAAGAGAACACTCATATTCTTTGAACCTACTTGTCCTCTCGAGGGGGCATACCACTACCTCCTCATTATCCTTCCTCATTTTTCCTTCCATTGGGGCATATTTTATTTTCTTTGATACAACGCAATAAACTACATTGTATCAAAAAGGGGCAAATGTAGACACCTATAAATTATCAAGTTAAACCTGTGAATTTATTAAAACCCCCCTTTCACCTTTGATAATTAAATAATCTTAATTATTTAATTATTGGTCTAATGTCATAAATTCTTCTATTAATTAAATAATATAAATTATTTAATTAATTCATTTTAGCCTTTTCCGACACAAATAAATTAAATTCTATTTAATTAAATAACTTATTTTCCTCTAACTTTTTGAATTAAATTTCTATTTAATCAAAAAGTGAACTTGATTTTTTCTCTTGCAATGACATATTTTTTCCATTATTTCAAAATGCAATTTCCCTCTTCGAACTACTTGATTTTGTCAAAAAATCATTTAGTTTCCTTTTTCTCCTTCACTTTCGATCTTATCCTGTCCCGTCTCGATTAATTGCAACCATTGATCAAAATAAAAATCTTCTAATCTCGACCATCCATTTTCCATCCCTCTCTCTATAAATACCATTGTCATTTATCATTTTGACAATCTGATAAAATCTTAAATATGCTATTGTGCTATTGAGATAATATTTTTCTTCAATATTTTGCTTTGTCCAGACATAGGCTTATCATTGTAGGTTACAAGTTTGAGGGCATCAATCATTTGGTAGCAAAATGGAGAAGAGCTATGGAGATAATTCAATGTATACATGAAGGATTAAATGAGATTGTTTCATTTTGTTTTACACTTTTATGTTTTCATTGTTCTCGATAGTTGATTGGGGTTTTGGTGTTTATCGATTTAATAATTCCTTAAACTTGAAAATCTAACCTTGATACATAAATAAAGGAAACCAAAAAAGTTCATGCCATCTAAGTCTTAGTGTTGTGCCCTAAATAACCTAATCGACCATACAAATTTAGACAATATTCTAACTAATTATGACCATTCTAAGAAGATTATGAAATCTAGAACACTGTGAGTTGACTAAATGCAAGTAGAGACTTTTGCATCACTTTGACCAAATTTTTTAATATAATAGACTCTTCCATGGGAAATGCATTCATGTATTCACACACCTCTATCTTGACTTGGAAATGACATTCATCCTATAGTTCATCACACATTTGACTCATTTGACTCATCAACTAATTTATCATGAAGATTTAGGACCAAATATGTATTTCTTTTTATTGTTGGTAAACGACTAAAGTTATTGAATTATACTTTTGACAATGAACTTCCTTTTTGAGTACTCCTGGTTCATGGATCTTGGCTACTGCCACATGCTCATTTGTCCTTACAATTAATTCAAGAGTGTAATACTCTCTAAATTTTAGAGCATAAGACTTTTTAACTCTTTTACAGGTTATAGTACATTCTATTAATGACACCTTCCCGCCACTAACTCATGATTTTATGTCTATCATTGAAGGGTCTTGACAACTAGTAATACAAATAAATAAGAGTTTTATCCTCTTTCAACAAAATAACTTCATTATAAATATTTTTGGCTTTTCTATGTTTTTTCTTTCAAATTCATTCAAGAAAATATTTTATAAGACCAATGAAGGTACAACATGTTATCTATTTATTTTTACAAGAGTAATTATATATATACAAAATCTATGTCATAAATACAAACTCCGAGTAAAATCCAATTACTCACTACCATAATAACAGTCTAAGCATCAACCTTTTCATATATATTTATAAATGTATCCAAAATAGATTATACACTTTTATATATATATATATATATATACATATACATTAGACATTTATGTTTATGAATAAATAAGAATATTTCTATTCATTTCAAACCAACAGGATAAATGATTAAATTAAATCATATACAACTATTTCTTTCTGAACTTGAAATCTTTCCTTTAATCATGACACAATGCAAAACTGGCACGGTAATAATAATTCTTGTATTAAGAATTATTTTCTCTATTGTTCAATACAAATGAATAAAATATTTTTAAATGAATTTATACACAGGTAAGTATATGTAAACAATTCATTTTCCTTTGCATGTGAATATGCTTCTATGCTTAAATTTATTTATCTTTCTAAGTTCTGAATGCATATCATTTTATTACCAAGAAATAAAATGAGAAAAATAGATTTTAAACATGCTTGGAAAATATGTTACTCTGCATCTGCAAGCTTAATCCCCTACGCATGGCCAGCAAACACTATACTCTTCCCAAAACCTTCTCCTTAACCCCTACGCTACCACAAAACTCATGTCTGCCTTCCCAAATACTTAAGTTTGTCTTTCACAAATACATACACCTTCCTTCACAAATACTTACGCCTCCTTCTAACAGGAAACTCCCCTCCCTTTATCTATGCGATTGTAGTTTTATATCACTCCATTATGCCATAAGGGAAGGCATTAAAAACTCTTTCCATGTAAAGAATAGTGCCAACTCTATTGGCACGAAGCCTCCATGTGAGGGATAATAAAGTTAACTTCATTCCGCTATGCATTAAAGATAAGTAAATTGCCCTTTCCAATATATATATATAATACATTTAAATAATAATCAAATAAACAAACAAAAAAATGATGATCTTGACTAATGATATTGCTTCTTGATTGTCATTAGAGACTAGCCATAGGTCGAGTATGATTTGAAGATATCTTTACGACTAAAACACACAAGTCAAGACACAAGATTAACTCTTTGACAACATTGGGAACAACTTACCTAGATTTGACACAAGACCTATGTGGGTGTGTGTTTGACTCAAGATGGAAATTACCCATTTGTTCACAATATCTATACATTTCTCTTCAGTGATATTCTCCCTCTCCATCTGGGAGGGAAAAATTATTCCTATATTCAACTTAGAAAGTCATCACAATGGTTAGTCTGTTAATAGCCATGATATCATAATCATTAATCAAAAGTAATAATCATCACAATTCTCTAATCCTTTAATGAAAAATTATATTATATTATGATTTTATCTAAATATAATTAAAATAACATCATCCATTCATATCTAGTTAAATACATATTCAATGTAAAAGTCATAAATAACTGCAAGCCAAATTTTAGGGTGTGACACCAATCTTGAGCAAAATTATTTAGGTTGAAAGTTTTGGTAGCTTTAGTTCTATGCTTCCTGTGTCCCAAGATGTTAGGGTAGTGGCTTGGTGGGAAAGTTTCAAGGGTTCACAAAGGAGATTGGTAACCTCAAGTCACCTCCTTATCTCTTTTTAAGTGTTAATCATAATATTTTATTCCATAAATTTTTTAAGTCTTTCACTTGTGCCCCCTTGAATTGTGCATTGGTGTATGTGCCAAGAGTATAATTGCATTATTTTATAATAGACTAGGCATACAATATTGTAGTGTGGGTTGCTTGTTGCCACATTTGTATCATAAAAAATACTTTCTCTATTTTTGGCATTAATGTCTTGAGTGTAAGATTTGGGTAGTACATTGCTTAATTTTTCCTAATGAGACCAACTTATTTGTGTCATTGGAAATCACTTGGGATTGTTTATTATTTTTTGAGTATTTGGAAGGTTTTAGAGATATGTTCATTGTGTTTTGGATAAATATCTATTTGATGATTTATTCCCTTATATCTTAATTGATAATATACTCTTCTAAGTATCTCTTTTCTTCTTGTAAGATGAGACTATGATTAGATAGTAAGTAATGGGGTAAAAATATTGGAATTATTTCTCATTATTGATGATGCATATGCCTTTGAACAACATTTTTTAATGTGGCATATTTCCATTTATATACAATGAATGCATGAATAAACCTCATTAATAAAACCTTGAGTGTTTATTATTTCATATTGGTTTTGAATGTGATATGTGGTTTTACTCTCTTTAGTGATGTCCTCATGCATTTACATGTATTACTAGTAGATTGTATAGTTTATCTAACTTTAGTTATCTAATTATAAGAGCACTTAAGATGGGAAGATCCTACTTTATCAGAAGGAACTACCATGTAGCTTTGTTAATATATGTCAATGAATTGGAAATTGATTCTAGTGAGTTTAGATGTATGTTATTCAAATCTTGACCTAATGATTAAGAATATACTTGTCTATTATTTTCTTCTAATCATACCTAACTTTTATATTCATCATAATATATAAGGAATTAAAATAAAGAGTTATTTAGAATCTCAATATTTGATTTAGCTTCCATAGTTTTGCTATCTTTTGTCACATTATAATGCATGTGATGTGGTGGATGGAGACACAATATACCTCTACTAACTTGTATACATTGTCTTATGCTTCTATATCAATTGTGTCATTTTAAATTATTACACTCTTTCCTTGTGAGGGGAATATGATGTTCCCTTTTTGTGTGTGTCATGTACATGACTATTTCACATACATAGAGGAGTTTGTTCTAGTGATGTTAAGGCGTCAATAAAAATTATGCATGTTTGTGTGCAAGGTAAATCTATAGTTAGTCATATTTTCAACTAATAATGTTTGATATTAAGATTAGGCATTTATATAATATAATCCAAACAATAAACATGAGAAGATATAGTTAGTCAAATTTCATTACTAAAATGTAAAAATAACACGTGTAGGAAAACAAGTTAAGAGAAGAAACAATGTGTTAAATAGGAGATATTTGAGGAATGGGTAAATGTGGAGGTTGGGCAATATTTAAGAAACACATTACGTTTTAATCAATGATTATGTTGTGTAATAGGGGCATTAAATTGAGTGCAATACATAGTGAGATGTAATGTCTCCATTTGAATTAAATCTAGTTGGATTTCAGCTCATTTTTCATATTTTTGGTGAGCTAAGGTAAAGAAAAGAAATATTTTATTCAATATTTATTTTGGTCCCTTTTTAATTTTATTCTCGAGAATTTGAGCCAAAAAAATATTAAATATTATTCAAAGTACCCTGTGGAGGCATTTGTCTTCTCAAGAGGCCCCATTTTCAATCAAGAGCTATTTTTAGATGATTTCTGATTGTTGTGATAGGAGTTTATGACAACATCTTATACTTGTTGAAGAGTGCACAAGACATGCTCCATAAAATGTTGAGGTACATTTGAGACATCAAGAAAAATATTAATGATGGAAAGATTTACATAATATTTATATCATATAACATTTAACTATGTATAATCTATTGAAGAATTGAATACTTAATATTTAGTTATATAGTTTATTTGATCAAATAAATGAAAATAGACTTATAATATGACATAAATAAATAATGACTATTCAATTCATAGTTTTCAAAATAACACATACCACCTATATATTTATAAGTCAAGATGATAGAGATGGAATTTACTATAGTAATTTTACATCTTATTGGTACTAAAAAATAATAAATATGTATTTTTTAGTAAACATAATAAATATCTTACTATATTATATTTAAAATAGTTTTGACAATGAAATCAACTTTATTAGTACTTGCCTTAGGCATAGTACTATTGTAATGAGTTTGGATTTTTTTAGTTAACTAGTTATTAATAATTTAATTTTCAACCAATCAAAAACAATATTTAAACAAAAATTAAAATACAATTCAATTTTGTAAAGTCAACTTGCCAGTATTGGCATGGTGTGATGGTTTAAAGGTGGCATTGTTGTTCTTGCCACCAAGGTTCAAACCCCGTTGGGGTGGTATTGTTGAATGGTTGTATTCCGGTTCATAGCTCCGGTCAAAAGCGTTACCCCTTGAATAATTTTTTTTTTTTTTTGTAAAGTCAACTTGTAAAACATTTAACTTTATAAATTATAAAAAATATTTTTTGTGCATATGATTGGTTAAAAAAGTTTTGTGTGTTATTGGCAGATAAAGCAAATTAAACATTTTTTTAAGGAATGATTTTTCATTTTTTGCTTTATAAAATTATTTCATTAAATCTTTCTACAATGTTATTTATTTTGATTTTTTTAATAATGATTTTTTTTATGTATGTAATTGTTATTTTTTAATTAAAGAAAATCTTACAAAAATCAATTAACTATTTTATAGAGATTTGGATTCATACTATTAAAATAAAAAAAATGTGTTATTCTTTTCATTAAAATAATATCTTTATCTATGTTTTTAATATTTTATGGTATAATTTAATTTTATATGTGCTCCTTTTATATATATATATAGGTATCTAAGATAATATATAACCCAATGTAAGTTTTATATATATATATGTATATACTATTTATATTATTTATAGGTAAATAAGTTAACCTATATTATGTAAGTAATATATTAATTTATATTATATAATAGTTTATATTAATTTGTATTATATATTTATATATAATATAATATAGGTTATTTTATTTTGTAGGTTCTCTTTTCATATATATTTATATATATTAATAAACTATCTTAATTGACTACTATGTTAATTATAATATTAATATTATTATATTATTACTATTAATATAATTAATATAATAGTAAATCACTATATTAATCATTATAACAATATTTTAAAATATATTAATATTAAAATATTGCCTATTTACTCAGTTTATATAATATAATTTATAAATTATTAATATTAAATTAGAATATAATATATTTATTATATTAATAATATATTTAACTTCAACTATAATATGAAGATTTCACTATCAAATTCAAAATTAACTAGAATCAATCTAAAAATTATTTTTAATAATAAATCATTTGATTGTTTAATGTTCAACAAATATGTATTCTAAAGAGCAAACTCAACTTCAACTTTATTAGTCATAGTTATGTTTAGTACAAATAATTCATAAACTACTTCCTTCTAGTTCATTATATAAATAATCAAATGTATTCAACTTTAATTTTTTTTAAAAAAATAACACCAAACAATATGTAACACCCCGCCATGCAACCCTAGAGGAAGTTGCAATTAACTACTCAAATGTACTAATTTTTTTTTGTTTAAATACAAATAACATGCAAGTTCACTACCCATTGCCAAAAACCTCTAAGGTTATGAGACTGAGATTACTTAAAACCCAAACAAGAAACATGAATTGAAACCATAACATTTAATTACTTAATAAATTAAGAACACATACATTCCATACATGATAAATTACATCAAAGAATAAAAGATACCACATGATTTCAAATAACATAATTTACAATAAGATTACAAATCTCATTCCCCGAATGAGGTAAATCCAATAAGCATGTATACAGATTACATCTTTCACCTCGATAACAAATGAGGGGTAATTAATTAAAAGATTCAACTGAAATGAAACTGGATCCCACGAGCTCTCCAACTGGAAATCTCATCCACACGAACAAGAAGAAAACCCAATGGAGAAAGGTGCACATTCCACCCAACCAAGTGGTATCCGAAGGACCACCCCCCATGCTAGGAGATAGTAACAAGGAATCCTATACAAGGTCATCAACCTCTAGACATAGGCTAACTCACACTGACACAACCAATCAAATGAACCAAACAACCATAATAATAATACAAGTACAACTCTAACATCACTGACATAAGTCACATTGCTTCCAGAAATAAAACAAATCAGACATGTATGATAAGACCATACACATAAAACCAAATACCAATTGTTGTCGTAGAAAGAGTGTCATCCTACAACTCGACGTGGGATACCCTCTGAGAATATTCATAGGCTCTGACCCCCACTATGGGATATCCTGGTGGCCTCAACTGAATCTCAACCCCCATACTCACTCATGCAGAATCAAATACCTCTCGTAAAGACAAGATAGATGACCTTGCCATTCCAGGCCTTCCCACTCATCCCAAGCCTATACGAGCACTTGTGTCTATGAGTGAGGCTAAATTATCTTGATTAATGTGAAATACTACCCAAACTTCTAAGTATATTGTTTTAGTTATCACTTGATTAAACCACCTCTAAAGGTTATCTAGTTTACCTCTTTGGGCTCTGGTGCCTAACAAAAGCCACTCTTCTACTTGACAACATACCAAACAAAACCAATCACCAAAGGTGCCAAAGTGCATACAAACTAGATAAACAATCACTCCAACTCTAGGAGACAACATATAAAGAAACTCACTCCAAACAATTGGAGGAAACAAAACACATAATCCACTCCTTCCAAAGGAGGCACATACCACATAAACCAATCCTAATCCAAAGGAGGCACAAACCACATAATCCACTCCTAATCTAAAGCACATAATCCACTCCTAATCCAAAGGATGCACAAACCATCCCCGTTCGTGAAAACTAAGTAAAACAACAAGATACAACTATATGCACTACCCAAGGCAATATAAAATTTGACTAATATAATACGGCAACCCACACAATTAAATAAAAACCCCATCTGGAAGACTTACATAACCAATTCAATCTATTTTCCCAACAACGACAATTAGAGAAAACACAACGAAAAGACACTTTTGGCAATTAAATAACCTATTTTAGGATTTCCTAAATCTAAACAATGTAATGACATATTGCATGTAATCAATTAAAATAGGATTACTAAATCCAAGCAAAGCAATAATACATAGTTTGCAAACATCCACGGTAAGTATACTTACATTTGCAACATTAAGTAATTCAAAACCCTAATTGTTTAATTTCATCATAATTTAAATAAGGGCTAATCCAATTACTTTACTTCAAATTTTCTTAATTAAAATTAATAATAAGAATCAATTTTTTTGTAAAATAAAAATTCATTTTTCTTAAAGAATCAACATTTGCATGTCTATTATAATAAAATAACCAACTTAGGATCAATATACTTAAATATAAATATATGTTAAACATACATATATATAATTGTATAATCAATGTATATACAATTATATATATATATATTATTTTTATAAAATCAATTTAATTTCCCAATGATTTAAAATATATAATATATATATTATATATATTACAAAAATTAATTAAAAAATATAATATATATTTATATATATTATATATATTATATATTATAAATAATATATATATATAAATTTATATTATATATATATATATATATAATAAAAAAAACATAAAAGGAAACCCTCACACACCCTCTTGCCAACAGGGATGTGGCCCTATGGGGTGGCTTCCTACGCAGCCTCCCCTTTGGGGCACTATGTGGGCAAAGACAATCTGCCTGTGGAAGGCAGCATTAGCCTCCATAGCGCCTCCCATGGGCTGCGGCTATGGGGGCAAACCCCCAACCTTCCCTTTTGATCTAAAAGATTTTTTATATTTAAAAAAAAAAAAACACAATTCCTCTGTTTTCACAGAGTTTTTTGACAAAAAATAAATTCTTGGGTAATTTAATTTTTAAAAGAAATATTCCCAGCATAACTTCATATAGATATATAATATATATATGCATATATAATAGAATATATATGTATATATATAAAAATTCCCATTGTTTTACTGCTAAAATTGGACAAATTTTCTACAGAAAACTACAATAGAAGAATATTCTTTTAAACACAATTTCATGATTCCAATTTCTGGAGGTTTTAAATCCAAACAGAGAGGTTTCTAATTTCTTTTTGTTTTCTTTTCAAATTTTCTATTGTTAAACTTGAAAATTTATGTTGTAAGCTTATTTTGTTTTTCTACAACAATCTAAATTTCTTCCATGATTCAACAGAGTTTTTCAGAATTTGATTTCAAGCAAGTTTTCAAAATTAAAAATACAAATTTTCAAAACTATAAAACAAGAAAGAACCTATGATCTAAAGCTTGAAGAAGAAAAGTTGCGTTTCCATGCAAGATAATTTTTCCAAATCTCTTCCAAAATCCTCACCCAAATTCCAATAATGCATAATCAAAACATGATAACCTTCATTTCTTTTTAACAACAATTTTTTTCTCCAAAATGAAAATATCTCCACTCTCATCAATTTTCCCCAAATTTAGTCAACTCCCCAAAATATCCCATCCACCATAGTTATTTCCCCTCTATCCATTTTGAGGATATTTTATTTTTTTAAAAAAATTTAAAAACAAATTTCTTTTCAACATGACTTTATTACTTTTTCTAAAAATTTCTATTTCAAAAGCATTTGAAACTTTCAAAAAAATTATTTTCAAAAGAATTTAAACTTTTAAAATTTTCTTTTCAAAAATCATTTAACACTTTTAAATTCCAAAATGAATAACTTAATTCAATTCCACATAATTAATTTAATTAATCAATAACATAAATCTAATCCAAGATTAGATTATGTTATTAATTAAATTAAATAACATTTCTAACATTATAACCAAATAAATTTAATAAACAACTTAAATACATAAAGCCATTTATTTACCTTTTCCAACTTGCAATTAAATAAAATCAAGGAGAGAAGAACAACAAAGAAGCAACTTAACCTGACTAAAACCAAACGACACACTATGACTAGGGTGATGACCTGGCACGAAAAACCTAGCTACTATCTCTCAATCGAATACCGTTGGCCAATGGACATGCTCAAACCTATGAAACCAGGTGGAGTCGATGTCTTGTACCTATCAACATGTGAACAAGGAGTATATCGAACATGCATATATATAACATAATAAACACACCGTGAAGAGGAAATCATAGAATCATAGGAAACTCGCAAGTGAGTGATGCGATCTTGTCCCCTTCATTAATACACTCATCATAGACTGGCAGTTCCATCATAAACAAATATCTCATGCCATTACATGTTACAATAACTAATCATGATTACACCAATTAAAGCATGTCAAATAAAGCATTAGATAAGATACATCACATCACACAAATAGACTATTGCTCTATAAATAGCGATCAAATAACACACACATGATAAAGTATCTCAATAACCAAAAAATGCATCAAAACAAACAAGGACACACTGTCCAAAAAACAAAATAGAGGGGTATTACACAATAAATATTTATTCCAATTTATTTTATTTTCAAATATTTAGCATCAAACAAGATATTTACATTACATAACCAAAACATATAAAAAAACCAACACTATTAATCAAACAAAATACAAAATACAAAAGTCAAAACTAAAATACAACAATTAAAAAAAATTACATTTAATTTTATTCACATTAATTAAACTTACATTTATTTTTATTCAACTCTACAAATCTCTAATTAAAATTCTAAAAAGACAAGTACTCGCCACTACATGAAACTTGTTTAATTATTATTCTTTCTAAATTTAACAAATCATTAATATTTTATATTTATTCTAATTAATGTAAAATTACATATTTTAAAATAACTTAGAAAACCTAAAAATTTATTATCTACAATATAAATTAGGACCTTATTTTAAAGGGAACACAAATATCACACTCCACACAAATTCTTGCTTTTCACAATTATCATCTTTAAAATCGAACATGAAGATTAAAAATTACCAAATTATCAAGTTTAATAATTTGTCGTAGCTTGTACATCATTTATGGTGAAATTTAACCTAAAATTTATCAAAAACAAATTAAAAAATATGAAAATAACTAAATTTTACTAGTGAGTGAAAGTGTTAAAGGTGGCATGAACATCTGATGGACAATAATAAGAATTTGGTAAATATTATTACTAGCAATCACACCTTGGTGTGCAATGGGTACGCTGAAGAGGTGTGGAAGGTCAATTAGGAAAAAAATTGGTTTATTTTTTGCATACATTTGTGTAGTACATGAGATCAATTCGTATGTCATTTTATAGAAGATTTTAGGCATTTAGAACTAGAAGAGATAGCGATATGAGAGATGGTACACTTGTAGAAATCAATGCAAGGAGTAATTTAATGGTCTCTAAAGCACGAAGTGAATGAGGGAATGTTGTAGAGTCAGGTGGACAGGAGGTGATGGCTCCGTGGTTGTAGAGGAGATGGAGGCATATTAATATACATATAATTTTCATTTTCTTAATCTATCTAAATATCAAATTAAACTATGATATTTTTCATAAATTAATTTAATTTGATTTATATAGAAATATATTAATTAGTAATTATAATAATTTCATATTTATACTTAATATTTTGTATTATAGAATATAATATATATTAGTATATATAAGATATTAATTATATTTATATAAAATAAGAATATAATAATTATTATATAATTTTGTTGAAGATTATAATATATAATAATAATAATAATATAATTATATATTTATAAAAAAAATTATTATATAAAATGTACACTATATATTAATTAAAGGATGCCATAATGTTAAAACCTAAATGTGCTCATTATTAGGATCTTAGCCGTAATTTTTATTTTAATTTAAATAAAAATATGTCCCAATGGTTGTAAAAAGCGACAAAATAAAACCGTGGCATGTCAAATGAAAAAGTTTTAAAATGGTGAAAAACATTAACGAGCTAGATTAAAATAACTGTATTGCCTTGTCATGTTAACCGTTGATAGTAGAAATTAGATCGACCATTTCCAAATATGATACGCCTTCGGCATAATTAAAGAGGAAAGAAATAAAAAAAATATTTCCATAAAATATGGCACGTGGGTTTGAGGAAAAATTATGTAGAGTTACGTAATAATAAAAAATACAAAAAATAAAAATAAAATTTAACAATTTTACATAAAAATAAATTTATTTTTAATTTTAAAAGATATTTGGTTAATTATAATTTAATTTTTATTAGAATTGAAGTTTTATTATTAATAATCTTGCTGAAAAAGTGTACAAGGATACATTTTTATTTTACTTGGTTGTTTTGAAAAATGAGTTTGTCTAAATGATTCCAATAAGAGATTTGATTTATAAATTTTGGTTTAATGAGATCGAAATATTTTGATTTTTTTCCTTTCTCATATTTATTTTAAAATTTAATAAATAATCATTTTTATATATTTGTAATTTAAGTAGAATAGATATTTATTTATATGTTTTTTTAATAGATTTTTTGAAGATAGTACATAATCTATCTAGAAAGATAGACAAAAAAAAAGATTTTATATATTTATATTTATATTTATTATGAAATATTAATATTATTTTTATTATTAAATATTAATACTTTGATATGTAAATGGTTGTCAAATTTAAAATAAAAGGTAAGGGTTTTTATAATATAATAAGAAAAGAAAAAAATAATTTTATAATAAAAATTTACATTTTCATAAATTTTAAAAAACAACTAATTATTATTGTTATTAAATTGTTTTTTTTAGTTTATGCATTATATTATTTATAAAATCATTTTTAGTTTTTTAATTAAAAAATTGATCATTTTAACATTTTCTTACAAATAACTATGCTATTAATTTTATTAAATCTTAGATATTTGCTATAAAGAGTCATTAATGATGTTTTTGGTATATTGTATAAATAAATGTCTCACTAAAATACAAATTTTTATTTTAATTAAGAATTATTTTATTTTATCTATATTATTTAGTTTATTTTATTTGAATAGCTATTTTACATCTCTATGCAACTTTTAATTTTAATTTTACAAAAAACTTACTTTAAAATGTGATAAGCACTAATATAGATGTCTTAAATACATAATCTTATTTTATTTTACTTCATAATTATTTTATAATATTTATTTTTTACTTTATTTTATTTTTCTTTGAAGAGTTATTTTATTTTATGTTAGAATTATTTTATTTTATTTAATATACTTTTATTTATTTTTAAATCTGTATCAATAGTGTTTTATGTTTTTATGTACAAAGTAGCAATGTGACACAATATAACTAGTTTATAAATAATATTAAAGTAAAACCCAAATGGGGTGGGGGGCTTAGCTCAATTGGATAGAGCATTTGGTTGTAGGCAAGAGGTCACGAGGTCTAGTCTTCCCCCAAACCTGTGTCGTGGCAATGTGATTAAATTGGCAAATGATGCAAATAACCAAAATATCCAGATGTTCTGGCATCAAACACACCGGGTACAGAAAATGTTCCATGAGTGAAAAGTTCATGAACAGTTAGGCAACTCTTGCACGATTCTTCCAACGAACCAAATAATCCCAATATTCTTTCTTCCTTTTCCGTTTGGAAATCCATGAACCAATGATTTGATCAATTCTTTCAAACTCCTTCATTTGAGAGATATCAACATCAACTAGAAGCTCAATCTCATATGCATAATTTGATAAGAACTTCCGCAAAACCTTGCACGAGCCAATCTTCTTCCATTTTAATTTATTGTATGTTCCCTGTGGGAACCTCTCCTTTCTCAAATGTGCCATAACCAAGTCACCAATATGAAATTCTTGCAATCTTCTATGTGCATCAACACATTCCTTATATTTATTAGCACTTTTCTTCAATTTATCCTTCACCTACTATCTTTTTCCTTCACTTTCTTCTTTCAGCTACGAATGACTCCTATTCACCTTTTCAGTGTAGACCAAGAGGTAGCATAACGTTTGTCTTTTCCTACAAAAAATAAGGCATGTGAATAGTCCAAAACCCCATGCCTATGTAAATTAACTCGCTCCAATATGGAATGCCATATTTTGGCTCCATTTAATATTTTAAATCTTCCTTTAAATAATTCCCAAAGTAGATTTACTTGGCCCTCATAAATGGATATTATTGTAAATGACCTTTAGATTAAATTCCAATCGAATGGGTAGATAGGATCATCAAGTTTTTGAATATCATAACAAAATTTCAAACAACAAAACAAAAATGTGAAAGAAAAATGATGTTGATAACCAAAATATCCAAATGTTCTAGCATTAAACACATCGGGTACACAAAATGTTCCATGAGTGAAAAGTTCATGAACATTTAGGCAAGTTTGGAACTAGAATCCCAAACTTTTCCAAAAATGAAGTGCTAACCTATGAAGCCTCACTTATTGCACAATTCTTCCAATGAACCAAATAATCCCAATATTCTTTCTTCCTTTTCCATTTGGAAATCCATGAGGGTGATCCCACAATAGTGGTTTACAATTTTTGGCCAAACTGGACACTGAAATAATTTTTTTTAACTAAATTTTCACTTTTGGGTACCTAGAGTGGCTAAACCGTGAGGAATTTGAAGATGATGCAAACTAGAGTTTCGTGATATTTTTTTTGTAGATTCTAAATATATTTTTTTCAATTTTTTTGGAATCAAATTCCACTTCTTTTTCCATCTCCCTTGAAAACTAGTTTTTTTTTTTTTTCAGAAAACAACATTTTAAAAAGTGACCCTCACCATATAATGCATAATTTTTTTTCCATGAAGGATAAAATTCTAATTATTTCAAATTTAGATTTGTAACTCCGATATCTAGTGCTTCCACTTGGTTAGATAGCTTTTTATTGAATATTTTTTTGTTAATCAAGTTTCAAATTCAAACCAATTACAATTTAGATATAGTGCAATCGTATAATGTGTAACTTTTTTTGTATGTATCAAAATTCTTTTTTTTTGTTGGATCAAGGACTTCAATATCTGGTGTACTCATATTTTTTCAATTTTTTTGATAATCTACTATTCTTCCACATGTATTGAATAGAGAGCTTGATTTTTGGTGAAAAACCTGTGTTTAATAAAACTAAAAAAAAAACATAATAAAACCAAAACATATTAAAATTATA
The DNA here is from genome assembly GCA_007258455.2 of Sequoia sempervirens. Lineage (NCBI taxonomy): Eukaryota > Viridiplantae > Streptophyta > Pinopsida > Cupressales > Cupressaceae > Sequoia > Sequoia sempervirens. Next base: position 300,336,375 of record VDFB02000015.1, on the reverse strand, counting down.
TTCATTGGATAGCTCATTCTGAGGACTATTTGATTCCAATTGGGTTTGTGAAGTCTCCACCATTTTCATCTTCAACCCGAGCTCTGAAGTACAAAATTTTTGATTTTTTTTTGTGAACAAGGTCAAAAATTAGGGAAAGGGGGGATTCGCTCAAAACACGAGGGGTTCGAGCGAACCCCTAGGGGTTTGAGAAAACTAGGGTTCATTCGAACTCCCTTCCATAAAAGGGCCTCCATTTGTTTTTTTGGCTGATTGGTCCATACATGCATTAAATGGGTTTGCTCGAACCCTAGTTCGAGTGAACCCTCTTTTGGTTTGTTTGAACCAACTAGTTTGTTTGAACCCCCAAAATGAAATTTTTTGGCATGAGGTCATTTTTTACAATTTTTCCTTCCTCATTCGAATTGTAAACCACTTTTTTGAGTTTACCCATGAATTAATGATTTGATCAATTCTTTCAAACTCCTCTAACAGTTGATGTATCTAGTCTTGCACATCCAAAAAATTCAAAAATGTACTCTACTGTCCACTTGATTCACCTTCATGATACTTCTACAAATCTGCAACATTAAATAGTAGAGAGATATCAACATTAGCTGAAAGCTCAATCTCATATGCATTTGATGAGAACTGCAAAACCTTGCATGAGCCAATCTTCTTCCATTTTAATTTATTGTATGTTCCCTGTGGGAACCTCTCCTTTCTCAAATGTGCCATAACCAAGTCACCAATATGAAATTTTTGCACTCTTCTATGTGCATTAACATATTCCTTGTATTTATTAGAACTTTTCTTCAATTTATCCTTCACCTCTTTATGAAAATCATGTATGTACTCAGCAAAATCCTCTGCTATAGCACTTTTCCTATTCAAATCTGCATTATCTCTCAACTCATCAACACCCCTGGGGTTGTACCCATAAATAATTTGGAACACACTCTTTCCTACACTTCAATTAACTAAATTATTATAAGAAAAATCAACTTGTTCCAATGTCAAATCCATCTGATTTGGTTTATCCCCAACCAAACATCTCAACAAATTACCCAAACTTTGATTCACAACTTTAATTCCACCATTCATTTGAGGATGGTAGGCTGAGCTAAAACCCAATTATGTTCCCATTTTCTTCCATAAAGTGCACCAAAAATGACCAAATTTTCTCTCAGTCTGAAATAATACTTCTTGGTAATCCATGTAACAAACTATTTCTTTGAAAAACAAGTTAGCTATATGTGAAGCATCATTACACTTTTTACATGGTATGAAATTAGCTATTTTTGAGAATCTATCCACTACAACAAAAATTGAATCATTACCTCTTTATGTTCATGGAAAACCCAAATTAAAATCCAATGCATTCCCATGGTCTCTCTGATATTGGCAATGGCTAGTACAATCCGATGTTTTATCTCACTCCTTTTGCATATTGACATACTCTGTACCATTGCACTATTCTTTTTACATCTGCACCCATTCCAGGCCAATAATAATTCTCATTTAGTTGTGCTAATGTTTTTTCCACTCCAAAATGTCCACCAAAACCTCCACTATGTTTTTCTCTCAATAAATTTTCCCTCATGGAACCTTAAGGTATGCACAATCTATTCCCTTTAAACAACAAATTCTCTTGAATAAAATGTACTCCAACCATGGAGTTCTATCCACTCCCATTGAACTTTTACACACTATCCAAGCTTCTTTAAAATCAACATCTTCTTCATACAACTCTCCAATATAATCAAAACCAAAAAAACTTACCCTTATCTCATTCAAGAATAAACACCTTCTACTCAATGCATCAACAACTCTATTTGATTTTCCACTTCTATATTTTAAAGCAAACAAATATCTTTGAAGGAATTCAACCCATTTCACATAATTTTGACTCAGCTTACCTTGGCTATTAATGAATTGCAATGCATGATGATTAGTGTATAATACAAACTCTTGTGGTAGCAAATAGTGTCTCCACTTCTTGAGTGCCTACACAATTACATAAAACTCTTGATCATACAAGGAGTATTTTCTCTTTGCCTCATTTAAATTTTTGTTGAAGTAAGCTATTGGTCTACCCTCTTGACTTAGAACTCCCCCTATCGTTGTACCACTTGCATCACAATCAACTTGGAAGAATTTTCCAAAATTGAGAAGTGCTAACATAGGCTACTTTGTCACCTTTTCCTTCAAAATATTAAAACTCCTCTCTACTGTAGTTGCCCAAACAAATTCCTTTCTATTTCCTTTCATTGTCTCTGTAATTTGTGCACATATCCTATTAAAATTTTTGACGAAAATTCTATAGAAACTTGCCAATCCATAGATGATTCTTGCTTCAAACATACTCTTTGGTGAAGGCCATTCAACAATTGTTTTTAGTTTTTTTTGGGTCCATTTTCAAACCACTGCTGGAAGTTACAAAACCCACATACACCAATTCCTCTTTCATGAAACTACACTTTTTCAAATTCACCATTAATTTTTATTCTTTTAGCCTTTGTAAAATAGCTCTAACATGTTGCAAGTGCTCTTTGATGAGTGTTGCTGCATTCCTCATCATTTTTTAATAAATGTTAATCCAGGGTGGTGTCCATGGCAATATGCAAGAGAGAGAAGAAATCATTTGCATGACATACTTTTTCTATAAATTAAATTTAAAGACAATGCATGAAAGAAATTGCTACAAAACAAATCTAATCTAGGAACTTGTAAATGAAATGTTTGAGTCAAATCTATCCTAAGAAACTTGTAAAAGGAAATACTAGAAATGTAATTGTTGGAATCAAATCTATCCTAGGAAACTTGTAAAGGGAACTACTGGAAATGTAATTGCTGCTAAAAAATAAAACTACAAACAATAATTGTTGCTAAAAACTGAATTCTATTATTTTATAAAACCCTTCCCCATTTGATTCCTTGATTACAATGAATTTATAAAATTCCTATCTTCAACTAATCTCAAATATGAGATTTAATTGTTGTGCAACAACTTGCTAGAAGATAAGAACATGTGTTGAGGGAAAAAGATGCGTCTTTCCTTCATCTTGTTGAGTTAATCTTCTTTGGTCATAAAAAAAAATGCCTATTTTGTAGCCCCTAAACAAGTTCCAAAAATACATTTAACTGTTGAAAAAGTCATGTCTTTCTCTTGTGCATCATTAAAACTCATAAAACAACTCCTAGATGCTTGCAAAAAGGTTCAAACTACCAAAAATTGTCTCCTAGATATGTTCCATTTGTTTGCACAACTCAACAACTTGCTTTAATGCTTGGAATTGCCCCCTAGATGCTCTCAACTATTGTCCCTTAACTGCTCATAGAATCCCAAATTGCTCAACCTCTTCATAAATGATTCTTCACTTAGTTTCAAAAATTTTGGAGCATAGAAGCAAACAGATGAACAAATTAAAAAAATTCAGAGAATAGAAGCAAATTTCCAGAGCATCGAACTAGTGAAGTTTTCTCTCAAACCACGAACTAGGTTTTCATCAAATTTAATTGGTTTTTTCACCTTGTCTTCAAATTTCTATCCAAAAATCTCAAGAATCTAGATCGTAATTTTCAAGATATGATGAAATATTTGACTATTGCAATTGAAAATCTCTTACTTTCCTCACCATATCCAATCTTGATAAACTTCATAATTAAAAAAAATACATGCTTTTATTTGGCTAATAGATGAGACATTTTTTGTCTCATCATCTCCCCCACACCTAAAATGTTGTAGGTCCTCCTGCAACTCATAGTGAGCTTATGAAGCCAATCTCTTCACTTTTATTGCAATTGCTCTAGGGATTTGCTAGGAGGTGCACTGGAGATGCTTCTGAATATATTCTAAGTTATTCTAGAGATATTTTGGGGAATTTATTGTTATGTGACAAAAAAGAAACCTATTCTATCCTACTCTACTTATTGATGTAGAGATACGTTACATAAAACCATTAACTGGTTGTGGAAAATAACATCTTTTTCTCAAAGGATGGATCCATGCATTCAACTTTTTCAAAGAAGAGAAAAACCATGAGAAGAGGATGGATAAATATTTGAATTCTGATGCTTCTCCTTCCTTTGAAATGACAACATTCTCCATAATTTCTGATTTTAGTAGATGCATGGGTTAATTGGAAAGATCTTGCAATCTTCCTCACATTCTGTTGCATGCATGACTGGATGCAACTCCTTGTCCTTCAAATATCTGATCAAGCAACACTCCTTGGACTTTGAAGATGTCCAAACAATAGTCTTTTTCTTGCTGGGGTTTGAAGTCATGGTCCTTTGGTTGAGGATATTGCACAAGAGTTGTCACCTTTGCATATAAGAACCTCTTCTTTTGGGTCTGTTGTTTTGGGGGGGGTTTCTAAAATAATAAAACAAGGAATTTCTAAAATAATAAACTTAGAAAGCTTGCCAAACTAATTTTTATTTTGACATGTTGTCACTAGATCATCAACAACTCCCTAATGAAACCTTTTCCCCAGCAATGACGCCAAAAATGATGAGTGTCGCTACATTGCTCATCATTTTTTTAGACATGTTAATCTAGGGTGGTGTCCATGGCAATATGCAAGAGGGAGAAGAAATCATTTGCATGAGATGCTTTTTCTACAAATGGAATTTAAAGACAATGTATGAAAGAAATTGCTAGAAACAAATCTAATCTAAGAAATTGTAAATGAAATGCTTGAATCAAATTTATCCTAAGAAATTGTAAAAGGAAATACTAAAAATGTAATTGCTGGAATCAAATATATCCCAGAAAACTTGTAAAGGGAAATACTAGAAATGTAATTGTTGAAAACGAAATTGCTGGTAAGAAATAAAACTACAAACAACAATTGCTGCTAAAAACTGAATTTTATTATTGTATAAAACTCTTCCCCATTTGATTCCTTGATTATAACGAATTTATAGAATTCCTATCTTCAACTAATCTCAAAAGTGAGATTTAATTGCTATGCAACAACTTGCTATAAGATAGGATCATGTGTTGAGGAAAAAAGTGAGTCTTTCCTTCATCTTGTTGAGTAAATCTTCTTTAATCGTCCAAAATAAATATGCCTATTTTATGGCCCCTAAACAAGCTCCAAAAGGATATTTGATGGCTGAAAAAGTCAAATTTTTTCCTTGTGCATCATTAAAACTCATAAAATAGCTCCTAAATGTTTGTAAAAAGGTTCAAACTACCCAAAATTATCTTCTAGATATGTTCCATTTGTTTGCACAACCCAACAACTTGACTTAATTGCTTGGAATTTCCCCTAGATGCTCTCAACTATTGTCCCTTAACTACTCATAGAAGCCCAAATTGCTCAACCTCTTCATAAATGATCCTTCACTTAGTTTCAAAAATTTCGGAGCATAGAAGAAAATAGATGAAGAAATTCTAGAAATTTCAGAGCATTGGACTGGTGAAGTTTCCTCTCAAACCATGAATTGGGTTTTCGTGAAATTTAATGGGTTTTTTTGCCTTCTTGTCTTCAAATTTTTTATCTAAAAATATCAAGATCTTAGATCGTAATTTTTAAGATATTGTAAAATCTTTGACTATTGCAACTAAAAATCTCTTACTTTTCTTATCATATCCAGTTTTGATAAACTTCATAATTAAGCAAAATACATGCTTTTATTTGGCTAATAGATGAGACATTTTTTTGTCTCATCATCTCCCACACACCTAAAATGTTGCAGGTCCTTCTGCAACTTATAATGAGATTTTGAAGCCAATCTCTTGACTTTTATTGCAATTTCTATGAGGATTTGCTGGGAGATGCATTGAAGATACTTTTGAAGATATTTTGAGTTATTCTAGAGATATTCTAGGGATTTTATTGTTATTTTGTAGAAAAGAAACCTATTTTATCCTACTCTACTTATTGATGTAAAGATAGGTTACATAAAACCATTATCTGGGTGTGAAAAATAACATCTTTTTCTCAAATGATGGATCCATGCATTCAACTTTTTCAAAGAAGAGGAAAACCATGAGAAGAAGATAACTAAATATTTGAACTCTGATGCTCCTCCTTCCTTTGAAATGAAAACCTTCTCCATAATTGCTAATTCTAGTAGATGCATGGACTGATTGAAAAAATCTTGCAATCCTTCCTCACATTTTGTTGCATGCATGACTGGATGCAACTCCTTGTCCTTCAAATATCTGATCAGGAAGCCCTCCTTGGACTTTGAAGATGTTCAAATAATAGTTTTTTTATTGTTGGGGCTTGAAGTCATGGTCCTCTGGTTGAGGATATTACACAAGATCTCCCACCTTTGCATACAAGAACCTCTTCTTTTGGATTTTTCGTTTTGGGGGGGGGTTTCTAAAATAATAAAATAGGGAATTTATAAAATGATAAACCTAAAAATCTTGCCAAACTAATTTTTCTTTTGACCTGCTGTCACCAGATCATCAACAACTCCCTAATGACACCTTTTCCCCGATAACGATGCCAAAAATAATGAGTGTCACTGCATTTCTCGTCATTTTTTTATAAATGTTAATCCAAGGCGGTGTCTATGGCAATATGCAAGAGGGAGAAGAAATCATTTGCATGAAATTATTTTTCTACAAATAAAATTTAAAGACAATGCATGGAAGAAATTGCTGGAAACAAATCTAATCTAAAAACTTGTAAATGAAATGCTTGAGTCAAATTTATCCTAACAAACTTGTAAAAGGATATACTGAAAATGTAATTGCTGGAATCAAATCTATCCTAGGAAACTTCTAAAGGGAAATACTGGAAATGTAATTGTTGGAAATGAAATTGCTACTAAGAAATAAAACTACAAAAAATAGTTGTTGCTAAAAATTGACTTCTATTATTTTATAAAACTCTCCCCCATTTGATTTCTTGATTATAATGAATCTATAGAATTCCTATCTTCATCTAATCTCAAAGATGAGATTTAATTGTTGTGCAACAACTTGCTAGAAGATAAGAACATGTTTTGAGGGAAAAAAATGAGTCTTTCCTTCATTTTATTGAGTCGTTCTTCTTTGGTCGTCCAAAATAAATATGCCTATTTTATAGCCCCTAAACAAGCTCCAAAAAGACATTTGACTACTGAAATAGTGATGTCTTTTCCTTGTACATCATTAAAACTCATAAAATAGCTCCTAGATGCTTGCAAAAAGGTTCAAACTACCCAAAATTGTCTCCTAGATATGCTCCATTTGTTTGCACAACCCAACAACCTACCTTAATGCCTGGAACTGTCCCTTAGATGCTCTCAATTATTGTCCTTTAACTACTCATAGAAGCCCAAATTGCTCAATCTTTTCATAAATGATCCTTCACTTAGTTTCAAGAATTCTAGAGCATAAAAGAAAATAGATGAACAAATTCTGAAAATTTTGGAGCATGGAAGCAGATTTCCAGAGCATCAAATTGGTGAATTTTTCTCTCAAACCACAAACTAGGTTTTCATGAAATTTAATGGGTTTTTTTGCCCTCTTGTCTTTGAATTTCTATCCAAAACTCTTAGGAACCCAGATCATAATTTTCAAGATATGATGAAATTTTTGACTGCTGCAATTGAAAATCTTACTTTCCTCATGATATCTAGTCTTGATAAACTTCATAATTAAACAAAATACATGCTTTTATTTGGCTAATAGATGAAACATTTTTTTGTCTCATCATCTCCCCCACACCTAAAATATTGGAGGTCTTCCAGCAACTTATAGTGAGCTTTTGAAGCTAATCTCTTCACTTTTATTGCAATTGGTCTGGGGATTTGTTGGGAGGTGCACTGGAGATGCTTCTAAAGATATTTTGAGTTATTCTGGAGATATTTTGAGGATTTTATTGTAATGTTGTTACCTAATTTTTAGCTTTCAGTTGAAATTAGGTAACCTAGTGTTTGTTCTTTTCATGTTGTTTAATTGTTTAAACATTTAAAGATAAACCATAAAAATAGTAGTTTCAATATGCATGAAGGAGTGATTGTAAAATAAAGTAGATTACATTTTGTCATTTCAATGTTGCATTACAACAAATGAGAAAGAAAAATATAGATATACAAATGTAATCTTTTATTGATAATCTTGAAATGTACATTTCCCTCACAAGCGAAGGGACTAACTCTCTTATTCAATGAACATATGAAGCAATTCATACATGAATAAGTAAAGGAAATAAATAATGTGCATATAAGAATGGAACTAGTCATTTCTCAAGAATGATTGGTTATGGGTTGCTCGACTATTCTCTGCTGCTGCCCTGAGCTACTTGTGTCCTCCCCAACTTCGTAGTGCTCCTCACCCCTGCATCTAAAAAAAACATGATGTTAGAGCGAGGCTCTAAGAAATGAAAGATTCAATCCATATATACACACCTACCTATGCATGTATTTACTGATCCATAAGTGCATAAAATAAGCATGCAAACCTTAGATGTCTTGGAAAATAAAGAAGTCATCAAACACATCCAACACATGCATTTATTTTCTAATTGTTTGCTTCATGTGTAGATTTAGGACAAGTTTGGTTATTGTTTTGATTCAGATCAAATATAGCATGTTGATCCAGAGGATCTTCACCAAAAATTGAAGTTTCTCATTTATCTTTGGAAATGGCATCATCAGAAAGTGGTCAAAATTCTCGACTCCAACGCAACTTGAACGCAGTCAAATGGAGCTACAGAGTCCAAGATATGCTTGATCAAACCTTGGTCAACCCTGGAGCCAGGTCAAAGAAAAAAAGGTCAAAACTTGATGTTGTCAAAATTGGTCAAGATTGGTGTCAATGCAAAGATCTCATCACAAGCTTTCTGACAATCTTCATTTCATGGAAAACAGAGTCTATTTGCACGAGATATGAGCAGTCAAAGTTGGGTTGACTTTGTTGAGATCAACATGGTACAGTTAGCATGGTACGATCAGCATCCAGTCATCATCATCATTTAATCACATGTTGACATGTGGAAAAATATAGACAAATAAAAAAATAATAATAAAAAAAATGTACCTAATCCTAAGCCTTAAAACAAGGCTAAAATAAGCTTCAAAACAAGGAAAACAAAACCCACACCTACCTCCCATGTGCATGCTTACTTGGGGAAAATTTTAAGGAGGAAAAGGTGGGCTTTACTTGGTAAAACAAGTAAAACAAAAAAACTAAAATATTCCCCTTAAAAATAACCACTAAATTAATGGGTGGTAAGTAATAATTAATAAGCCCAAATTTAAAACAAAGTCCTCTAAAAGGATGAAACAAACAAACTCCCGTAAACAATATAATCCAGGATATGACAAAAATTAAGGGGCTTAGGGATTTTATATGTTTTCTAAAACTAATGTAAAATGAGAGATTTGAAGATTTTTTTGTAAATAAGGGGGATTTTTAAGTTGTATTTGTAAAAATGGAGAGATAAGGTTGTTTTGTAAAATTAATTGGTTAATAACCAAATTGATTAAATTTTCAATATAAAAAGGGGGAATTAGAGGCTTGAGGATTCATTGGGAATTATTCAGGTGTTGGAGACTTAAAGAATTTTGGAGAGATAATTTTTTTGTTCCTGTACTTCAGAAGAATGTTGGAATTTAGTCGTGCTTGAAGGGAAGAGCTTGTAAATTGTTGTAATGCCGAATTTTTGAAGATTTCAATAAGATCGGTCTACTCTTTGGAGAGGGTCCCAAAGACAGTCGTTATTATGATGAACTTCGTTATCAATTTGTTTGCGTTCTCTCTATTTCTTCTCTCATTCTGAATTCTAATTTTGCTTAGTTAATTATGTGTAGTTGATTTCATTTTTGTAATTTGGAGTTTTGAAGCTGTAATTAGTTTGCATTCTTAAAGCAATAGTCTTAGATCCTAAATTAGATCAAATTGGTATCAAAGTTGTGTTTTGACTAGTATTGCAGATTCAAAAGCTTACATGCTCCCAACTTCAACAAGGAAAAGGCAAACTTGAAGAGTATAATCCAGAGATTGGAAGATGAAGAGATCATTTACAAACACAGATGGTAGATCCAAACAATGGACAAATTTTGGAGCTTGGTGAGAAGGAATTTTAGAAGGCTTTTCTCAACATGAAGGCCATGGTCAAAGTCTTATTCTAGGAGAGGCAAGAAAGGATGCAGAGACATGAAGCTCGTGCAGGCAAAGGAAAGAAATCAGGAGATGATCCTGAGCCTCCGAAGACACCTCCCTCTTCTCCTTCTTCTCCGTCTTCTCCGTCTTCTCCTTCTTCTCCTTCTTCTACTCATTCTATGCCTTTTAATCCTTTTAAGGGTGCACATAAGCCCAAAATTAATTTGGATGTAAAATTTAACTTACCAAAGTATTGTGGTGAATTAAATGTTGAAAAACTAGATGACTGGATTCAACAGGTTGGAGTCTATTGTAGAGTCCAAAATCTCATAGATGATGCTGATAGGATCTAGCTTGCTACTCTTCGGTTAGGGGGTACAACTCTAACTTGGTGGGAGAGTAGGACTAGGGAAGAAATCTCCTAACATGGTAAAGTCAACTTGTCCTGGATAGAATTTGTAAGTGCTCTTAAAAATCAATTTTATCCCTTAGGCTACGTGCAATAGTTAATGATGAACTGGCAGATGTTTAGGCAAGGGAAAGGTCAATCTGTTAAGGAGTACACTCGTGAATTTCATAAAATGGCTATTGCATTAGATGTTCCTTTGTACACCCAGGATGCTTTGTTGAAGTACATAGGACGTCTTCATTCCTACCTTAGACATTCAATTTTGGTTTTGAATCCCAATAACCTTGACGAAGTTTGTGTCCAAGCTACCCACTTAGAGTCTAGAGGTAAGGGATCATTCATTGATAAGTTTGATAAAAAAGTATCTAAGTCTAAGGGAAAGTCTAAGGGTAAAGATAAAGGTAAAGGAAAGAAGACAACTACGGTGAAGAAAGAGGGTGAAAAGCCCACATTCTCACACTATAAGAAAGAGGGGCATGATTAATCAAGGTGTTGGAAATTGCATCCCAAGGCAAGGCCGAAAATATTTGGAGGCAATAAAGGAAAACAAAAGACTACTATTGCTATCATTCAATAGGATCTTGGATTTGATTCTAGAGATGAGACAAAGATCGTTGCTGTCGGGATCGAAGGTAAAGGGAAAGGTATAATTCTCTCTTTTTATGCAAGTATTTCTAATGCAAGTACAAGTAATGCAAGTAAAGTATCCACTCCTAAAGTTGATAAACAACAGAATGAACTATTTCACATTCGTGTGGTAACTAAACACACAAAGATTGATACACTATTTGATTTGGGTTCTCAAGTCAACTTGATTTCTAAAGAGGTTGTTAAGAAATTGAATTTAATTGCTACTCCTCATCCTAAGCCCTATCCACTTGGATGGGTATGTAATGATGCACAGTTGCAGGTGACAAAAAAGTGCAAATTGCATTTTTCCATCACTGTTAATTTCATTGATGAAGTAGAAGTAGATGTTGTACCTCTGGATATTTATGGACTTGTATTAGGGAGTCCTTATCTGTATGATAGAAAGGAAATATTTTATAGGGCGGAGAGCAAGTATCATCTTATTAAATATGGGATAGAATATATTGTATGTGCACACAAGGTCAACACTAATCTCACACTAGTTAATGATGGTCAAATGGAAAGATTAGTCAACTCCAGTAAGAAATTTGTGTTAATTCTTGTAAAAGCCAAAGAAGAAGATATCTCTAAGGCATTTAAGGGGTGTGACCCAAAACATAAGTTTGAAATGGTCAAATTTTTTTTTGCTTACGATGACTTTTTTTAGGAACCAAAGGGGTTGCCACCCAAGAGGAAATACAACATGAAATCTAGTTGCAGTAGGATGTGCCATTTCCTAACATTGGCTTGTACCGTTTGTCCATTATGTAGAACGAGGAAATCAAGAAACAGGTTCAGGAGTTAGTGGAGAAAGGAGTCATTCATCCTAGTACATCTCCTCGTGGTTCTCTAATTGTGTTGGTTCCAAAGAAAGATGGATCTTGGAGAATGTGCATTTACTACCATGCCCTAAACAAGATAATGGTAAAAAATAGGTACCCTCTTCCAAGAATTGATGATTTACTTGATTAGTTAGAACATGAAGTTTATTTCACAAAATTAGATTTGCGAAGTGGCTATCATCAGGGACTTTATGAATGGTTGGTACAAAATAGGGACTTTATGAATGGTTGGTTATGCCCTTCGGGCTTTGTAATGTGCCTGCCACGTTCATGAGAGTAAACGATGTCTTTCATCCTTTCATTGATGATTTTGTCATTGTCTATCTAGATGATATTCTTATATTTAGCAAGTCTTGGGATGATCATGTAAGTCATGTAAATGAAATTTTTTATGTTTTGAGAAAAGAAAAACTCTACATGTAAAGATGTCTAAGTGTGAATTTGCAAAGACATCTCTAGTGTACTTAGGCTATGTCGTAGGGAATGGTCAATTGAAATTAGAACCTGTGAAGGTCAAAGCTATTGTAAACTAGCCCAAGCCAAGTACTATAATAGAAGTCAGAAGTTTCTTAGGTGCAGTCTAGTACTAGAGAAAGTTCATTGTAAATTTATCCTACATTGCATCACCATTGCATGCATTGACAAGTACGAAGACAACTTTTTAGTGGGGAGGTCCACAGTAGAAGGCCTTCAACACTTTGAAGGAAAAGTTAAACACTACACTAATTTTGGTTTTACCAAATCTACATCAGCCATTTGAGATCAAGACTGATGCAAGTGGGTTTTCCATGGGAGTTGTTCTTATGCAAGGAGGTAAACCAGTTTGCTATCACTCTAAAACCTTTTCAGGAGTAGTAAGTAACTATCCTACTTATGATAAAGAAATCTATGCTTTAGTTTAGAGTGTTAAAAAATGGAAACATTACATAATGGGGAAAGAAATTGTAATCCACACTAATCACCGACCACTACAATACTTGCACTTAGAGTCTAAACTATAGCAAAGTAGGCATTTTAGATGGATGGGATTTTTGCAATAGTTTCACTTAGTAATTAAGTACAAGAAAGGTACCCATAACAAAGTAGTAGATATGCTTTCTAGGCCTCCCATTATGAATGCATTGAATATCCTTAAAGGTAGTTCCATGGTGCATGAAAGCTTTTAGGAACAATATTTTGACGATGAAAACTTTAAAGATATTTATTCAGCTTTAATTGCATGCAAACAGATAGAAGAGAAAGATTACTATGTGCAGGATAAACTTTTGTATCATTTGGGAAAGTTGTGCTCTGAAAGATGAACAAGCACATGTATTCAGTGAAGCTCACACCTCTTTGATTACAAGACATTTTGGGGTAAGTAAAATAGTTACTCAATTGCAGAAATATTGTTACTAGCCTAAAATGTAGGAAATTGTCACCAAATACATTAAGGGTTGTATTATGTGTGCAACTAGTAAACCGAGTAATAGAAAACTGGGGTTGTAGACACCATTACTTGTTCCATCCCATCTATGGGAAAGTGTGTCTATGGATTTTGTTGGGGGTTTACCTATGTCTAGGAAGGGTCATGACTATCTTTATGTAGTAGTTGATCAGTTCAACAATATGTGTATCTTAATGCCATGTAAAAAGCAAGTCACTACTGAACTGACAACTCAAATGTACTTCCAATTTGTATGGGTCTATTTTGGGTTACCTACTTCTATTGTATCAGATCAAGATTCTTGATTCCTGGGGTAATTTTGGTTAGCTTTGTGGGGGCTCATGGACACCAGACTGAAGAAGAGTACAACCTTCCATCCGCAGATCGACAGATAGACAAAGGTAGTAAACATGATAATTGTGCATCTACTCAGAGGCTACTGCAACAAGCATCCCAAATTGTGGGATGAGAGTCTTCATTATGTGCAACATGCTTACAACCATGTGGCACACTCTTCTACAAAGAGGTGTCCTTTTGAGATTGGTTTCGGTTATGTGCCCAAGAATCCAATGGATTTTTCTTTTGGGAAAGATGATGTTGAAGATGGATGCCATGATTCAGAGAAGGCTTTGAAGTTTATCCAGAAAGTCCAAGCCATCCATCAGGTAGTAGAAGCATAGTTGGAAAAGAGCCAAGCCAAATACAAGGCTTGACATGATAAACATCACACCAATCATCATTTTGAAGTCGGTGACCACGTTTGGTTACATATCAGCAAGGAAAGAATGCAAGGTGAAGGAAGGAAGCTCAAGCCAATTTGGTATGGTCCCTTTGAGATCTTGGAAAAGATTGGAACCAATTCCTTTCACTTCAATCTTCCTCCATACATGCAAATCTATTCAGTTGTCAATTTTGATAACTTGAAGTTGTATGAACCTTCGATGATATTGGACAAGGAGACTGATATCCAGGTTCCATCAATGGATGATCTTTCACCAAAGTACATGTCAGAGTTGCTGAAAATGTCATCCTCGACAGGAAAACTAGGACTTCATGAAGAGGAGTTGAATACCTTAGAGTGGGACTAAAGGGGATGAATCCAAGCAAGGAAAAATGGATGGAGATTGGTAAAGTGAGGGAACTTTACCCTCACTTACTTTCCTTGTAACTAGCTTTTGGAGGTCCAAAATCTCTCCAGTCGGGAGGACTGATCCAGAGGATCTTCACCAAAAAAGAAGTTTCTCATTTATCTTTATAAATGGCATCATCAAAAAGTGGTCGAAATTCTGACTTGAACGCAACTTGAACGAAGTCAAATGGAGCTACGGAGTCCAAGATATGCTCGGTCAAACCTTGGTCAACCCTAGAGCCAAGTCAAAGAAAAAAGGTCAAAAATTGATGTTTTCAAAAGTGGCCAAGATTGGCATCAATGTGAAGATCTCACCGCAAGCTTTCTGACAACATTTGTTTCATGGAAAACAAAGTCTATTTGCACAAGATATGAGCAGTCAAAGTTGGGTTGACTTTGCTGAGATCAACATGGTATAGTCAGCATGGTATGGTCAGCATCCAATCATCATCATCAGCCAATCACATGTTGACATGTGGAAAAATCTAGACAAATAAAAAATAATAATAAAAAAAATGCACCTAATCCTAAGCCTTAAAACAAGGCTAGAATAAGCCTCAAAACAAGGAAAACAAAACCCACACCTACCTCCCATGTGCATGCTTACTTGGGGAAAATTTTAAGGAGGAAAGGTGGGATTTACTTGGTAAAACAAGTAAAACAAAAAAACTAAAATATTCCCCTTAAAAATAACCACTAAATTAATGGGTGGTAAGTAATAATTAATAAGCCCAAATTTAAAACAAAGTCCTCTAAAAGGATGAAACAAACAAACTCCCGTAAACAATATAATCCCAGATATGACAAAAATTAAGGGGCTTAGGGATTTTATATGTTTTTTTAAAATAATGTAAAATGAGAGATTTGAATATTTTTGTGTAAATATGGGGGATTTTTAAGTTGTATTTGTAAAAATGGAGAGATAAGGTTGTTTTCTAAAATCAATTGGTTAGTAACCAAATTGATTAAATTTTCAATATAAAAAGGGGGGTTTAGAGGCTTGGGGATTCATTGGGAATTATTTAGGTGTTGGAGACTTAGAGCATTTTGGAGAGATAATTTTGTTGTTCTTGTATGTCGGGAGAATGTTGGAATTCCATCATGCTTGAAGGGAAGAGCTTGCAAACTGTTGTAATGCTAAATTTTTTAAGATTTCAATCAGATTGTTCTACTCTTTGGAGAGGGGCCTAGAGACATTTTCATTCTTATGACGAACTTCATTATCAATTTGTTTGTATTCTCTCTCTTTCTCGTCTCATTCTGAATTCTGATTTTGCTCAGTTAATTATGTGTAGTTGATTTCATTTTTGTAATTTGGAGTTTTGAAGCTATAATTAGTTTGCATTCTCAAAGCAATCATCTTAGATCCTAAATCAGATCACATGTTGAGTAAATGTGGCTCCCATAAGGGTAGAGCTCAACATGCTTTGAAAGAAAAGGAAATTGAGCAACTTGATCAAAGATTTATCTATTATCAATGCATTAAATCAATATGGAATCACACTAGTTGATCAACTTTCATTATCAGATTCAAAAGATGCAACATAGTGTGTTGATATGTCCTTCAATCTTCTTAAGAAGATCCATGATCTATTTATAAAGGAAGTGACTTCACAGATGCATCAAATTCAATTATGCATCTTTTAAACAATGATGAAGCATATCAAGTTGTTGTCAAGCCCCTCTCACCATAACCCTATTGGGTAGTCACACATCACATAGGAAGGTGAGCTGTTAGTTCACCCACATATGTGACAGGTGGCTGTCCAATAAAGTTGAAATGAGGAGACTATGTGCATTTATTACACATAATAGAAGAAAGAGCAATGGTTGAATCAAGGTCATGATACAAGTACAAGGACATCACCTTTGTAGGAGCTTACAAGGTTGAAAAGCTTGGGGAAGTATTCAAAACAAAGCATAATTATTCTCATGGCAAAGAAACATGGCCATCTATTTTGCTGCCCTCATAAGTTAGATGAATGAAATTTATATGCTATCATTTAGATGATCTTGAAAGAATTCCAAGCATGTCATACATGACAACAACAAAAAAAAAATGAAGTTGCACAAGGCTCTATCCAAGGCCTTCTCAATCAAACCTTATACAAACAAGTTTCCAGATAACATTCAATGCATGATGTTTTAAGGAAAGGAATAAAAGGAAAAGACATGAACAAGAAACATCAACTCTAGTTGACACAGATATATTCCTATAATGAATATGCCATTAAAATAAGTCATGACAACAATGGAACCCTCATATGATGTGATCAAGATACAATTGCTATGCCATAACACAAGGGACAAGGGTCTGCTATTCTCTAAGCATATTACAAAGAAAGGAAAAGCACTGATAACAAAGATGCTAGTGGTCTTGATTGAATTAGAGGAGCTCATGAAATTCAATTGTTGAAATCATCAAGAATCATGATGCTTTAGTGAACAGAGCATGGTCACTAATAAGAACAATGCCATTGAGGGTTATAGTTTCATCTTCATGATTATCTATGAAATTGGAAAAACAAATCAACAGTGAATGCAAGGTGCAGTCACTACATAAAGAAAATACTTATGGCACTACTATCAAAAATATGTTATTGTGATAGTGTTTCTACATGTAATACAAGGAATAAGCATGATCATCAGAGGAAATGAAATACAGTCCATTCACAACAAGTTCAGAGCATAAGTGAGGAGTAGTCCCAGATTCAATCAAGATAGTAGCAGCCATTACTTCTAATGGGGCAGTCATGTGCATTGATAGACATAGATGTACTTCAAGGTAAGTCACCAATTAATGAGTAGTTTGGTCAATTCAATGCACAAACAATGGGATGCAACAACAAAGAAAGTACGCTACTAAGGAAACAATTGTGGAGAAACAACATCATGTAGGACAAAGAGTATTAAGCCTTCACAGTGCTCCTATAGCAGTGGAACATGGGTGATAGGCCTAGGGACTTTCAATGAATAGTAATGGTGGGTTCCAGTTGTACACTTACTTGATGGAAGTCACTATTTTGATGCAAGAAGAGGAAAAATATGCTCTGATTTGAAAGACTTTGACATTCTTAGTGATAGAAGGAAATTGTGCATTTTAAGGATATGTTGACAATGAGTCAGTATTGCTAGTTTCTATTGGATGTATAGTCTATGCATCATAACCTTCTATGAAGGTTGGAGCAGCAGTTTTTAATCCATAAGCAAATGGGATCAACAAATGCATTAGTAATCATGTTGTCAACAATAAAGTGATAGATGAACAAATATGAATCAAAGATAGTGCTATTGAAGTATCATTAAAGGACAGTGAAGCATGAGTGACTTATGAGGTTATCCTTTATATGTATCATGGTGCCAAAGTTGCATATAGTAATGATTTGTTAAGTATTGAAGCTAATGCATGGGTTACCATGAGTGTTATGAACACAAAGAACACAAAATCATTAAAGGAGGAGTATGGTATTCTCAAAAGAGTGCAATATAGAAGCCATTCACAGTGATAAACCCATTTTGCGGCTTTTTATTCAAAAAACATTCTACAAAAATGAAATACACTGAAAAAAAAAATTAGACACTCATTGAAAAAAGCTTGTTTTGCTACAATTTGAAGTTTTATAAACTTGGTTGTTGATAAGGATGTAGACATAATTCTAGTATAAAAATCAACTCAAGTTTTAGTGCAACAAAATGGACCATCTCATGTGGTTGTTTATTCAGAGCAGATACGGTGCAATAACATGGAGACTCTTTTTTAAACAAATCTGAAGGTGTTTTCAAGTTGAAAACATACCCATTTGGGTTCATCATAAAATTTGTGAAAGGAAATGGAAATATGGTAAAATTTCTATAGGAGTTCAAAAATGAAAAGCCATTCATGTGTTATGACAAGTCATGGTAAAAATTGGCCTTTTCCTACAAAATATGAAAAACCCACTTGGGGTTTCAATAAATGGAGCCAACATTTCTATTTCTATAGAAGAATGGAGATAATTTACAAAATTATCTACATTTCTTGCAACAAATCTAAAATTTTCAAATAAATCATGTAACCGACATGGGTTTTTTACAAACAAGTTGCAATTTCAACAAATATACATGCTACAGGAAACCCAAATAGGGGTTTTGCAATTAAACAAAATGAAGCAGAAAGTCATGAATACAAGAAGACCCAGTTTGCATAATGGAGGTCGAACCCACAATTGGTTCTTTCTTTTCTACATTCAAGAAACCCATCTGGGTTGTCAAAGATTTGTTAATACAAGGAGGAAATCAAAAGAATACATGAGGGTTTCATAAATGAACACAAAAGACTTTGTTCCTATTCATGGTCACGGTCAATGGGTCTTTTTCTTTAGGAAATCAACAGAAACAACACAAGGGAGTGTCCTTATTAACAAATACATAAAAGAAGCAAGCATTTTTTGCTTTATTCTTAAGGAAGAAACAAGAATATGGGTCGTTTTGCACAAAATCAACAAGAATGGAGTCGATTCAACTCACTTAAGCTTTTTCTCACAAATTTATTGCAAAATTTTTGAGCTTTTGCTTCTAATAAAGCTTCATTGAGTTCTCATGGTGGTTGTTAACAATAGAAATAACAAACAGAGAGAACAAATTACACAATGTGAGTCAGAAAAAAGTCCATCAAAATGCTATTGGCCATGGCCTGTAAATCCAAAAAATGGCCTCTAGGTGGAAAAAATGCAGATTTATACAAAAAAAAAATGTTGTTACCTGAGTTTCCATGGTGTTTTCCTCACAGTATCACCGAAAAACCAGTTAGTAAAGCATTTTCCAGTGTGCCCTTGAAACCCCATGGTGGCAGAGCATCATTTTCCAATTTTCTTCAATGACCAAATGATGATGTTTTTTCATCATTTCGCTATTTTTTCATTTAGGGTTTGACCTCCTTTAGATTTCGATGGGATTTTTTATCCCTTGCTTTTAAAATCAAACACATGGCAAATACAATGGGGCTGAAATATGTATGTTATCACTTAGGCATTTTATGCCTTAGAGATTTTCC
The DNA here is from genome assembly GCA_007258455.2 of Sequoia sempervirens. NCBI lineage: Eukaryota > Viridiplantae > Streptophyta > Pinopsida > Cupressales > Cupressaceae > Sequoia > Sequoia sempervirens. Next base: position 300,316,871 of record VDFB02000015.1, on the reverse strand, counting down.
CCTCTATTTCAACTTACTACTAAGTGTTTTCATACATACAACACATAGTAAATGATGGGGCCGAAACATATGGTGTTCTCCCTTAGGAATTTTATGCCTTAAGGCTCCTTCCCATTTTTTTCAAAACTTTGCTAAGTCATCAATTTGCCAATAGAGTGTGCAACGCAATATGGAGTATGCCATGTGACCTATGTGTAATGCCTTGTTTTCCCAATATCATGTGATTTGGAATATGCTTTCCAAGGGACTTGGAGGTTGGCCATATTGGCCAAGTGTTGTTGAAGACTATAATTCCTTTGGAAAACAATGTGTATGACATGTGTGAGTAAAATGAAAAATGTGGTGAGTTGATGGTCAATGCCTTGGAAACTTTTGAGGGCTTTAAGATATGATATTATATGTTGCATTGGTTTTCAATTTTTGAAATATCATATAAGTGATTTGAAAGTCACTTTTAGTTGCTTCAAATGCAAATGTAATGCATTTTAATGGTGGGGCCCTTTGATTTGTGCTTAATTGTAAAGTGATTTGTTAAGTGATATTTTATGAATCACTTAACAAGATCACTATCTTTAATATTTTAAAAGCCATGTGTTTTAAAAAAAATCACATATTGCATGATGGAGAATGTGGTCAAGTATTGTATGAGGACCAATGATGAATTGTAGAAGTGAGATGTGTGGGATGTTGTTTTGACTGATTTTGGTGAAGGGGAGGCCAACTGGAGGCATTTTTGTCACATTTTTGGGGTGACTATTGACTTAGCCTATTTTTCTTCATGTGGAGGAAATTTTGGAGAGTTCTAGAAGGTTCTTTTGGGGCCTTTTCTATTTTATCCAACCAGAATCTTCTAGAAACACTTGTGTGAGGGGTTTTTGATGGTTTTGGCTTAAGTATGTTGATTTTGATCATTTGGAGGAGTTCTTTCTTTTCCAGCAGGAGGATAGCTTACTTTCTTGGAGTTATTTTCATGGAGCTATATTGTAATTCAAACAGACCTATTATACAGTAAGAACTTTGAATTAATAGATTGGAGCATTTTTATCTTCTCTTTTCATGTTTTATGGTATGTCATTAATGGTTGATCATTCTATTTTGTGAAAAGTCATCCTTCCTTACAAACTTGTCCCATGTTTCATGCATCCATTTGACAAAAAATGTATGTTTACAGGTTATAAATTGTGTTGTTTAGTGGTGTTATTGATTGTGAAATCTATTTTTCCTTTTGAAAACACTGTTACAGACATCTTTATAAATTACTGATGTGAACTGCATTGGATAGGGAGTTGTGTGAGTTAGCTTTGAGATATTAATTTGAATGTGTAAGGCTATTAGCAGGTCAATTTTTTTGGTGTATCACCTTAGTTTCTTTCTAGCATTAGGTTTATTTTATGCAAATTCTTACCCTTATCTCAGAGATTAAGTAGTTAGGTGGCATCAAAAGGGGAAGCCAACCCTTATCACTGGAGGTTTGCTTTCAAACAGGTTACCCACAACCTAAAAGTAGTCCCATGTTAGTCCAAATCTACTAAGTTCACTTAAGGCTTAGCAAACAGGGTGCAGATTTGGGGAACTAACAGTTGCAGAAAAGAAACCTACTCTATCCTACTCTACTTATTGTTGTAGAGATAGGTTACATAAAAACATTAACTGGTTGTGGAAAATAACATCTTTTTTCTCAAAGGATGGATCCATGCATTTAACTTTTTTAAAGAAGAGGAAAACCATGAGAAGAAGATGACTAAATATTTGAACTTTGATGCTCCTCCTTCCTTTGAAATGACAGTTTTCTCCATAATTGTTTATTCTAGTAGATGCATGGGATGATTGGAAAAATCTTGCAATCCTTCCTCACATTTTGTTGCATGCATGACTAGATGCAACTCCTTCTCCTTCAAATATCTGATTAGGAAGCCCTCCTTGGACTTTGAAGATGTCCAAACAATAGTCTTTTTCTTGGTGGGGCTTGAAGTCATGGTCCTTTGGTTGAGGATATTGCACAAGATCTTCCATCTTTGCATACAAGAACCTCTTCTTTTGGATTTGTTGTTTTGGGGGGGGTTTCTAAAATAATAAAATAAGGAATTTCTAAAATAATAAACCTAAAAATCTTGCCAAACTAATTTTTCTTTTGACTTGTTGTCACCAGATCTTCAACAAATCCCTATTGACACCTTTTCCCCAACAACGACGCCAAAAATAATGAGTGTCGCTACATTCCTTATCTTTTTTTTATAAATGTTAATCCAAGGTGGTGTCTATGGCAATATGCAAGAGGGAGAAGAAATCATTTGCATGACATTCTTTTTCTACAAATGAAATTTAAAGACAATGCATGGAAGAAATTGTTGGAAACAAATCTAATCTAAGAAATTGTAAATGAAATGCTTGAATCAAATTTATCCTAACAAACTTGTAAAATGATATATTGAAAATGTAATTGCTTGAATCAAATCTATCCTAGGAAACTTGTAAAGGGAAATACTGGAAATGTAATTGTTGGAAATGAAATTGCTGGTAAGAAAAACTACAAACAACAATTGTTTCTAAAAATTGACTTCTATTATTTTATAAAACTCTCCCCCATTTGATTTCTTGATTACAATGAATTTATAGAATTCCTATTTTCAACTAATCTCAAAGATGAGATTTAATTGTTGTGCAACAAATTTTTAGAAGATAGGAACATGTGTTGAGGGAAAAAGATGAGTCTTTCCTTCATCTTATTGAGTCAATCTTCTTTGGTCATCCAAAAAAAAATGCCTAATTTGCACCCCCTTAACAAGCTCCAAAAATATATTTGACTGCTGAAAAAGTCATGTATTTCCCTTGTGCATCATTAAAAATCTTAAAACAAATCTTAGATGCTTGTAAAAAGGTTCAAACTACCCAAAATTATCTCCTAGATATGCTCCATTTGTTTACACAACCCAACAACCTACCTTAATGCTTGGAACTACCTCTAGATGCTATTAACTATTGTCCCTTAACTTCTCATAGAAGCCCAAAATGCTCAACCTCTTCATAAATGATCCTTCACTTAGTTTCAAGAATTCTGGAGCATAGAAGCAAATGAATGAACAAATTCTAGAAATTTCAGAGCATGGAAGTAGATTTCCAGATCATTGGACTGGTGAATTTTTTTATCAAACCACAATCTTGGTTTTCGTGAAATTTAATGGGTTTTTTTGGCCTTCTTGTCTTTGAATTTGTACCCAAAAATCTTAAGAAACTTAGATCATAATTTTCAAGATATGATGAAATCTTTAACTGTTGGAACTGAAAATATTTTACTTTCTTCATCATATCTAGTCTTGATAAATTTCATAAGTAAAATACGTGCTTTTATTTGGCTAATAGATAAGACATTTTTTTTGTCTCATCTCCCTCACACCTAAAATGTTGCATGTCCTCCTGCAGCTTATAGTGAGCTTCTGAAGCCAATCTCTTCACTTTTATTGCAATTACTCTAGGGATTTGTTGGGAGGTGCACTGAAGATGCTTTTGAAGATATTTTGAGTTATTCTAGAGATATTTTGGGGATTTTATTGTTGTGTTGCAGAAAATAAACCTACTCTATCCTACTCTACTTATTGATGTAGAGATAGGTTACATAAAACTATTAACTGATTATGAAAAATAACATCTTTTTTCTCAAATGATGGATCCATGCATTCAACTTCTTCAAAGAGGAAAACCATGAGAAAAAAATGGCTATATATTTGAACTCTGATGCTCCTCCTTCCTTTGAAATGACAATCTTCTCCATAATTGTCAATACTAGTAGATGCATGGGTTGATTGGAAAAATCTTGCAATCCTTCCTCACAGTTTTTTGCATGCATGACTGGATGCAACTCCTTGTCCTTCAAATATATAATCAGGTATCCCTCCTTGGAATTTGAATATGTCCAAACAATAGTCTTTTGCTTGCTGGGGCTTGAATTCATGGTCCTCTGGTTGAGGATATTGCACAAGATCTGCCACCTTTGCATACAAGAACCTCTTCTTTTGGATTTGTTGCTTTTTTTGGGGGGGTTCTAAAATAATAAACCTAAAAATCTTGCCAAACTATTTTTGTTTTGACCTACTATCACCAGATCATCAACAACTCCCTAATGAAACCTTTTCCCCGACAATGACACCAAAAATGATGAGTTTCATTGCATTCCTTATCATTTTCTTATAAATGTTAATCAAGGGTAGTGTCCATGACAATATGCAAGAGGGAGAATAAATCATTTAAATGACATTCTTTTTCCACAAATGAAATTTAAAGAAATGCATGAAAAAAATTGCTAGAAACAAATCTAATCTAAGAACTTGTAAATAAAATGTTTGAATCAAATTTATCTTAAGAAACTTGTAAAAGGAAATATTGAAAATGTAATTGCTGGAATCAAATATATCCTAGGAAACTTGTAAAGGGAAATACTAGAAATGTAATTGTTGGAAATGAAATTGTTGCTAAGAAATAAAACTAAAAACAACAATTGCTATTAAAAACTGAATTCTGTTATTTTATAAAACTCTTCCCCATTTGATTCCTTGATTACAATGAATTTATAAAATTACCATCTTCAACTAATCTCAAAGATGAGATTTAATTGTTGTTCAACAACTTGCTAGAAGATAGGAACATTTGTTGAGGGAAAAAGATGAGTCTTTCCTTCATCTTGTTGAGTCAGACTTCTTTGGCCGTCCAAAATAAATATTCCTATTTTGTAGCCCCTAAATAAGCTCCAAAAAGACATTTGACTGCTAAAAAAGTCATGTATTTCCCTTGTGAATCATTAAAAATCATAAAACAACTCCTAGATGCTTGCAAAAAGGTTCAAACTACCCAAAATTGTCTCTTAGATATGATCCATTTGTTTGCACAACCCAACAACCTGCCTTAATGTTTGGAACTGTCCCCTAGCTACTCTCAACTATTGTCCCTTAACTACTCATAGACACCCAAATTTCTCAACCTCTTCATAAATTATCCTTCACTTAGTTTCAAGAATTTTAGAGCATAGAACCAAACGAATGAACAAATTTCGGAAATTTTAGAGCATGGAAGGATATTTCTGGAGCATCAGACTGGTGATGTTTTCTCTCAAACCATAATTGGGTTTTCATGAAATTTAAGAGGTTTTTTCGCTTTCTTGTCTTCAAATTTCTATCCAAAAATATCAAGAACCTAGATCGTAATTTTCAAGATATGATGAAATCTTTGACTGTTGCAATTGAAAATATCTTACTTTCCTCATCATATCTAGTCTTGATAAAATTCATAATTAAACAAAATACATACTTTTATTTGGCTAATAGATGAGATATTTTTTTGTCTCATCACTCTTCATTTGTTTTAATAAATATCAAAATATCATCTAAATACACAATCAGGAACTTATCGAGATATGACTTCAAAACTTTGTTCAGCAATCTCATAAAAGTGCCTGGAGCATTCGTCAATCCAAACAATATTACCAACCATTCATACAATCCATCTTTAGTTTTGAAAGTGGGCTTCCATTCATCCCCCTCTCTTATTCTTATTTGATGGTAACCACTCTTCAAATAATTTTTTGTGAAATATTTGGCTCCACTCAAGCAATCTATCATATCATCCATTCTTGGTAATGAGAACTAGTATTTGATGGTTATCTTATTTATTTCTCTTGAATCTGTACACATTCACCAATCCCCATATTTCTTTGGTGCTAACACTACTGGAATCACACATAGACTCAAAGTTTCTCTACTTAGCCCCTTATCAAGCAACTCTTGCACTTTCTTGTTTATCTCTTCATTCTCTTTTGGTGATATTTTGATGTGCTTTTTTTGGTAAACTTGCACTAGGAATCAAATCCAAGCAATGACTTATGCTTGTCATGGGTGGAAATCCTTCAGGTAACTCCATTAATATATTAGCACAGTTTTCAAAATTTCTTGAACTTCCATAGGTATTTCATCTCTTTTATTCACTGTCTCAACTACTGCAAACTTGGGAATTATTACAAAACATTCCTTTTCACCTTTAAATTATTTTAAAAATTTCTTTCCAGAAACCAAGAATACCTTTGACTTATCTTCATTTTCCTCCTCTCTATTCTTCCATGGATTTAATGTATATTCTTCTGCATCTTGCTTGATTGTATATGTATTTAATTTCCCATCATGAATAGCTTTCCTATCAAATTGTCACAATTTTCCCAAAATAATATGACATGCATCCATTGGCATTATATCACACATGAATTCGTCTTTGTAGTTTCCAATCTAAAAATTAACTATACATTCTTCATTCACCAACAAGTGATGATCCTTTTGTAACCATGCAACTCTGTGTGGGCTAGGATGTTTGATTCTCTTCAATGCCAACTTGTTCACCATTTCTTCTGATACTATATTATCAGTGCTACCTCTATCCACAATAAATTTACAACATTTTCCTCTTTCCTTACACCTCGTTCGAAACAAATTTCTCCTCTTAATTGGTTTTGATTTCTCTTTTCTTGGAATCAACAAAATTCTTCACAACATCAATGACTCTCCATCTTCGGGTCTTCTCCATGCTTTGTTGGAGTCTCCTTTTCTTTTTCAGCTTTTGCAACATGCATTCTTGACTCTTTTCCCTTTCCTACATCATGCTAGATTTTTGGACATTCAAATGCTCGATGGCTTGTTTCCCCACATTAGAAATATGCAAAGTTGAAACCTCTTCCCTGACCTCTTCCAAATGACCCTCTTCCACGAGAGTAATCTCCTCTTCCTCTAGGGAAATCTCCTCTTCCCTTGCCTTCTTGCATACTTGCACTCGATGTCCTCACTTTCTTTTATTTGTTTTGGAAGCCTCTACCATTGTTCAATGGTCCTCTTCCACATGAAAATATGCCTATACTCTAAGAGTTATTTTGTTGCTTCCTATTGATTTTTTCTTTTACTTTCAAGGCATATTGATATTCCTCCTCCACACCATGCATATTAATCAAACTTATTTCATTTTGGATGGATATATGCACAAACCATTCAAATACCTTGATACTTGCTTTGTATCATCTTCTATATGGCTAGCTCTTATGCTTAATCAATAAAGCTCTTCAGTGTATTTGTCAACACTACTATCCTTTTACTTCAAATTTTGGAGTTTTTTGAACAAATTTATTTGATAATTTGCTAGAAAAAATTTGGATTCTATTTTTGTCACCATTCAATCCCATGATTTTATTTTTTCTTTTCCATTTCAATGCCTGTCTTCTTGCAGGTGATCCCACCATAGGGATGTGTGCCCCTTCAACTTAATGAAAGAATATTTCACCTTTTGATCTTCTTCAGTATTGTCATATTCAAAGGATTTTTCCATTTTGACAATCCAATCCAACAACTCTTCTACATTTAAACCACCTTTGAAATTTGGAGGATCAAATCGTGGCTTGGAATTTATTTTTCATGATGGCTTTAATGAATCTCTCTTCTCTTGGTTCAAGACCTGGTTGGTTCACTTCCTCTCCGCCTTCAACAATCTACTCTTCTTCATCATCACTTATGTCCACTGTGGGGAATCCTCTTATTTGTGCCATTTCCATTACCTCCATTCATACTGTGAGACCTCTAACTACCTCCATTGTGCAATTTAATATTAATGTTGTAATCTCAAGCTCCATGCCTTTGGGTGCTCTACGTCTACAACCACGCATCTATACGCCATTTTACTTCTTAACTCAATCAAACCCAACTCTGATACCAATTAAAGTATATCAAAAAATTGAGTCTTACCATATTGAGATTAGTTGTAGAAATTTATTTAAATAAACAAGAGTTTCACTTAGATTTTAATTTCACAAACTCAAATGGAAAATCACCATGAATTTTATATGTATTTTTCCTTGACTCTACAAAATAAATAGTTTAAACAAATCAGCAACACCCATTGTTTTTCCCTTGTTCCTCAATGTTCTAACATTGTTCAAGTTTGCTCCAACATTCCTCAATATACCATGCCCCTATCTGGTCTTTTACACAACCAAAAAATTTAGCCACAATAAAGGATCGATGCCAATTTCCTTTCCACCTCCAATGCATTTTCTCCCTTTTAGCCACACCACTTTTTTGAGTTTTTAAATTGGCAAAATTTTCTATCCAAAAAAGGTCGATTAGAAAGGTCTTTTCCAGGTTTTTTAGTCTACTATATTTTTCCTTCACTTTGGGCAATTAAAATTCCTCCTTTCAACTATGAATGACTCCTTCAATTTACCTTTTCAGCTCAAACCAAGAGGCAACATAATGTTTGTCTTTTCCTACCAAAAACAAGGCATGTGAATAGTCGAAAACCCCACGTCTATGCAAATTAACTCACTCCAATCTGGGATGCCATATATTGGCTCCATTTAATATTTTGAATTTTCCTTTTAATAATTCCCAAAGTCAATTTACTTGACCCTTTGAAATGGATATTATTGTAAATGACCTTCAAATTAAATTCCAATCAGATGGGTAGATAAAATCATCAAGTTTTTGAATATCATAACAAAATTTCAAACAAAAAAACAAAAATTTGAAAGAAAAATGATGCAAATAACTAGAGTACTCGATGTTCTGACATCATTATTTGATAGTTTTGACAATGTTTTTGATAAAGTATGTAGCATTTACAGGGTGCTATACCCTTTACATGGAGAGCCCTTGGGGAAAAATATAAGCTAGTTCAAAATGAGACTTGAATTAGAAACAAAAACAAGACATGGACTGCCGACAAACTGCATGTCAAATGAAGGACGAGGACTAGACAACCCAAAAATCAGAGGGGACAGACCTAACTCCCAAAACCTGAGGCCGTGGTTTGGGGAGTCCCTTAATTTTTCTCTGCACAACAGACTAGGAAGGCTCAGAAATGAAGTCCATTGAGCGAGGAAAGATGAGTGGTTCATCAACAACCACCATGGAAAAAGAGTCACCACGTAGCAAAACCGACAACGTAGAAGAGGATTCAGGAGCATTCGAAGGATCAACAAAAGTGTTCATCAAGTGGTAGGTAGGCTCTATTGGCACAATGATAGTATTACGAGGCAACACTAGTTCCATAGAAGGGATAGCCGAAGGAGGATCCTAGGGAGACATAGCCTCCAAGGATGAAACATACAAGGGACGTCCTCCCTAGAGGGACCAACTGAAGAGGGAGAGCCCACCGTGAGAGGGTGATCCCACAATACTAGTTTACAATTTTTGGCCAAATTGGATACTGAACTAATCTTTTCTATCTAAATCTTCACTTTGGGGCACCTATAATGACTAAACCGTGAGAAATTTGAAGATGATGCAAACTAGTGATTTGTGGCATTTTGTCTATAGAATCTAAATATTTTATTTTCAAAAAAATTGGAATTAGATTGCACTTCTTTTTCCATCTCCTTCGAAAACTAGTTTTTTTCAATAAACACCATTTTTAAGGAGTGACGCTCACCGTATAACATAACTTTTTTTCAATGAAGGATAAAATTCTTATTTTTTTGAATTTAGATTTGTAACTATGATATCTAGTGAGTCCAATTTGTTTCATAGTTTTGTATTGAATATTTTTTCCTTAATCAAGTTTCGTAGTCAAACCAATTACAATTCAGACATAGGTGACCATATAACACAATTTTTTTTGTATGTATCAAAATTCAATTTTTTTTTGATAATCTTCTATTTTTCCATATGTGCAGAACAAAGAGCTTGATTTTTGGTGAAAACCTACTGTGATACCAAAATGTTTAACCCTATTCTAAGCAATTAAAATGCAATGGAAAACATAATGAAACACCTCATGATTAGCCTAAGGAATTTGTAAAATGCAAAGAGGAAAGTGTTAAATGAAGATAACTGATTATACCTTCCTTCTTGCAGCTGAAACTCCTTGGTTGGCCCTTGATTTGGATTGATTTGTATGCTCCTTGATGGATCTTGATATGGCTAAATAGAGGATTTGACTATGTGCTTGGATGAAAATAAAAATGAATGAAATTGATGGCTAAATGAGTGCACAAAATGGCAGCATTTAGTTGCAAAATGGCTAAGTTTTTTTTTTCCTTATAGGATGGGGTATTTATAGAGACTTGAATTCTCTAGAGAATTCAATGGTTGGGATTTATCCAACAAGGCCAAAATGAAGGGCTAAGGTGAGTTGAGGACTCACAAGCCCTCACATCTTGACATGTGGATTGTGAGAGGGCTAAGGTGAGATGATGTGTAGATGATGTGGAAGAGAGGTACATGACGTGGAGGAAGGACAAGTACCTTCCAAGTACTTTGATGTGACCTTTCAATGATCACATGGGGAGGGGGAAAGCTTTGGGAGAATAAAAGTGAATTAAAAATTCACAATGATTGGAAGAATCTAGTGGATAAGACAAGGTTCCCAAACGGTGGGAATTTGTCACATGTGACTTGATGTGACAAGTCAAAGGTTCTAGAAGATGCATGGGAAAATGGGATTCTAGGAATAATAAAAGTGAATTAAAAATTCACATGGGGAAGAGAGGAGCCTAGGGTGAATAAAAAGGAATTAAAAATTCTTTGGGGGGTGGGGAGAGTTGACCAAGGTACTAATTAGGTTTAACTAATTAGTAATTAGAGGATAATTAGGGGTTAATATGGATTAGAAGCCAACTTGCAAAAGTTGGAGGATGTGACACATCCTAATCAAGGATTAGGCATGTGCACATCCTTAATGAAGAGATTAGGAGATGGATTAGGATTAGATGAAAATGACATGTGAAGAATTAAATAAATGTAATATTTATTTAATTCATTTGATGAAAATGGGATTAAGGAGCATAAGGTATTTAATTAATAATTAAATACCTTAGGAATTTGGCAGAATTAAGGATATTAATTAAATAATAGTAATATTACTTAATTAACTTAGATAAGAGGATGTTTAGATGAAAAGTGATAAATTTGGATAAATTAAGTGAACAAATTTGGATGTCTACATTTTGCCCCTCTTTGAGATGGTGTTACGAAGTAGCATCATTTCAAAGAATATTAAAATATAGAACCCATAAGGAGATGGTTAGATTGAGAAGGATGCCCCAGCCATCAAATGGATGACTAGGAAAAAAGATGATGGGGGTGAAGATGAAGAGTAGGGATTGAGGATTCCCCCTCGAGAGGACATGTGGGTTCAAGAGAACACGGATGTGCTCTTGAAATGGATGAAAAGAAGAAATGGGAGATGAGGAAGAGGATGTAAAGGGATGGATATGAAAGGATGAAAAGGCGACAGGAGGTTGGGAAGAAAAAATGGATGCAAGGATGAAGATAATGTTGTTGCAGTCAAGGTACAAGTCAAAAGGGGTTGATGATAGATGGAGTGTTGTCAATGAGGATAGGGAAGGATACATCCCAATGAGTGGTATTGATGAGGGAAGGATACATCCCAAAACACCACTAAAGGATAGGGAAGAGTACCTCCCGATGATGATGATGAGGATGATTGGATCCAGGCTTGTAACAAGACTGAGAACAAGACCAAGGATATGATTAGATGATTCAGGCTAAATGGAATGGATGGGGATTGGATAGAGATGTGAGATAAGGATGAAAGATGAATGGATGGGGGGATACATGCAAGATGATAGAATGGAAAATGGAATGCAATCCTAATGCAATTTTCCATCTTCGAAGCACTGATTTTTGCTATAGCATAAGACACCAAGTGCCAGGGTATGTGGAACCAAGGCGTATTAGTGTCTAATGCATGAAACAAACACAATAGACAAGAAGGCTATCCCAACACCCCAAAGTCGCCATGACTTTGGTCGAGCTAGGTATTAAGATAACCACAAGCACAAAAGGATGCCCCAGCATAACACAAGACCACAAGGATCTTGGTGGGTACTACGTGGGACAACAAGAATACAAATAAAAATAAAAAAGATCAAAATATGCCCTTATGTCGACCAATCAAAACACACCATAATATGATGGATCATGGCGGCCTTGACAAGTGATGATAGGGAGCTCAAATGATAAACAAAAGCCAAACATATCAAAAGATCGCAATCAATTTCAAATGTCCTTTGCCATAGGCTCAAGGGGATAGATGGGATTGATGAGGTCTATTAGGAAGGATGCATCCTGTTGAGACCGATGATGGATACTAAGCTAAAAGATTGATATGACATAGGATATTCAAAACTGATTGGATTTGTTGATACAAGTGAATCTTGTTTGTTAAGAAATAGCTAGATAAGGGCATAGCTTGACGACATGACACAAGACATGAGACTGACACACTCAAAAGACCTAGGGGCTCGGGGGCCGATCAAAGATTAGCCTTGCCTACGTAAAAGCACAAAGCCCTCGTAGTTCGATAAAAGGCTGACGACTGGCCAAGATGGAGACCTTTATGGATGGTAAAGATAGGATGGAAAAAAGGAGCAAAGTGGACAATGGTAATCGATGAGAGAGAATAGATGATAGATGTAGAGGAGCGGAAAGACAGAGTAGAAAGACCGATGCTAGATGATAGAGGAGCCCCGAGGGTGGATCAAGTGATCGACCTAGCCTACGTGAAAGCGCAGGGGCAACGTAGTTTGACCAAAGACCAAAGATAAATGATGGATAAAGGATGATGATAGGATGAGTGGAGGATGAGGATAGGATGAGTGGATAAAAAGATGACACCAATATGATGAGATAGAATAGACCGATTGATGATGACAATCACATAAAGCTCGGGGATGGGATAGTTATCCAAATCATTAAAATGACTTGGGAGGATGATAGATGAGTAATGAAAAGTGATAGGGGAGTGGAAAGATGTTCAAGAGAAGTAGGAGTGATGACAAGTAGATAAATGGCATTGGATTGCATGGAGGGAGGCCTATAGCTAGATACCAATGACAAGGGATTATGAGATGGGATGAGGATAAAGATGAAAGAATGGATAGAGATATAGGGATGGAGGATGGGAGGGATTGTTTGGATGGATAGGAATATAAGGATTGGGAGATGAAAGGGATGCTAGGATAGATGGATACGAAGATAAGGATGGGGAGGAAGGGATGTTGTAATAGATGATGTCTCCAAGGACTATATCACAAAGGAAGCAGATGCCCCCACTCTAGATATGTCATATATGATGAGGCATGAGGGATGGAAGACAAGTGGATGGAAAAATGAGATAACTAGAGGAGGATAGGATGGGTGACCAAGGAATACAATAGAGCATGGATGAAGGGAATGTATACCAAGAGGTGGCCAAAGCATGTATAGATAGGTGCCCTTGTTTTGATCAAGATCACAAGAAGGATGGAGGGTTGGGAGATAAATGGGATATGATGGTAGGATGCAGAAGATAGGTGGGATGGAGGGGATTTATGAAGAGGATGGATAACGGGAAGATGGGTGCATAGTTGGAAGCATACCGGATGGAGGGAATACATATTAGGAAGTTGCCCCCAAGCGCAGATGGGGATTTATGCATGACGCCTGTTTGCCAGGTTTTCATCATGGTACTTATCCAAGGTGCTTGTTTTTCAAGTTTTCACCATTGGACGAATTATTTCTCTTTACTTTTTCTTTTTTTTTTCTAATTTTTTTGATTTTTTTTTCTTTTGTTTTTGGATTTTGTGGATTTTTTGACTTTTTTGGAATTTTGAAATTTTGGATATCATGCAAAAGGAGATGGATAAGGATAAGGAGGTGAATAGGTGGATTTAGAAGACATGTGATAAGGATATGGATGAAAGAATTAAACATCAAGTTCTATGCAAAGGATTAAGAGCCCATGTGTGGAGCGACTATTGGATGTTGGTACAACCTTATTAGGATAAATGGATTATGCAAGAGGATGAATTAGAGGGATTTGAGAGGGGAGATACATGGGATAATGGATGGGATGCTGCAAAGGGTTTAGATGGAATGATGGGGTGAATATGTGATGGGGATATGTGTTCAGGACCAACATTGGCACATGTGGTGGTGGCTGTGAAAAGATAAGAGGATTAATGGATGGAGAATGTGTGGATAATGGAGGAGATGGGGTGGTGAACTTTGGAACATAAGGACCCAAAACAGACTTAGGAGATGAAAGGGGTGTATGACTAGCTTTTGGATTAGAAACTTTGGATGTTCTTATAGATTTTTCACTTGATGGCATTGCATATTTTTTCTTTGGGATCCACATGGTTTTGATCTTTGCGTTGGTGGGCCTTTGTGGCCTATGGATTGGATTTAGATATAGATTTTTTTTCTCTTCACCATGTCTTTTGGAGGGGACATGGGGAGCCTTAGATTCATGTGGATGTTTGGATTTATGCATTTTTTCTTTAACATCCAAAGTTCTTTTAGTAGTAATGGGATGGGTGTGAGAGGATGGATGAGGTGGAGTGATGGAGATGGGATTTTGAGGATTATATGTGGATGGAGGATGCGTGGATATGTGCCTTTGTTGATCCTGATTATGGGATATGCAAGCGAGATGTTTATGATGGGTGACATGGATAGGTGTTGCATGGATGAAATGATGAGGTGGAGGCGGTGATCTTGGGACATATGGACCCAAAGCAAACAGAGTGGGTGGAGGGACATAAGAACCCAAGATGGATGGAGTAGATGAAGGATGGGAGATGGAGGATGGAGGGATGTAAGGACCCAAAATGGATGGATCAGATGAAGGAGGAATATGGATGGTTGTTTTGAGGCGATACAATAGAGGAGGAGGGATGGTAGCATATGATTTGGTGGAGTGATGGAAAGAGCCTATATTTATTTTCGAAGAGGCGCGTTGAGGACATCTAGAGGTTGTACCAATAGCTTTAGATTGTGAGTCTTGGGAAATAGGTCCAAGTCCTTGCATGGAGATTTGTTCTTTGACTTGGATGGGCTCTAAGATACCTTTCTCATGAAAGCCTAGACCTTTTCCTTGATAGTTCATTTTCTTGAGCATGCGATCCATGATAGGATTTGTGTTATTCTGAAAACATGACACGAGTCCATTATTAGGTGGAGGATGATGGGTGGTATATACACTATGTTTTTCTTCTGCGAGGAGGCCACCATGGAAGAATGTGAGAGTACTAAGGGGATATGCAAGCGGTGTGGGGATAGTAGTTTTAGGTGATGATGGGGGATCATGAGAGGGAGATGATGGGATAACAACATTTGGATGGGTGGTATTAGGAGAGGGATCAGGGGATATGATAGGATCTAGATTTGTGGTAGCGGGCTCATGTGATGAAGATGGAGTGGTGGAGACAAGGGGATCATGGGGTGGAATGGATGGGGGAATGTGATCTTGAGGTGAACTAGATAGGATGGTAGGATCTTGATCTGGAGAAGGGGATATGTGGGCATGCTTTGGATTAGACTCTTGGCATGATGCATCTTGTGTGGAGGGAAGGATGACAGAGTGTTGGAGAGACTCTTCAAGTTTGGGAGATGGAAGGATGGAGGATTTGATGTAGTCATCATAATGGATTTGGGGGTCATCGATGGGTTTGATAACTCTTGGAGTAGGAGGTGGATGTTCAACGGATTTAGAGGATGTGATGGTAGGAGATGGGGGTTCAACGGATTCAGAGGATGTGATGGTAGGAGATGGGGGTTCAACGGATTCAGAGGATGTGATGGTAGGAGATGGGGGCTCAATGGATTCAGAGGATGTGATGGTAGGGGATGTGATGGGTTCGATGGTTTGAGTGGTGCTAGGGTTGGTACCATCAATGATAGGTGTTGGGTGGAGAAGGGTCTCATCTCTAATGATCGTGGATGATGGGTTGGGATGGCATGATTCCATAACTTGAAGGTGTGGGGTGGGAGATTTATTCTTTGTTATAAGTCCTTGGAGAACTTCTGGAGTGAAGAACTTGAATGCTCTAGGCTGAGATGGCATGGTAGGAGTGGATGAAGGATTATGGATTGGTGGACTAGGATTAGATGGGGGAACGGGATTGGATGCAAGACTTGGAATAGATGGGGGAATGGGATTGGATGCAAGACTTGGAATAGATGGGGGAATGGGATTGGATGTAAAAATTGGAATAGATGGGGGATTAAGATTAGATGAAAGGTTAAGAAATGGTGAATTAGGACATGAGGATGCGGGTGGTGGATTGTAGTATAGGCATGGGGATGGTGGATGAGGATGGGAAGATTGAGGTGGTGGATGGAGATATTGAATGGTGGATGTCGGATTAGGATAAGTTGATGTGGATGTTGGATTAGGATATGAAGGTACGAATGTAGGATTAGAGTGAGCAGATTGGCATGGAAGATTAGGGTAGTGGGTATATGCGGATGAAGGATTTAGATAGGAGGATGTGGATGGGGGATTAAGATAGGGGTATTGAGATGGTCGACTAGGATAAGAGGATGCGGGTGTTGGATAAGAGGATGATGTAGATGAAGGGTATGATGGATATGATGGATATCCCTTGTCAAAGGTAGCATAAGCAACATGATTAGGCATGGATGAAGACATAATAGGATAACTCGAGGGGGTGATTGGATTTTGGAAAGTGGGTGGAGAAAGCTTACTAGCAATGATAGTGTCAACGGGATCTATGTCATATTCTTCTTGATCAACAAGACTTTCATTATCGTTGTCAATGTAATTAGGGTTTCCCTTGACCACTATTGATGGAGGATAAGGATTCATGATGGTGATAGGATAAAGAGGATGGATGAAAATATTTTGGATGGGAATGGACTAAAGCTCAAATCGGGATTTAGGTTAAGCTCAGATTTGGATAGGATTAAAGCTCAGATTAGGATGATTGGATGATGTGATGGGATTGATTCTGACAATCGACACTGAATTTTCTTCGAGATGGAAGTAGATTGATTAGGTTGAAGGTGATGTGATTGGATTGGATCGATCGATGATTGATAAGATCAAATGATGGATAGGATAAGATGACGAAAGAGGCTGCGAATCCCTGTTCAGAGATTATCTTAGATGACTTAGGATACTGATTGATCAGATAAAAGGATAAATGGATGATTATGGCACCAAATCCACTTTGAGATTGAAAATGGATTGATTGGGCCAATGATAATGATTATCTTAGGACGGATGACAATCTTAAGTGGATGTTGATGATGATGATTAGATCAGACACTTAGGTCAATTTGGATAATAACCTGAAACAAAGTTCAGAGGATTTGGATGGGGAAAATGATGATTCAATTGGAGAAATGGATGAAAGAAAGTGGATGAACAAATACTCAAAATGAGTAAATGATTGATCAGGATGGATGAATGATTATTTAGAATGAGTAAATGATTGCAAAGAATAGATGAATGATTCTTAGAATGAGAAGATGAAAGCTCAGAATGAATGATAGATTACTCGGAATGAGTAGATGATTGATCAAGATTGTAGAATGAGAGTTCAAAATGATTGAAGGTGGTGTGAAATGAATGAATGTTTACTCGGAATGAGTAAACAGATGCTCAGAACGATAGAACGAGAGTTTAGAATGATGAAAGGATGTGTGAAATGGATGAACGTTTACTCAGAATGAGTAAACGAATGATCAGAACAACTAAACGGGACTTTGGAATGATGAAATGCAGTGTAAAATGGATGAATGTTTACTCAAAATGAGTAAACGGATGATCAGAATGATAGAACGAGAGTTCAGAATGATGAAAGGATGTGTGAAATGGATGAACGTTTACTTAGAACGAGTAAACAGATGATCAGAATGATAGAACGAGAGTTCAGAATGATGAACGAATGTGTGAAATGGATGAATGTTTACTCAATTTGAGTAAACGAATGATCAGAATGATAGAACAAGAGTTTGGAATGATGAAAGGATGTGTGAAATGGATGAACGTTTACTCAGAACAAGTAAACAGATGATTGAAATGATAGAACGAGAGTTCAGAATGATGAAAGGATGTGTGAAATGGATGAACGTTTACTCGGAAAGAGTAAATAGATGATAGAAATGATAGAATGAGAGTTCATAATGATGAAAGGATGTGTGAAATGGATGAAATTTTACTCAGAATGAGTAAATGGATGATCGAAAGGATAGAACAAGAGTTCAGAATGATGAAAGGATGTGTGAAATGGATGAACGTTTACTCAGAATGAGTAAATGAATGATTAGAATGATAGAACAAGAGTTTGGAATGATGAAAGGATGTGTGAAATGGATGAATGTTTACTCAGAATGAGTAAACAGATGATTGGAATGATAGAACAAGAGTTCAAAATGATGAAAGGAGGTGTGAAACGGATGAATGTTTACTCAGAACGAGTAAACAGATGATTGGAATGATAGAACGAGAGTTTGAGATGATAGATGAAGGTTCAAAATATATGAGTTTTTACACAGAACAAGTAAACGAATGATTGAAAAGGGAGAACAACTGTTCAGAATGGATGAATGAAAGGTTGAAATGACTAAACCTCAAATGAGGGTTTTGGTTAAGCTCAGATTGGGATTAGATTAAAGCTCAGATTAGGATTGGGTTGAAGCTTAGAATGATTGGATGATGTGATGGGATTGATTCTACACCAAGTTTTTGGGTTTAAAGAACATAAGGTGCTAACAATCAGATTTTTCCAGATTTGGCAATTTTCAAAAATTGTCAAATTTTTCCATTTTAGGAAACCTCACGAACATACTTTTGAGAGTTCAAATTTTTTCCAAAAAATACCCAAAAAAAAGATAGGATGAATTGCCAACTAATATGCCAAATTTGAGACATGAATTTCGAGTTATTGACAAAAATGATTTTTTAAAATGTTGGAAAAAAACACTAAATTGCGATTTTGAAGGTCAAGATGAAAGTTTGATGCCTCAAAAATGTGGAAAAACGGGGTCCAAGGGATTTATAGTCAATTGGGGATCCACATGCCATCTCATAATGCAACCACCCATAAAATTTCAACTCAAACGGACACCCGAGTCAAAAGTTATGGCCTCTGGAAGTTTCAGCATAAAAATCAAAATTCTCAAAATGAAGCCTTGATGATTAGGATGGATGATTTGATGCTGGATATGGACTCTAATGGTGTTCTAAGTGGCACTTATGTGATTTTGGTGATGAAATGATGACTTTCAAAAAATTGTTGATGACGACAAATGGGTGCTCGGAATAGATGAATGACTCTCAGAACGAGGGGAAGAAGATTCGAAATAGATGAATGAATACTAAGAACGAGTGAACGAGTGCTCGGAATTAGGATTGGATTGAAAGATATGATGGGATTGGTGTCACTGGTCAGATTTGGGAACTAGATATGTTTTTTTTTCAAAATTTTCACAGAGGGGCATCTGTGCCCTCCTGGGGCGTCTGTGCCCACTTGGGGCATCTCTGCCCCCTTCTGGGGCATTTGTGCCCACTTGGGGCATCTATGCCCCCTTCTGGGGCATCTGTGCCCTCCTAGGGCATCTCTTCCCCCTTCTATTGTGTCTCTGCCCTCCTGGGGCATCTCTACCCCCTTCTGGGGCATCTGTGCCCTCTTGGGGCATCTCTACCCTCTTGGGGAATCTCTACCCCCTT
The DNA here is from genome assembly GCA_007258455.2 of Sequoia sempervirens. Taxonomy (NCBI): domain Eukaryota; kingdom Viridiplantae; phylum Streptophyta; class Pinopsida; order Cupressales; family Cupressaceae; genus Sequoia; species Sequoia sempervirens. Next base: position 300,297,371 of record VDFB02000015.1, on the reverse strand, counting down.
CTGGGGCGTCTCTGCCCTCCTGGGGCATTTCTGCCCCCTTCTGGGGCATCTATGCCCTCTTGGAGGGGAAGATTCACCCCTTTTCAGGGTAGATTCGGCCCACAGTGGGGTGGACTTTTTAAATGGGTAAACAGGCTGTTAAAATGAAGAGACAGGCGATTGGAATGGGGTGTTGGATAATCGGATTAAGAAAATAGACGATCGGTTTTGGGAAAATGATTGGAATGGATGAATGATCAATCAATCGAAACTAATGATTGCTTAGAATGGATGAATGATAGAAAGCTCAAAATGAGTAAACAATTGATTGGAAAGGATAAACAATTGTTAGAATGAGGAGATGGATGCTTGGAATGGATGAAAGATTACTCAAAATGAGTGGGCAAAAGATTTGAAAAGGATGAAAGACTACGTGGTTAAACAGATGTTGGAATGGCCAAATGAAGGTTTGGAATGATAAAATGGAGCTTTGGAATGATAAAATGGAGGTTTAAACTGATCAAATGGAGGTTTAGAGTGACAAAATGGAGGCTTGGGATGATGAGATAATGGTTGGGAATGATTAAATGATGGTTTAGAGGCTAAACGGATCCAAATGGGGTGATTTCGGGTGCTTAGGAGGGAAAATTTGCCCCTCTGCAGTAAATCAGGGGCGTAACCGCCTCACTGCAAAAAATCAAGGGCGTAATCGCCTCACTAGGAAAAAATCAGGATTGAGGAAATAGATAATCAGATTTGAGAAAATGAGTGGAATGAATGAATGATCAAGCACTCGAAACTAATGATTGCTTAGAATGGATGAATGATTGAAAGCTCAAAATGAGTAAACAATTGATTGGAAAGGACGAACAACTCTCAGAATGAGGAGATGAATGTTTGGAATGGATGAAAGATTACTCGAAATGAGTGAGCAGAGGATTTGAAAGGGATGAAAGACTACTTGGTTAGACGAAGGTTTGGATTGGTAAAAATGGGGGTTTAAAATGATCAAATGGAGGTTTTCAAAGGTTTAGAATGACAAAACAGAGGCTTGGGATGATGATACAAAGATTTTGAATGATTAGACAATGATTTAGAGGCCAAACAGATCTAAATGGGGTGATTTCAGGTGTTTAGGGGGGAAAGTTTTCCCCTCTATAGTAAATCAGGGGCATAATCACCTCACTGCGGTAAATCAGGGGTGCAGCCACCTCACTGCAGTAAATCAAGGGCGCAGTCACCTCACTGCAGTAAATCAGGGGCACAGTCACCCCACTGCAAAAAATCAGGGGTGCAGTTGCCCCACTGCAAAAAAAAAGGGGCGTAGTCGCCCCATTGTGACGTATTCCTTCAAAAAACTCAACAACAATGAATGTTAAATATAGGAACCCATTTGTGGGTCCCACCGAGCGTGCCATAAATGTGATACCAAAATGTTTAACCCTATTCTAAGCAATTAAAATGCAATGGAAAACATAATGAAACACCTCATGATTAGCCTAAGGAATTTGTAAAATGCAAAGAGGAAAGTGTTAAATGAAAATAACTGATTATACCTTCCTTCTTGCAGCTGAAACTCCTTGGTTGGCCCTTGATTTGGATTGATTTGTATGCTCCTTGATGGCTCTTGATATGGTTAAATGGAGGATTTGACTATTTGCTTGTATGCAAATGAAAATTGATGAAATTGATGGCTAAATGAGTGCATAAAATGGCAGCATTTAGTTGCAAAATGGCTAAGTGTTTTTTTTGCCTTAGAGGAAGGGGTATTTATAGAGAGACTTGAATTCTCTAGAGAATTTAATGGTTGGGATTTATCCAACAAGGCCAAGATGAAGGGCTAAGGTGAGTTGAGGACTCACAATCCCTCACATCTTGACATGTGGATTGTGAGAGGGCTAAGGGTGAGATGATGTGTAGATGATGTGGAAGAGAGGTACATGATGTGGAGGAAGGACAAATACCTTCCAAGTACTTTGATGCGACCTTTCAATGATCACATGGGGAGGGGGAAAACTTTGGGAGAATAAAAGTGAATTAAAAATTCACAATGATTGGAAGAATCTAGTGGATAAGACAAGGTTCTCAAAAGGTGGGAATTTGTCACATGTGACTTGATGTGACAAGTCAAAGGTTCTAGAAAATGCATGGGAAAAGGGGATTCTAGGAATAATCAATGTGAATTAAAAATTCACATGGGGAAGAGAGGAGCCTACGGTGAATAAAAAGGAATTAAAAATTCCTTGGGGGGTGGGGAGAGTTGACCAAGGTACTAATTAGGTTTAACTAGTTAGTAATTAGAGGATAATTAGGGGTTAATATGAATTAGAAGCCAACTTGCAAAAGTTGGAGGATGTGACACATCCTAATCAAGGATTAGGCATGTGCACATCCTTAATGAAGAGATTAGGATATGGATTAGGATTAGATGAAAATGACATGTGAGGAATTAAATAAATGTAATATTTATTTAATTCATTTGATGAAAATGGGATTAAGGAGGGTAAGGTATTTAATTATTAATTAAATACCTTAGGGATTTGGCAGAATTAAGTATATTAATTAAATAATAGTAATATTACTTAATTAACTCAGATAAGAGGATGTTTAGATGAAAAGTGATAAATTTGGATAAATTAAGTGTCCAAATTTGGATGTCTACACCTACATTCACAAAAAATAAAAAATAAATATAATAATAAAATTAAATTTATTTAAAATTATACTTTTTGGGAAGCTTATAATAAGGACTACATACTTACAAAAAATAAATTTTAAATGAATTCATTTGATCCCACTAGTTTTAAATCATACCTATAACGGAGTCTCCTTTACATTTTGATAGGTGTAAAGGAGACTCCGTTATAGGTATGCTTTAAAACTAGTGAGGTTCTATCCAAGAGGGTTTTATCTAAGGTTTTAAAGCAGTGCCCTTGCAGTGACCAAGAGGGTAGCCGGAGGCCAAATGACCAACATAGAAACATCTCTTGCACCAAAAAGGGAGCCCCTCATAGTTTTGACAATGTTGGCATTTATGGCTAGCTTGAGTAAAATGTTAGCTATATTGGACATTATTGATTGTTGTTGTTGGAAGAGATTGAGATAATTATCAATGCAAAATGCTCAAATGCCAAGATGCACATGTAAAAAATTTGCCATTAGGCCTATTTTGTCCCTTGGTGAATAACACTCCACCACACAACCCTATTGACAATAAAGCTTAGGACTTCATATATTCATGTGCCTTGCCTATGCTTTCACATGTTGCATACATGTATACCATGACACTTGCAACTACATTTTACTAAAATTGACTTTATGTGATTCTTTGATCTGAATGTCCATATTCTATTTAAAAGTTCCCATTTTCACATGTTGCATTGAATATAAATTTGAAGATTACAACCTAGAGGAAAAATTTTGGTCGATAGGGTTAATTTTAACTAACAAACCTTAAGTATAGGACATCGGTCAACTGTAAAAGTCCTTGGTGCACATGAGAAACTTCTCTTATGTCTACATGGAGCCATGTCTAACACCACATAACCACGTAAATGCTTGAATGTCTCATTCTTATTGAGTATGGCAACACAACATAGTGCACATGTGAAAGATAATAACTTGTGCCAACAAAGGGGTTTAATTTTTTTGTCTTATTTATATTTAAGTTTAGGGTGATGAGTTCAATGGATCATATGAAACATGCATAACAACCTATAATTAAAAAAAAAAAAACTCTTAAGTAAATAAAATAGCTCTTCTTATAATTTTTTAGAAAGATGTATTTAAGATGTCTAGCGATTTTACTTAAGAAATATTTTATTTACTTTAGAATTATTTTATTTTATTTTTATTTTTATAATTTTTATTCAATATTTTAAATTTAATTGTTGCTATTATATTTAATAATATTTATTTCAATTGTATTTAAGAAACATTTGTATTTTTTTTAGACTACATGAATTGGTAAACTTTTTTCATGTGACTGATGACGTTGGTGCAACATGCCCTCCGGTACCATGGGGATAGTGGGGAGGCTAGACCTTGTGACCTCTTTCCTACAATAGGATGCTTTAGCCAATCGAGCCTAAGAAATATTTGTTTTGACAATCAAACTCAACTTCAATTATATTGGTGGTGATTAATTTGATGAAAATACTATACCTTGACAATACAAAATTCCATATGAATTAATACACCATTCAAAAGAAAATTATTTCCATATATAAATATTAGATATTGTTCCCTTGATCAAATCTAAGTCTATAAATATCTTATCATTAAAAAGATTTCGTTCATAATCAATAATTTATATAAAATCAATATAAAAAAATTCATACAAACTTTCAAAATCATAAATACATAATCAATAATTTATATAAAATCAATATAGAAAAAATTCTTATAGACTTTCAAAATCATAAATACATAATCAATAATTTATATAAAATCAATATAAAATAATTCCTACATACTTTCAAAATCATAAATAAAAGAAAAAGTACATAAAATTTATTAAATAGAAACAAGTCAATCAAACTTGAAGATATAATATCTTACATGAGAAGGGAAGAAACAGTCTAACCCAACGCACCTATGACTTAAGTTGTTCAAAATAACGAGTTATTGAAAAAAGAGATGCCAACAACAATATAAATTGAAGATAGAGAAAGAGTTTCTTACATCTCAGCTCAATATTTTGTTTTATTTTTATTTTTTATAATTGTTCAATATTTTATAAATATTTATTTCAATTGTATGTAAGAAACATTTTTTGATAATCAAACTCAACTTCAACTATATTGGTGGTGATTAATTTAATGAAAATACTATACCTTGACAATACAAAATTATATATGAAATAATACAAAATTCGAAAGAAAATTATTTCCATGTAAATCTTAGATATTATTCCCTTGATCAAATCTAAATCTATAAAAAATCTTCTCTTTAATTTTTTTTTGTTTGTAATCAATAATTTACATAAAATCAATATAAAAAAGTTTCTATAGACTTTGAAAATCATAAAATACATAACTAATGATTTTATATAGAAAAAGTTCCTATAGTTTCAAAATCATAAATAAAAGAAAAACTATAGAAATATTATTTAATAGAAACAAGTCAATCAAATTCAGAAAAATATATCTTACATCAAAAGAAAAAATATACAATGTTCCAATGACTTAAGTTGCTCTGATCCTCTGACCTCTAACTCACACAAAACTTTACTAACCAATTTACGCCTCTAAGGGGAAAGGTTGTTAATTAACAACTGGCATGATTTATGGTGAGGGAGTATCTCTCTAGGGGGACTTTATTGGGGAAACCCTAACCACTATAAGATTTGAATCCTCATCAAGAATATAAGATTGTTTTAGAAAAGGAATTCCTTTACTTTATTGTTACCATCAATTTTCTCTGGTTTGATGCCATGCACATTCTTGGAATTTTGAATGCTTATTAGTTGGTTATTTGGCTCTCATTCCACATGTTGAGTTACAACTCATATGAACCAACTAGAACTCATTTGAACCTAATACCTTCCATTTGCTACCAGAGTGTTATAGAATTAAGCTACTGATCCCTCTTTGGCCAACCCATCATTGGTCCCTGTGTGGCTTATTTTTGACACCCCCCTTAAGCCACACTTTAGGTGCTTGGGGCTCCTAGCTTGGATCTAATACCACATTGAAGAATGAAGAATGAAGAATGTCTTGTTTGAGAGACAACAAAAATATTTATAGAAAATGACATTACATTTATCTTAAGTGTAATTATAGAATAGCTATGATAATTACATAACCATAAGTAATGGTTTAAACAATTCAATATAATATGACATGCTATGATAAAAATATTAACAAAGTACTAAGAAAATCTCAACATTGATCAAGGAGCCTTCATCAATCAAGTCAAAAATTAAACAAATCTATTATAAATTGGAAGCCCCCACCACAAGGTATGTTCAAGTTGAATATAGATGGAGCGTCAAGGGGAAATCCAGGTTCATCTGGAGCAGGGGTGATTATAAGGGACTACAAAGGGTTAGTGTTATGCGCTAAGTCCTTCAAGTTGAAAATTGGCTCTAACAATGTAGCTATGGCCAAGCGCTTTTCCAAGGATTAAAGTTGGTGCTCAACTTCAAGCTACCCATGATCCAAATAGTAGGTGATTCCTTGATTTTGTTAAATGCTTTCTAGGACCGTAAGATTGTTAATTGGAAGTTGGGGTATATAGTGAAACAAATATGGTCAATGCTTGATAAGCTAGGTCATTATCAAATTCTCCACTCCTATACTTAGAGGGCAATATGGTGGCATATTTTTTGGCTAATGTAGGATGCAATCAAGTAGAGGATGAATTTATGCATGTAGCTGTGCTAGGTAAGATGCATCCTAAATTAGAAGAACTACTACCAAAAGAGGAGAGATAACTAAAGTTTTAAGGTTTTAGTATTTATCTACTAAATCATGGGTACAAAAGCATAATAGTGTCAAAATGAAGTAAATTTTTTATCATCTTATCTATGTTCACAAGTCTTGAGGTTTCTATCTGTCAGTTTTATTAATACATTTCTGAAGGCAAAGTGTGTCACAAGGTTGTTTGGTGATGGAAGAGACATGTTTGGGGATATTTCATGTAAGTTTAAAAGACGTGTTTGGGAATCTTTCATGTAAGTTTCTAAGGCTTATATTCTAATGTGTTAATAAATCAAATGCTAAGTGTTGAGAAACAACTAATCATGATGAATCAAGCTAGATAGTTGTGATGACTCAAGCCAGTTAGTTGTGATATCTCAAGTTGATAAATCTATTTATGGTGATAATGCATTAACACATGTCAAAGAGTGTGGAAAAATAAGCAAACTGCATAGAAAATCAAAAAGCATGTGCCAAAGATTGGGACAATACAAATGGCATCGGTTAGGTACATAGGTTATCAACACTAACTCATTTGACTGCAAAATCCGACGAAAATTTATGATGAAAGATTTATAATTTGATGTATTGTTAGGATTTGATGTGTAATTTTCAATTTTTAAAAAATTTATACCCGACATTCGTAAATTT
>VDFB02000015.1:300245435-300290219 GCA_007258455.2 Sequoia sempervirens | reverse complement strand
TGAGCTTCCCTTTCCATTGTAGTCCAATAGTACCTAGTCCTCAACAATTTCTTAGTCAAGGTCATACCACTCAAATTTGACCCACAAATGCCAAATTATGTACCTTGGTTAAGGCAGTCAAAGCTTCCTTAGCGTTTAGGAATTGTAACAGGGTTCCTTCAATGCTCCTATGGTATAGGGTATCTCCTAGGATGACAAAATGGGATGACTTTTTGATAGATGCTCTTTTAAGGTTTGGGGTTATATCAATTGGGAGGACTCCTATTCTTAAGTAGGTGTATATATCATGATACTAGGGATCACTAGGACCAACGATTTCACACAAAAATTCAGAGTTTGGTACCTCAAATGCTGGTATGAGAAGCTACTCTACGAGGAATTCTTGCTTTAGGATGTTGCGTGGGATATCTAGTAGCGATCAATGAAGAAATCCTTGAGGATTTCTACTAGTTTCTTGTATGGATTCAACTTGTTGTCCTTCATTTGATATTCATCATTTACCTATTTGATGATAAGCTGCGAGTTTCCATAGACTTTGAGTGCCATGATTTTCCACTACACTACAATTCTTAGCCCTATGACAAGATCATCATATTCTATAATGTTATTTGTGGAAGGAAATGACAACCTGTATGATTTAGGTATGTAACCCCCTTGTGGTGTAATAAAGAAGACCCCTTCTCTTGACCCATGTTGTGTGTAGGATCCATCAAAGTACATTTTCTAGTGATCTACCACACTTAAGTTAAAGATTGATTCATTAGGGAATTCTGATACCAGTGGATTCTTTGAATATATCGGCACTTCTACCAGTTGATCTGCAATTGATTGTCCTTTAATGGCCTTGTGTTCCACATACTCAATGTCGTGTTCTATCAGGATCATAATCCATTTAGCCATTTTCCCTATAAGCGTTGCTTTAGAAAGTAGGTACTTGAGAGGGTCTATCTTTGCAATGAGTTTTATCTAATGTGCTAGCATGTAGTGTCTGAACTTTTATGCTGCAAACATGACAGCTAAGTAGGATTTCTCAATGGATGTGTAATTTAGCTCGTGTCCCAACATGGTTCTATTGATGTAATAAATAGCTCTCTCTTTCCCATTTTCATCATGTTGTGCGAAGAGAGTGCCAAGAGCTGCTGTTGTTTCTAATATATATAGGATCGAGGGTTTGCTTGGAATTGGTGGCATGAGAAATAGTGGTGTGAGTAAGTACTCCTTGATCTTGTTGAAAGCCCAATCACATTTCTTGTTCCATTTGTATGCTACCCCCTTTTGGAGTAGATGAGAATATGGGATAGCCTTGTTTGCTAGCTGTGCTATGAATCGACGGATGGACTAGAGTCTTCCTTGTAAGCCTCTTAGTTGTTTCAATGTTTTCAATGCCTCCATTTTGAGAATTTCCTTGAACTTGGTAGGATCTATCTCAATTCCTCTCATAGATACAATATACCCTAGTAACTTTCCTAATTATACCTCGAAGACACATTTATTTGGATTGAGTCTAACCTTGTATTCCTCTATCCTATTGAAGATGGAGCCCAAAGCCGATATGTGATCCCGAAGTTTCTTCGAATTGGCCAATATATCATCCACATAATCTTCCACAGTTTTTTGAATCATATCATGGAAGATTAGTGTCATGGCCCTTTGATAGGTATCACCTACATTTTTCAACCCAAATGGCATCATATTCTAGCAATATGTTCCCCATGGACAAGTGAAAGTCATTTTGTGTTGGTCCTCCTTAGCTATCATGATCTGATTATATCCTGAGAATCCATCCATTAGTGATAGAATTTCATGTCTTGCTATCATATCCACAATCATATGAATGTTTGGGAGAGAGAAATCATCCCTGGGACATGCTTTGTTAAGACCTCTAAAGTCCGTGCAGATGTGGATGCCCCTAGTGGGATTTGAAATAGGTACAAGATTTGAGACCCATTTTGGATAATCAATCGATCGTATGAACCCTGCATCTAGGAGCTTTTGTAATTCCATGTTGACCAACAATGCTATTTGAGGATGCATCTTCCTTAACTTTTGTCTCACTGGCTTTGCTTTAGGATATACAACTAGGTGGTGAACCACAACTTCTGGATCAAGGCTAGGCATGTCGGCATAGGTCCATGTAAATTTTTTCTTTCTTTCTCTTAGAAACATAGCTACGAGTTCTTGTTCTTCTATCATGAGTGATTCTACATAGAAGGTTATATGTGGCATTTCTTTTATTCCTAGGTTGACCAGATTGCACTTCTCTACTAAGACTACTGACTTTTTTGACGTATAGCATGGAGGGGAAGATTGAATCCTTCATCCTTTGGTGCCTCAGAGAGGTTTTCACCATTGGATGCATCTTTATTTTTATTTTTTTTGGGTGAGAGTGTCACAATGTGTTTTTCACTAAAAGAACTATAGATTATTCTCATATTTTCACTTTTATGATTGAAGGATTCAATCATTTCCCTGTAGTATGAATGTGTGTCTAGCACGATGTCAAACCCGACCTTGTGATCACCATATGGTATAGTATCCTGCAATCCCATGAATTCCAAGAGCACCTCATCATTTTCAAATGTGTCCAAAATTGGTGGTCCTTGTTGGTTGTAATCGATGAGTTGGGGATAGACTAAGTTTATCTCATGGGTTTGGTTGTTTGACTCAAAAGACAGGGTACTAATCATGAGAAGGGAGGAATCCTTGAATAGCATGGGTAAGTTAGTTATGGGATCCTCATCACTACATACATCGGTTATGTCAAAGGTAAAGTTATCTATGACTTGACCTATGGATACTAGTAACTAAAGGGTGGTTTCCGATAACTGAGGGGAAGTTTTGAACTTTTTAACTGAGGGCCCCTTGCCAGGTATGGTTACATCCAAGGCCAAGATTTCTCATACGCTTCTCTAGAATGAGAGGTACTAGAAGACCATTATCATTCTAAGTTTCTTGTTTCTGTTATAGCCAATATCAAGCATCATTTGTAATCCTTTTCTACTTTCATCCATGGGGAGATCAGGTGCAGGCCTTTCATCTTGGTACAACAAGCTTGATATGTCTTTTTCATCTACTATTTCTTGACTTAGATCTCCCTAACATCTGAATCTGGAGGGGTCTACTTTGAAGGTTTGGGATGATGTTTCAGCTGGTTGGGGTTGCCTGTGAGACCTAGGAGATTGAGGTAACTCTCCTATTTTGAAAGCACTTTTCTTCATTTTATAATCCCCACACCCATTGTCTTGGGTAATGACCTTGATTTCAAGATATCAAGAATGGCGGGTTTCTTTGTGTCAGAAGTGGAGGCTAAAGTAGCTAGGTCTACATATGGAGTTGTAGGGCCTTCATCATTCTTCGAGACTTGAGGGATTTTATAGTACTTCACTTCCAAGTTCTTATAGTAATAGAAGGGCTTGAGATCACCATGGACTATGACCTCTTGATTTTGATATGGGAATTTGACACACTGATGGAAAGTAGATGCAACTGCTTGCATCCCATGGATCCATGAGCATCCGAGGAGGATATTATAAGGAAATTCAAGGTCAAGGACCTGGCATGTGGTTTCCATGATGGATGGCCCTACTTGAATAGGGAGTTGAATAGTTCCTTGAGACACTCATTCCTAATCATCATATGCTCTGATTGTGATACCCTTACCCTTTTCAATGGCATCCTCAGAGAATCCCATATTCTTTATTAGTTTGAGCGAATAGATATTTAGACTTGCACCCCCATCCACCAAGACCGTATTGACTTTATTTTTATGAACCAGGACTTCAAGATGGAGTGCACGATTGTGAGATGGTTGGGTGGGAAAGTCCTGATCAAAAAATGTTAGGAGATGTGGGGTGGTGAGATGTCTCACCATAGCTTGGAATTGGTTAGCATCAAGATTTGTGGAGATGGTGGATGAAGCCAATGCTTCCTCTAGGATTTTTCTATGTGTGGGCGAGATCTTTAGTAACTCTATGATGGAGATCTGAGCAGGGGTTCTCTTCAACTGGTCTAAGACATTGTAATAATTAGGAATAGATTTCAGATTTGAGGTGGATTCCCTAGGTGGTTGTGATGAACCAACAATGGTAAATTTTCTACCACAAGTGGTGACTCCACAATCAGCTTTGGCTTCCTTGTTGTTAACAACAATGACCCATTCATCTAGGGAAGCGACAACATGATCATACACATGGTTTACATTGGCATACTTTTTCTTTCCATGGTTGTTCCCTTTGTTATGATCCGACATTGGATTCATGTATATTTTAAGGTCTTGATTTCCGGCTGGTTGTTCATTGTTTATGACCTTGTCATCAATGAGTTCTTGGATTAGATTATTTATCCTCATGAAGCTAGTCAACATGTTTCCCTTGATTTTATGAAAATCGCAAAGGTGATTTTCATTGTACCATGGTGGTTTCACTTGGGGTTCTTGATAATTCTCATAGATGGGGATTTTGATGAGATTCTTGTTTACCAATTTCTTCATGACCAATTCAATTGGTTCCCCAAGGGTTGTGTACTTTCACTTGGGGGGATATTTGTTTTGCGGGGGTGGTCCTCCTTGATTATTTAGATTGTTGACTTGATTATTGGGTGATTGTTGTGATACCATGTTAGCTTGGGTGTTGTTTTGATTTTTTCCTTGCGGTTGTTAGTATGATTGCATGTTTTGTTTTGGAGCATTGATTATGACCTTAGCATCAACCACACCATCATTAGTGACATTTTTGTTCTCCCATGTGTGAGGTTTCTCATTGTAGCTATTGGATGGGCGGTTGTCCTGATATTCTTGATATGTGGGTGTCTCCCCTTGTGCAATAAGGGATCTTTCGATGTTGAGTGCCTTGGGGATCAAATGGTTGTATGTGGTGATACATTGCATCTTTAAATGGAAGGACAATTTTTTCTCGAGATTGGAAATGATGGTGTATATTTTTTGTTCCTCTGACATGGTCCACTTGCTCATGTTGGCCTTGGATAGCCATCATTGCAAGAAGGATGTGAATGATTCCCCTTTATCTTGTTTGAGCATAGATAGTTCCTCTAGACTAACATCCATGCTAATTTTGAATGCTTAATTTTTTATGAATATGTCCATGATTTCTTGGAACTTTTTGATTCTAGGAGGAAGACAAGAGAACCATTCCATGGCGGGCTGAGCAAAAAATTGAGGGAATAGCCACATTGGGTATGTATCATCGTATGCAACCTCCATGCAATGCACCTAGAATTCCCTGATGTGATCTTCAAGGTTTCTTGTCCCATGATATTTGTCAAATTTAGGGATTTCAAACCCCTTTGGGAATGATACCATCACAAGGCTCCTATCAAATGGATAGGAGCACAAATTGCTTTGTGTTTCCATTTTTTTCCTAGATTGGAGATCTAGCACCTATTGCGAGAGAAACTTGATTTGTGTCATGACATCGTTTTGCAGATTGAGAGGTGGAGTGAATGTGTTTTGAAGTTTTTTGATCATTTGGGTGATGGGTGGAGTATTTGGTATGTTGGTGGGAGTTTTTTGCAAGCTCTGTTGTGCAATCAAGGCTTGCTAATATGGCTGCAATTTTTGTTGTTCCAACAATGCTTGGTTTTGGTCTCGATGTTGTTGTGCCAACAATGCTTCTTGTTGGTCTTGCTGTTGCTATGCCATCAATGCTTGTTGTTGGGATAATAATTGGGTTGCTTCTTATTGTGCTTGGTATTATTGCAGGGCTTGCTAATATGCTTATTTCTGAGCTATTTGGTATTGTGTTTGTACTTGCATTTGTTGAGCTGCTTGGTATTGTGTTTGCACTTGAATTTCTTGAGCTTGATATTGGGCTTGTGCCTAAGCTTGAGCTTGTTGGGTGGCTTGTGCAGCCTGTGCAGCTTGAGCTGCTTGCATAGCTTGGGTAGCTTGGGCAGATTTTTGTTTCCTACAACAAAGCTTGAGCTTGGGTAGCCTATTGTGCATGTTGAGCAGCTTGCGTGTTTTGTTCTTGTTGAGCTTGGAACTACTGAAGTGCCTTTTGATATGCTTGTTGAGCTACTTGTAATGTGATGCTATACTGGTTTTCCATGTTTGGTTTTGGTGGTGGTGGTGGAGGATTCAAAATTGTGTGAGATGTTATGATGAGAGGTGTTGTTGGATTGATTTGTGTGGTGGATGATGCAGCTGATATAATAGGTCCTTGGGAGACCACATTTTGAGGTATCGTAGATGATGTGTTGATTTCTTGAGTTTTTTGGATTGTGGCCACCTATTGTTGCAATATCAATGGAATGATCAGAGGATTCAATATGATGGTTTAATTTACAACTGGGGGATTGTTTTTATTTTGTTGATTGAGGTTTGGTAAAGGGGGTTGCCGTAAATTGAGGAGTGGTGTGGATGTTAATGGTAGAGGTGGAAATGGTGGGAAGATGGGTGGTGTGTTCCCTTGAGGAAATGATTATGATGAGGAGTCAAATAGTACCCCTTGCCAAAATAGTCCTCCTTCTCCTTGTGAAGTCATGAGGAGAGAGACTTGTGTGTTAAGAGGATATGCCGATGTTGCGTGAAAAGAGGATGGATTGTTGGGGTCATGAAAGGTGAGCGAAATGTATGGGTGTTTCAGATTTTGAGGAATGGATTGACCCAAGATGGTGTTTGCATCCAAGTCTTGGTTGTTTACAAGGGGGTGTGTTTGAAGAGCATGAAGTAATGAGCTCCCCTTGTTGACAATTGGTTGAGTTGGAGCAATAAATGATGTGATTTTTGGGATGGTTTGAATGATGCTTTGAAAGTATGGTGTGAATGAGACTGGTGGCATAATACCAAGAGGTTTCTCCATAGGAGTGCTCACATCATAGTTAGAAGGGAGTTTAGCCCCTTATTTTTCCAATTCTAGCATGTATTGTGAGGGATTAAGTTTCATCATGGAATTGACAATTTTGTGAGTCTCAGGATTTTGGACAATTTCAATGATTTCATCTTCATCCATAGAACATTGTTGGTGATGTCTTCCACTTGGCCACCTTCTTCTTGAGAATCTTGTGGAAGTGGAGGAAGATTGAGTGTGGGATTGCTAGACCCAATGGGATTGATTTTGGGTGTGGTTTGACTCAAGTCACTTGAAGTGGATGTTTCTTTTTTTTTTCCATGTTCTTGTGTTGAGATCTAGTTTGGACCATAAAATAAGGATCAATTTTCAAGAATGTGGGAGGTGAACCTCTAACTCCCTAGATTGATCTAAACTTTAGGTACAAAAAAGAAAGTCTAAGATTTCAAGGATCAAAAGATGGTGATGAGATAATGAAAGATGGATGATTTGTGAATGTTTGAACACTTAGGAAACCTTGAAGGAGATACTAAACTTTAGGACTTTTGGATTGATGTTTGATTTGATTTTGGATCTTGATTTTGATTGGATTTGGTTTGGATAATGAAATCATAAACTCTAAGAGGTTGGATGTTGTCCTAGAGTAAATTTTCCCACATGATGATAATTTAACTAGGTGTGTGAAGAAGGATTCATCTACAAACACCTAGTCAAACAAGATGATTTTGATTTGTTTCAAGAGGATTTTCCCAAAGTTTAGTATGAAGGATTTTTTCAAGATTTCCAAGAGTTGTTTGTGAGGTGGATTTTGATTTTGATGTTTGAGGGATAGATGAGAGTGTTTATTTTGATCCTAAGAGACTTAGAGAGACTTTTTTTTACTAGACCTAGGTGTTGAAGAACATGCTATACTTCCTATGTGAGATACTCAAACCTTTGAAAAAGTCTTAGGTTTTGACAATAGTAAAATGAATACAAATTGGGATTGTTATTTGATGTACATTTGTAAAAGTTGAAGGTCAATCTTTCTATAAATTCATAAAGCATAGACAAATGTTTCTTGCAAGATTTTTGACTAAGACCTTTGGATTTCAGATTTTGATCTTTTGGGAAATCCTTTGGAAGAGAACATGTGTGGGGTTCATTGTTTCTTATCTTTTCTTAATGATTTCTTTTTACCACAAACACTTTCTTGATTAGATTATCAAACTAAATGTTTAATATCCCAATTTCTTTTCATCCCACAAGGTCCATTATGTGGAAATCAAGGAAATCAAGGCAATAGTTCCCTAATGTTGACTTTAGTGAGAGAAAATTGAGATACAAATCCAAATACTGAGAATCCTCTAAGGATGGAATCCCTAGGGCAAGCAATAGCACTTGAATGTTTTTCAAAGGTATTTGCTCCTCCTAAAGGGTTTGAAATTTTATGACCATGGTTGAATGTTTGTTTTCCAATGTTTTAGATCCAAGCAAAGTGTTTTGATTCCAAAATAATGCACAACTCTAGGATAGAAAGAGACAATATTTGTTGAATTCCCACTTGGATAAATCTAGTTGTGCTTAGTCTTGGTGGATGATTGAAAGCTTGACCACACTAGCTCCCCTCCATGACACTCACTTATATGGGTCATCCAAGATTTTGTACCCATGAAAATCCCATGTCATACTTCTCATCTCTACCAAGAACTACAAGAATGTGGGACGAATTCAGAATGACCATTCTTGCACCAAAAAATAGTAAGGATTTTGGCCTCTAAACAAATTGGTTCTTAGTCAGGGTGATTGGGGACATGGCACCTTGTGAGTGTCCAATAAGCCACTAAAGGATTTAATCAATCCTACTAGGGGAACTTATACTTTTTAAGGTAGTACCCCATTCTGAAAGACACTATACAATTAAGGCCTACATACCATGATGACTTGACAGTTTAGTCTTATCCATTTGTATACCGGCCTGAGTGAAAAAATGGTTGGAGTCACCTTTGAATTGGTCTTAGGAAGGCCCCTCTAAAGGTAAAGAATAGCGAGCAAGCACATCCATATTTTGATCAATATTTGTTTGTGTGAACAAAGAGAGAACACACACAATATACTCAACTCACACTAGCAAGATTTTTTTAATTTTAAGAGCTCAAATTGAAGTGTGGAGGCAATCTTTTATACAACTTAATATCACCAAAAGAATTTTGATTCTCAATATCACCACGAAGTGTGAGAGAAGTGCATAAACCTTTTAAATGATATTACTTTGTAAAAGAGATTACAAAACACAAAATGCACATGTTCATTTTAACCTCAAAAACAAGAATGGGTTCTTTTTAAGCACCAAGATGAAGTGTGAAGTTTTTTTGTTCAATTTTTAGATCCAAACCAACTCTAGTAAGTTCCTAAAGTTCTTTTTAATCCCTTTGATTATTCTTTTTAAGCTCAAATGAAAATTATTTTGAGTCATAAAACTTGAAGATAACAAAAGCCTTAATATGGGATTATAATTGCTCCCAAAGTGTTTACAAACACTTGATACAATCAAGTAATGATGCCATAACAAGTCTTGTCTTTGCTTCCTCCTTTCCACATTTTGATCACTCCAACCTACAAAAACTAGTTAAAACTATAGAAAAATAGAGCCAAAAACTAGTTAGAAGTCAAAGATGATCAAATAAAAAAAGCACATGTTAAAAATAACTTGAAATCTAACTTTTACCCCACCCCAGCGACACAATCCACAAAGGCGTCACATTTTGGAGCAGGTTAGTGGCACTTTGGTGAAACTAGCAATGCTCTGTGGAGAAACAAAGACCACATATGTGTTGTTGTTTCAACCAGCGGTGCACTTTGGAGTTTGATTTGATCCAGGCTAAGGAAAATGACAAAAGCGTCACAATTTGGAGTGCAGACAATGTTATTGGACTAATAGCGACACTATTTGACCTATGTAGTGTTTCCCTTTCCTGTAGACACACAAAAAATTGAAAAATAATAGAATTTTCACAAAAAAAATGTGTTAGATTCTCAAGATTTTCTCTCCTAGTGCCAAAATGTGAATGGTGGATCTAGACCTGCATAAACATGAACAATAAACACAATATTAGTAAATTATACAAATCTAAACCATCATTCCCCATGCAATTCATTCAAATGTCAAGAACAAGAAACAAAGCAAATAAACCAAATGAAAGTTATCTAATCTTGCTGAAAACATTCAAACCCTCAATCCCATGGGGGAATTGGTGCTATTTTGATGTGGAAAATAGCCCTTTCCTAATTCCTTACAAGCTTTAAAGATGATGAATGATACTCCTTGACAAAATTTGAAATAACCTAGCTATGGTGGATGAAAAACTATGAAAACTTGATGAACAATGGATGAAATTGCATAAAAATGTGTAGATAATGACTTTGTATAAGTTGTGGATCCAAAATTAGTAAAAGAGCTCTCCATTTATAGGAGAGAAAGATGGAAGAATGAGCAAAAAGGCATTGTGCCACTTGTCAACATGCTAGTGGAAGGAGGTGGAGCACATTTTGATGAATGTGCAAATAAATGCTATTAGGTGGATATTTGAATTTGAAGAAGTGACATGTTGGAGGGAGATGTTGAAGAGGAGTTATTTCCACTTGGCTCAAGAGAAAGGACTTGTAAGAGTCATAAATGCCAAGTTGGAGGATAAGACCTTTGGGAGGGAGATTTCAAATTTGAAGAGTATTACAATTTGATGCCCTTTTGAATGAAAATAGATGAATTTATAAATCAATTAAATTGATTTACTTGTGAAAGTTGCAAAATATATAGGATTTGATGGATTAGAGTTAGGATTAATCATGATTTGATTAACTTAGATGAAGATTAGTTGATTTGACACTTTGAATTAGATTTTTGGATTTATTTAAATCAAAATGAGAGGAATAATGAATATGAGACTTAATTAAATAAATTTTGATTTATTTAATTAAAGGGGATGATGTTAGATTTAAATCAAATAAAGTGATTTATTTAATTAAAAGAGGAACATTAGAATTAATAAAATAAAATGATTTATTAATTAATAGAAGATAATAATTTAATCAGATAAAATTGATTTATTTAATTAAAAGATGAAATGTGATGAATTTAATCAAATAAAGATTATTCGGTTAAATGGTTAGTAAAGGAGATGATTCAAGACGAACTGGTGTTAGTAAATCAAGATCAGGTGCATGAGATCAATCAATATAATTTACATGTCTACACTTTCCACCTTCATTTTGAGCAAGGCTTGTATGGTTGAAACTAGATTGCAAAAGAAATTTTGATCAATGGATCTCTTTCATGATGATGATGACCTTTATACACAAGAAACTTAAACTTTGGTACCTCTTCTAGTGAACCACCTAAGAAATCTACCAATCCTTTTGGAAAATTCCTCATAAGAGACCCACATGGACAAGTAGTTATAGAGGAAGTCGAAGTAGCCTCCTAAGACCCAAAGGTTGCATCACTTGTAGATGAGATAGTTCTATTAGACCCCCAAAGGTTCTTGGCCAAAATTTTGCATAGTGGTGCTAAACTATCTCAGGGCTTTGATGTAAACACACTTCAAGTAGCACCCACTGCAAACCAACAAAACCAGGGGCTTTTAATATGTCTACATCTAGTGGTTCCAATATCCCACAAACAAATGCTTTTATGCCACATGAGGCTCTAACCCAAAATTCCACCTATATTGTTGTAGCCTTGTTTGGAATGCAGGAAATCATACAATCAAGAACACAATCCACAATGTAACCAATAAAATAGTCCCTAACACAGTCAATGTCACAACCTCTTGGTTCTACACCTAATCCATTTAACATGATAAACATATCTTCAAATCCATTTGGAGCCTCAAATGCCACAAACACCACATCATCAACTCCATTTGGAACATCTAAGGCCTTGAACGCCACATTATCAAATCTTTTTGGCACAAATAAAAGGAATAGAGCTTATATTCATGGAACTAAGAAAAATACCAATGTGCCACAAGGTCTTAGCATAAAGGTTCCCCAACAAGTAAATACACAAGGTTCCTTCCAAGTCAATAGTCAATACACACAAGGTCCAAACACTTCTAATCCTATCCAAATGTAATATAATAACAATACCTCATACATTCCAACTCATACCACACACACACACCACAAATCCAAATTAAAATTATAACTCAAACATTTACACCACAAATCCAAATTCCAAACACAACTCAAACATCTATACCTCATATCAACACCAACATAACATCCCATGAAAATGTTGGATTGCAAAACACGAGTTTGGGACCTTACCAAAATGCAGTTGTAAATGTCGTAGGCATAACCCTCACACCATATGATGTCCTAGCCAATAAAATGTTGACCTTGCAAAAGCAAGTAGAAACCATGACACTGTCAAACAAGAAGACATACTCTATCCAAGAGTTGTGTCCTCATCCATTTGATAGGAAATTATACATGCCTCCTCTTCCTCCAAATTTTGTCATGCCAACTTTACCTAAATATAAAGGAAGAGGAAACCCCATTGAGCTTGTGAGGGAATTTCATACAACCTTGATTGACATTGCTTCAGAACAAACATACTTAATGAGACTATTCCTAGAAGTCTCACAGGACATCCTTTAGACTGGTTCACCCACCTACCAATAGGAATATGATCATGGGACGAACTTGTTGACAAATTTATCACCCAATTTTCTTTCAACATAAAAAATGACATCACTATTGCAAATTTATGTCAAACTAAACAAGAAGAGGGTGAAGCTTTTATAACATTATTCTAGAGATGGAGAAGTTTAGCTAGTTGCTATCCTATTGAAAGTCTTGAAAAATATAAAATTATCATGTTCATGCAAAACCTGAACACAAACCTAAAGTATGCCTTGGGAAACCATTGTTGTTCCACATTCACTAACCTTGTTGAAAAAGGTTCCATTCTTGAGAAAACCCTTATCGCTAAAGGGGAAATTAAAACATACCAAAACATGAAATTACCAAGGGACATCAAATGATAAAAACAAGTTTTGGTCCCCTAACAAGAATGTGACAAAAAATGGAGTCATAGACACCAAAGCTATGAATAGAGCAGGTCCCACATTGACTCTCAAAGCACCCAACATAAACAATAACACATCGTATGTCCCCAACCAAGTAGCTAATGTGATACAAAATAATCAAGAATGGGGACCCCCAAGACAACCAAGGAAATTCCCACAGAGATAGTACACTCCTTTATCGAAACCAATTGAATATGTCCTGAAGAAACTAGTACAATCAAATATTAATATACAAATCCAAGAATCCAAACCATATGAACTAGGACAATTCAAACCCTCTTGGTGGGATGAAAATTCCTTTTGTGACTACCACCACATCAAAGGGAATAAGACCTCATCATTCCATTAGTTGAAGAACATGATTCAAGACCTAATTAAGAACGATACCATAGAGATTGAGGGATAAGATAAAAATTCCAATAAAGACCATATGATTTTCAAGAATCCATTGCAAGACCAAGGTTCCAAAAAACCCTCCAGTTTAGGTCAATGGATAGACAACCATGCTAATTATACCAATGCCTCTTTGGACTACACAATTATTAACCACCATTGAGCTACTAATGATCACGTTAACACAATCACCACTAAGAAGTAGTCTGAATGTGCTGTCACCAATCGTAGGGCTAAGGTTACCATATCTAGTCCTCCTTCAAATCAGCCACAATCCAAAGTCCAATACAATCTTGTTGACCAATTGGATAAGACACCCACACATATTTCCATCCTTGAAATTCTATGTGTATCACCTGAACACAAAGCTATCCTTGATAAGGCTTTGATAGAAACCTCTGTCCCTACCAACTTGGATGTCAACCAATTTGAAGCCATGATTGGATATTTGGCCATCTACCACCATGCATTTTTTCTGACAAAGATAACTCTACACCCAAGTCAAACCATAACATGACCCATTACATCTTGAGGTCTTCATCAACAAACACAAGGTCAAATGATTCCTAGTAGATGGCGGAGCTAGATTGAACATTTATACTTTAAAACTAGTGAAGGCATTGGGCCTCTCTAAAGCATGTGTGGATACAACTAATAGCATTGTCATCAAAGCCTATGATGATGGAGAACGTTTTTCTGAGGGTGTTATCACACTACTTATAAGGTTGGACCTATAGTACTAGATACCACGTCATTCCAAGTCCCAAATATTGAACTACCATACAACCTACTTCTTGGCTAACCATGGATCCACATCATGAAGACCATACCATCCACATACCATCAATGCCTCAAGTTTCCTCACAAAGGAATTGAAATTATAGTCGTAGGAGATCCCAACCCCTTTCAATATTGCAGTAATCTGAGAGGGACTACTCAATTCCAAGTGCTTTTCAACCAAGAGGCCTCACCACCTCACTACATTGATCCATCTTCATTGACCAAGTCATCCACTCTATTTATCGTGCCATAAAACCCCATGATTCAAGTCCATGACATGGGATGTGGAGAATATCGTATGAATAATTTACCAGTGAATGACAATGCTAATGCTATTGAGAAAGATTAGAATTCCAATAATGATTCCAAGATAACTATAGAAGGAACATAAAAAGATGGCCATGCTTGGATTGAAACCTTTTGGGACCCTGATAATACATCAACCTTTGCCATATCCTCTTCCACTCAAACTTTTCATATCTATGACAACCCCATGTTTGACCATAATATCTATGGTAATCCACTTTTTGATCATGACCTCGCAGGGGATATCCAATCATCATCCTTCCATCCCACCTACCATGGTCTAGGATATACATCTTCTATTTTCACCTCTACTAAGCCACCTTTCCAAGTCATTAAGGATATGCAAGCTTCCTTTAACATTAGTAGTATCGAAAAGGATAGTCCCAAAGACTCCATTGATGGCATTGCCACTCTCGTTTGTCCACTAGACATTCTTGTCACTCCACCTATTTCATCCATCTCACTCTCATCAATCCACATCATAGACATGGATCAACAAGCCACAACTCAAGAAAAGAATAAAGGCAAAGATCCAATGAACGAGCTATCTATAAAAGGAGATCAAGAATCAAGAGACACAATGAAAATAAGAGAAGATCAAGACAAGTCCCTTAGCCAAAATAAAAATATATTGGAAAAATAAAAAATAAAAGAAGATCAAGGAAAGCCCCCTAGCAAAAATAAAAAGCTATCGGAAAAATCATAAATAAAATTCAAAAGTGAAAGCAAGCAAAAGTTAATCTCCAAGTATGCCTCTCTATCAAAAATCACTGGGGGCATCTATCAAGGAAAAAAATCAAGAAAGGAGCTTGTTGATCCAAGGTCTCCATCCACATCACTCTCACTCATACCATATATTCCATATATTCCATTCCACCCATCCATGTTCACATATCTATCATATCATTCCACCTCCATTCATGATGCCTTTCAATGTGTCTTTGATGACGACCCCTTCACTTACTCTAACTCGTTGGTCACCCAAGCTCCTTTTTGACTAAAGCCTGATGGCCCATGTAGTGTGCACATTAGGGATCATACCATTGCCTCTTTCATCCACCACATCTATCGTCCTTCATATTTTCCACTCATACTCCTTATCCCGATTGGGTCCTTTCATCCAACACAGTCATCCACATAGGATCAAGGCATTTTCAAGGCAATTTATGGATCTGGAACTTATCAATTCTATACCTAGCTTCAGAGAGATAAGAAAAAGTCCTGAAAAAAATACAAAAAAAAAGAAGAAAAATCTTGAAAAAAAATACAAAAAAAAGAGAAAAAGTCTTGAAAAAAACATATAAATAAATAATCATCATCAAATTTATCACAACCAATGATCTTATACAGGATGTTTCCTTCTTGAAACCAGACCATTTCACTATCACACTTTGTCATTTGAATTATACAGGTAGTTGCATGATTGAAACCAGACTTGACATCTTATACAACATGTTTTCTCTCCTAAAACTAGACATGGTCAAAATAATCAACCCATAACTTCATCCCTTAACGCACTGGAAAACACTTATTGGCACACAATTTGAATGGTTGTTGATCTTGTTGGTCTATTTTATCTTATCTTTTGGATTTTCTTTGGTCATGTTACTAGCTACCTCGAGGATGTCCCATGAAGGATTTAGAGGAGAGATGATGTCTCATGACTCATCTTTTATTTGACTGTTGTCTATGGTTTGTCTTGACAAAAAGATTGGGGCAACATGACCCTTCATATGAGTTAGGACATTCCTTGTATGCGGCTGTCTATTTTACAAATGGATGACCTTGCACACCTAGGTCTATGCCATACCATGGTGTTTGTTGTTCATTTGTCATATTTTACTGTCCAATGATGATTAAATGCAAAAGCCTTACATAGCAAACATATATCTGCAAATTATCTCAACTAGTACTATCTCAACATCCATGTCTTCCATGCTAACATCCATATCTTCTATGTTAAAACATTCATCTTTTCCACTCTAACATTTCTTCTATTCTACAATTTCAACATCCTTATCTATTTTCCCCTATTCTCTTGTCCTTCATCTTCTAGTCCTCTCATAAATTTTGAGAGAACACTCATATTCTTTGAACCTTCCTGTCCTCTCGAGGGGGCATACCACTACCTCCTCATCATCCTTCCTCATTTTTCCTTCCATTGGGGCATATTTTATTTTCTTTGACACAACACAATAAATTGCACTGTATCAAAAAGGGGCAAATGTAGACACCTATAAATTATCACTAAACCTGTGAATTTATTAAAACCCCCTTTTCACCTTTGATAATTAAATAATCTTAATTATTTAATTATTACCTAATGTCATAAATTCTTCTATTAATTAAATAATACAAATTATTTAATTAATTCATTTTAGCCTTTTCTGACACTAATAAATTAAATTCTATTTAATTAAATAACTTATTTTCCTCTAACTTTTTGAATTAAATTTCTATTTAATCAAAAAGTGAACTTGATTTTTTCTCTTGCAATGACATATTGTTTCCATTATTTCAAAATGCAATTTCCCTCTTTGAACTACTTGATTTTGTCAAAAAATTATTTAGTTTCCTCTTTCTCCTTCACTTTCGATCTTATCTCGTACCGTCTCGATTAATTGCAACCATTGATCAAAATAAGAATCTTCTAATCTCGACCATCCATTTTCCATCCCTCTCAATAAATACCATTGGCATTTATCATTTTGACAATCTAATAAAATATTGAATATGCTATTGTGCTATTGAGATAATATTTTTCTTCAATATTTTGCTTTGTCCAGACATAGGCTTATCATTACAGGTTACAAATCTGAGGGCATCAATCATTTGGTAGCAAAATGGAGAAGAGCTATGGAGATAATTCAATGGATACATGAAGGATTAAATGAGATTGTTTCATTTTGTTTTACACTTTTATGTTTTCATTGTTCTCGATAGTTGATTGGGGTTTTGGTGTTTGTCGATTTAATAATTCTTTAAACTTGAAAATCTAACCCTGATACATAAATAAAGGAAACCAACAAAGTTCATGCCATCTAAGTCTTAGTGTTGTGCCCTACATAACCTAATCGACCATACAACTTTAGACAATATTCTAACTAATTATGACCATTCTAAGCAGATTATGAAATCTAGAACACTGTGAGTTGACTAAATGCAAGTAGAGACTTTTGTATCACTTTGACCAAAGTTTTTAATATAATAGACTCTTCCATGGGAAATGCATTCATGTATTCACACACCTCTATCTTGACTTGGAAATGACATTCATCCTATAGTTCATCACACATTTGACTCATTTGACTCATCAACTAATTTATCATGAAGATTTAGGACCAACTATGTATTTCTTTTTATTGTTGGTAAATGACTAAAGTTATTGAATTATACTTCTGACAATGAACTTCCTTTTTGAGTACTCCTAGTTCATGGATCTTGGCTACTGCCACATGCTCATTTGTCCTTACAATTAATTCAAGAGTGTAATACTCTCTAAATTTCAGAGCATAAGACTTTTTAACTCTTTTACAGGTTATAGTACATTCTATTAATGACACCTCCTGCCACTAACTCATATTTTATGTCTATCATTGAAGGGTCTTGACAACTAGTAATACAAATAAATAAGAGTTTTATCCTCTTTCAACAAAATAACTTCATTATAAATATTTTTGTTTTTTCGATGTTTTCTCTTTCAAATTCATTCAAGAAAATATTTTATAAGACCAATGAAGGTACAACATGTTATCTATTTATTTTTACAAAAGTAATTATATATATACAAAATCTATGTCATAAATACAAACTCCGAGTAAAATCCAATTACTCACTACCATAATAACAGTCTAAGCATCAACCTTTTCATATGTATTTATAAATGTATCCAAAATAGATTATACACTTATATCTATAAATATATATATTAATACATATATATATATACATAAAATATATATCAATATATACATATTTACACATACACACATATATCAGACATTTATGTTTATGAATAAATAAGAATATTTCTATTCATTTCAAACCAACAGGGTAAATGATTAAATTAAATCATATACAACTGTTTCTTCCTGAACTTGAAATCCATTCCCTTAACCGTGATACAATGCAAAACTAGCACGGTAATAATAATTTTTGTATTTAGAATTATTTTCTTTGTTGTTCAATGTAAATGAATAAAATATTTTTAAATGAATTTATACGCAAACAATTCATTTTCCTTTGCACGTGAATATGCTTCTATGCTTAAATTTATTTATCTTTCTAAGTTCTGAATGCATATCATTTTATTACCAAGAAATAAAATGAGAAAAATAGATTTTAAACATGCTTGGAAAATATGTTACTCTGCATCTGCAAGCTTAATCTCCTACGCATGGCCAGCAAACACTATACTCTTCCCAAAACCTTCTCCTTAACCCCTACGCTACCACAAAACTCATGTCTGCCTTCCCAAATACTTAAATTTGTCTTCACAAATGCATACACCTTCCTTCACAAATACTTACGCCTCCTCCTAACACTAAACTCCCCTCCCTTTATCTATGCGATTGTAGTTTTATATCACTCCACTATGCAATAAAGGAAGGCATTAAAAACTCTTTCCATGTAAAGAATAGTGCCAACTCTATGCATTAAAGATAAGTTAATTGAATAATAAAGTTAACTTCATTCCACTATGTATTAAAGATAAGTTAATTGCCTTTCCAACTGCAACATCCATAATAACTTTTATTATAAATAATGATTATATATTTTATATATATATATATAATTTTTTAATACATTTAAATAATAATCAAATAAACCTTTACAATTAAAAGGTAAACAAAAAATGATGATCTTGATTAATGTTATCGCCTCTTGACTGTTGCTAGAGACTAGCTATAGGTCGAGTATGATTTGAAGATATCTTTACGACTAGAACACACAAGTCAAGACACAAGATTAACTCTTTGACAACATTGGGAACAACTTACCCAGATTTGACGCAAGACCTATGTGGGTGTGTGTTTGACTCAAGATGGAAATTACCCATTTGTTCACAATGTCTATACATTTCTCTTCGGTGATACTCTCCCTCTCCATCTGGGAGGGAAAAATTCTTCCTATATTCAACTTAGAAAGCCATCACAATTGTTAGTCTATTAATAGCCATGATATCATAATCATTAATCAAAAGTAATAATCATCACAATTCTCTGATCCTTTAATGAAAAATTATATTACATTATGATTTTATCTAAAATATAATTAAAATAACATCATCCATTCATGTCTAGTTAAATACATATTCAATGTAAAAGTTATAAGTAACTGCAAGCCAAAATTTGGGGTGTGACACCAATCTTGAGCAGAATTATCTATAAAGGTTGAAAGTTTTGGTAGCTTTAGTTCTATGCTTCCTGTGTCCCAAGATGTTAGGGTAGTGGCTTGGTGGGAAAGTTTCAAGGGTTCACAAAGGAGATTGGTAACCTCAAGTCACCTCCTTATCTCTTTTTAAGTGTTAATCATAATATTTTATTCCATAAATTTTTTAAGTCTTTCACTTGTGCCCCCTTGAATTGTGCATTGGTGTATGTGCCAAGAGTATAATTGCATTATTTTATAATAGACTAGGCATACAATATTGTAGTGTGGGTTGCTTGTTGCCACATTTGTATCATAAAAAATACTTTCTCTATTTTTGGCATTAATGTCTTGAGTGTAAGATTTGGGTAGTACATTGCTTAATTTTTCCTAATGAGACCAACTTATTTGTGTCATTGGAAATCACTTGGGATTGTTTATTATTTTTTGAGTATTTGGAAGGTTTTAGAGATATGTTCATTGTGTTTTGGATAAATATCTATTTGATGATTTATTCCCTTATATCTTAATTGATAATATACTCTTCTAAGTATCTCTTTTCTTCTTGTAAGATGAGACTATGATTAGATAGTAAGTAATGGGGTAAAAATATTGGAATTATTTCTCATTATTGATGATGCATATGCCTTTGAACAACATTTTTTAATGTGGCATATTTCCATTTTCTTATCTCACCTTAAATGGAATCAAGAGGATATTGATATTTAATGTGAATTATCTACCCCTCTATTGTAACTAAGAAAATAATTATGTTCATGCTTTTTTATCACTTATCCTCCTAGTTGTGCTAGCACCTTATTAAAGTGATAGTTATTTTTTTTTATGATAAATAAAATTATCTCCTTTCTTACGATTGATTGTATAGAGAACCTACTTAATTATATTTCTATTCCCTCTTTTACAAATTCATTTATATACAATGAATACATGAATAAACCTCATTAATAAAACCTTGAGTGTTTATTATTTCATATTGGTTTTGAATGCGATATGTGGTTTTACTCTCTTTGGTGATGTCCTCATGCATTTACATGTATTACTAGTAGATTGTATAATTTATCTAACTTTAGTTATCTAATTATAAGAGCACTTAAGGTGGGAAGATCCTACTTTATCAGAAGGAACTACCATGTAGCTTTGTTAATATATGTCAATGAATTGGAAATTGATTCTAGTGAGTTTAGATGTATGTTATTCAAATCTTGACCTAATGATTAAGAATATACTTGTCTATTAATTTCTTCTAATCATACCTAACTTTTATATTCATCATAATATATAAGGAATTAAAATAAAGAGTTATCTAGAATCTCAATATTTGATTTAGCTTCCATAGTTTTGTTATCTTTTGTCACATTATAATGCATGTGATGTGGTGGATGGAGAGGCAATATACCTCTACTAGCTTGTATACATTGTCTTATGCTTCTATATCAATTGTGTCATTTTAGATTATTACACTCTTTCCTTTTGAGGGAATATGATGTTCCCTCTTTGTGTGTGTCACGTACATGACTATTTCACATACGTAGAGGAGTTTGTTCTAGTGATGTTAAGGCGTCAATAAAAATTATGCATGTTTGTGTGCAAGGTAAATCTATAGTTAGTCATATTTTCAACTAATAATGTTTGATATTAAGATTAGGCATTTATATAATATAATCCAAACAATAAACATGAGAAGATATAGTTAGTCAAATTTCATTACTAAAATGTAAAAATAGCATGTGTAGGAAAACAAGTTAAGAGAAGAAACAATGTGTTATATAGGAGATATTTGAGGAATGGGTAAATGTGGAGGTTGGGCAATATTTAAGAAACACATTACGTTTTAATCAATGATTATGTTGTGTAAAAGAGACACTAAATTGAGTGCAATACATAGTGAGATGTAATGTCCCCATTTGAATTAAATCTAGTTGGATTTCAGCTCATTTTTCATATTTTTGGTGAGCTAAGGTAAATGAAAAGAAATATTTTATTCAATATTTATTTTGGTCCCTTTTTAATTTTATTCTTGGGAATTTGAGCCAAAAAAATATTAAATATTATTCAAAGTACCCTGTGGAGGCATTTGTCTTCTCAAGAGGCCCCATTTTCAATCAAGAGCTATTTTTAGATGATTTCTGATTGTTGTGATAGGAGTTTATGACATCTTATACTTGTTGAGGAGTGCACAAGACATGCTGCATAAAATGTTGAGGTACATTTGAGACATCAAGAAAAATATTAATGATGGAAAGATTTACATAATATTTATATCATATAACATTTAACTATGTATAATCTATTGAAGAATTGAATACTTAATATTTAGTTATATAGTTTATTTGATCAAATAAATGAAAATAGACTTATAATATGACATAAATAAATAATGACTATTCAATTCATAGTTTTCAAAATAACACATACCACCTATATATTTATAAGTCAAGATGATAGAGATGGAATTTACTATAGTAATTTTACATCTTATTGGTACTAAAAAGTAATAAATATGTATTTTTTAGTAAACACAATAAATATCTTACTATATTATATTTAAAATAGTTTTGACAATGAAATCAACTTTATTAGTACTTGCCTTAGGCATAGTACTATTGTAATGAGTTTGGATTTTTTTAGTTAACTAGTTATTAATAATTTAATTTTCAACCAATCAAAAACAATATTTAAACAAAAATTAAAATACAATTCAATTTTGTAAAGTCAACTTGCTGGTATTGGCATGGTGTGATGGTTTAAAGGTGGCATTGTTGTTCTTGCCACCAAGGTTCAAACCCTATTGGGGTGGTATTGTTGAATGGTTGTATTCCGGTTCATAGCTTTGGTCAAAAACGTGTAAAACATTTAACTTTATAAATTATAAAAATTAATAAAAATTATTTTTGTGCATATGATTGGTTAAAAAAGTTTTATGTGTTATTGCAGATAAAACAAATTAAACATTTTTTTAAGGAATGATTTTTCATTTTTTGCTTTATAAAATTATTTCATTAAATCTTTCTACAATGTTATTTATTTTGATTTTTTTAATAATGATTTTTTTTATGTATGTAATTGTTATTTTTTAATTAAAGAAAATCTTACAAAAATCAATTAACTATTTTATAGAGATTTGGATTCATACTATTAAAATAAAAAAAATGTGTTATTCTTTTCATTAAAATAATATCTTTATCTATGTTTTTAATATTTTATGGTATAATTTAATTTTATATGTGCTCCTTTTATATATATATATAGGTATCTAAGATAATATATAACCCAATGTAAGTTTTATATATATATATGTATATACTATTTATATTATTTATAGGTAAATAAGTTAACCTATATTATGTAAGTAATATATTAATTTATATTATATAATAGTTTATATTAATTTGTATTATATATTTATATATAATATAATATAGGTTATTTTATTTTGTAGGTTCTCTTTTCATATATATTTATATATATTAATAAACTATCTTAATTGACTACTATGTTAATTATAATATTAATATTATTATATTATTACTATTAATATAATTAATATAATAGTAAATCACTATATTAATCATTATAACAATATTTTAAAATATATTAATATTAAAATATTGCCTATTTACTCAGTTTATATAATATAATTTATAAATTATTAATATTAAATTAGAATATAATATATTTATTATATTAATAATATATTTAACTTCAACTATAATATGAAGATTTCACTATCAAATTCAAAATTAACTAGAATCAATCTAAAAATTATTTTTAATAATAAATCATTTGATTGTTTAATGTTCAACAAATATGTATTCTAAAGAGCAAACTCAACTTCAACTTTATTAGTCATAGTTATGTTTAGTACAAATAATTCATAAACTACTTCCTTCTAGTTCATTATATAAATAATCAAATGTATTCAACTTTAATTTTTTTTAAAAAAATAACACCAAACAATATGTAACACCCCGCCATGCAACCCTAGAGGAAGTTGCAATTAACTACTCAAATGTACTAATTTTTTTTTGTTTAAATACAAATAACATGCAAGTTCACTACCCATTGCCAAAAACCTCTAAGGTTATGAGACTGAGATTACTTAAAACCCAAACAAGAAACATGAATTGAAACCATAACATTTAATTACTTAATAAATTAAGAACACATACATTCCATACATGATAAATTACATCAAAGAATAAAAGATACCACATGATTTCAAATAACATAATTTACAATAAGATTACAAATCTCATTCCCCGAATGAGGTAAATCCAATAAGCATGTATACAGATTACATCTTTCACCTCGATAACAAATGAGGGGTAATTAATTAAAAGATTCAACTGAAATGAAACTGGATCCCACGAGCTCTCCAACTGGAAATCTCATCCACACGAACAAGAAGAAAACCCAATGGAGAAAGGTGCACATTCCACCCAACCAAGTGGTATCCGAAGGACCACCCCCCATGCTAGGAGATAGTAACAAGGAATCCTATACAAGGTCATCAACCTCTAGACATAGGCTAACTCACACTGACACAACCAATCAAATGAACCAAACAACCATAATAATAATACAAGTACAACTCTAACATCACTGACATAAGTCACATTGCTTCCAGAAATAAAACAAATCAGACATGTATGATAAGACCATACACATAAAACCAAATACCAATTGTTGTCGTAGAAAGAGTGTCATCCTACAACTCGACGTGGGATACCCTCTGAGAATATTCATAGGCTCTGACCCCCACTATGGGATATCCTGGTGGCCTCAACTGAATCTCAACCCCCATACTCACTCATGCAGAATCAAATACCTCTCGTAAAGACAAGATAGATGACCTTGCCATTCCAGGCCTTCCCACTCATCCCAAGCCTATACGAGCACTTGTGTCTATGAGTGAGGCTAAATTATCTTGATTAATGTGAAATACTACCCAAACTTCTAAGTATATTGTTTTAGTTATCACTTGATTAAACCACCTCTAAAGGTTATCTAGTTTACCTCTTTGGGCTCTGGTGCCTAACAAAAGCCACTCTTCTACTTGACAACATACCAAACAAAACCAATCACCAAAGGTGCCAAAGTGCATACAAACTAGATAAACAATCACTCCAAC
Source organism: Sequoia sempervirens (assembly GCA_007258455.2). Taxonomy (NCBI): domain Eukaryota; kingdom Viridiplantae; phylum Streptophyta; class Pinopsida; order Cupressales; family Cupressaceae; genus Sequoia; species Sequoia sempervirens. The sequence continues at coordinate 300,265,341 of VDFB02000015.1, read as the reverse complement.
TCTAGGAGACAACATATAAAGAAACTCACTCCAAACAATTGGAGGAAACAAAACACATAATCCACTCCTTCCAAAGGAGGCACATACCACATAAACAAATCCTAATCCAAAGGAGGCACAAACCATATAATCCACTCCTAATCTAAAGCACATAATCCACTCCTAATCCAAAGGATGCACAAACCATCCCCGTTTGTGAAAACTGAGTAAAACAACAAGATACAACTATATGCACTACCCAAGGCAATACAAAATTTGACTAATATAATATGACAACCCACACAATTAAATAAAAACCCCATCTAGAAGACTTACATAACCAATTCACTCTATTTTCCCAACAACGACAATTAGAGAAAACACATAACGAAAAGACACTTTTGACAATTAAATAACCTACTTTAGGATTTCCTAAATCTAAACAATGCAATGACATATTACATGTAATCAATTAAATAGGATTACTAAATCCAAGCAAAGCAATAATACATAGTTTGCAAACATCCATGGTAAGTAAAATTACATTTGCAACATTAAATAATTCAAAACCCTAATTGTTTAATAAAAAATCCCATAATAGTAGTTTACAATTTTTGGCCAAACTAGACACTGAAATTATTATTTTTAACTGAATCTTCACATTCGGGCACCTATAGCGGCTAAACTGTGAGGAATTTGAAGATGGTGCAAACTAGAGTCTCATCAAATTTTGTCTGTAGATTCTAAAACTATTTTTTTCAAAATTTTTGGAATCAAATTGCACTTCTTTTCCATCTCCCACGAAAATTATTTTTTTAAAACAACATTTTTAAAAAGTGGCCTTTACCATTATAAGCATAACTTTTTTTCCATGAAGGATAAAATTCTAATTCTTTCAAATTTAGATTTTAACTCGATATCTAGTGCTTCCACTTAGTTAGATAGTTTTTTATTGAATATTTTTTCCTTAATCAAGTTTCAAAGTTAAATGAATTACAATTGAACCATTGTGACCAGGTATAGCGTGTAAATTTTTTTTGTATATGTCAAAATTTTATTTTATTTTTTTTTGGATCAAGGACTTCAATATCTGGTGCAATCATATTTTTTTAATTTTTTTTTTGATAATCTTCTATTTTTCCACATGTGAAGAACAAAGAAATTCATTTTGATGAAAAACCTATGTTTAATAAAACTTAAAACAAATACATAACAAAACCAAAACATATTAAAATTATATTCATTGGATAGCTTGTTTTTGAGGAATACCATAATCATTTGAAATAAATTTTAAATGAATTCATTTGATCCCCAAAAGCTAAATCAAAAGTGATTTTTATCAGCATTTTGATAGGTGTAAAGGAGATGCATTTATAGGTATGGTTTAAAACTAGCGAGGTTCTATCCAAGGGGTTTGATCTAAGGTGATTTGATCAAACCCTCTTCAATTGGAATCCTTAAAATGGAACTTTTTAAGGCTTAAATCATTATATTTTCTAAAAATATGTGATTTCAGCTAAAATTCGTTCCTCTCAGGAATTGTAAACCACTATTATGACAGCATGATTTAAATAAGGGCTAATCCAATTACTTTACTTCAAATTTTCTCAATTAAAATTAATAATAAGAATCAATTTTTTTGTAAAAATAAAATTCATTTTTCTTAAAGAATCAACCTTTGCATGTCTATTATAATAAAATAACCAACTTAGGATCAATATACTTAAATATAAATATATGTTAAACATACATATATATAATTGTATAATCAATGTATATACAACTATATATATATATTATTTAAATATATATTATTTTTAAAATCAATTTAATTTCCCAATGATTTAAAATATATTATATATATTATATATATTACAAAAATTAATTAAAAAAAACATAATATATATTTATATATATATAATATATATTATATATTATAAATAATATATATATATAAATTTATATAATATAATATATATATATATAAATATATATAATAAAACTAACATAAAAGGAAACCCCCACACAACCCTGCTGCCAACAGGGGATGTGGCCCTGCTGGGGTCGCTTCCTACGCAGCCTCCCCTTTGGGGTGCATTATGTGGGTAGCACAACTGCCTGTGAAGGCAGTGGCACTGCATCCATAACGCCTCCCATGGGGGCGGCTGTGGGGGCAACCCTCAACCTTCCCTTTTGATCTAAAGATTTTTTTTTATATTTAAAAAAAAAAAACAAAAAACACAGTTCCTCTGTTTTCACAGAGTTTTTTGACAAAAAATAAATTCCTGGGTAATTTAATTTTTAAAAGAAATATTCCCAGCATAACTTCATATAGATATATAAAACATATATATATGCATATATATAATAGAATATATATATGTATATATATAAAAATTCCCATTGTTTTACAGCTAAAATTGGACAAATTTTCTACAAAAACTACAATAGAAGAAATTCTTTTAAACACAATTTCATGATTCCAATTTCTGGAGGTTTTCAAATCCAAACAGAGAGGTTTCTAATTTCTTTTTGTTTTCTTTTCAAATGTTCTATTGTTAAACTTGAAAATTTATGTTGTAAGTTTATTTTTTTTTTCTACAACAATCTAAATTTCTTCCATGATTCAACATAGTTTTTCAGAATTTGATTTCAAGCAAGTTTTCAAAATTAAAAATGCAAATTTTCAAAACTATAAAACAAGAAAGAACCCGTGATCTAAAGCTTGAAGAAGAAAATTTGAGCTTCCATGCAAGATAATTTTTCCAAATCTCTTCCAAAATCCTCACCCAAATTCCAATAATGCATAATCAAAACATGATAACCTTCATTTCTTTTTAACAACAATATTTTTCTCCAAAATGAAAATATCTCCACTCTCATCAATTTTCCCCAAATTTAGTCAACTCCCCAAAATATCCCATCCACCATGGTTATTTCCCCTCTATCCATTTTGAGGATATTTTGTTTTTTTTTTTAAATTTAAAAACAAATTTCTTTTCAACATGACTTTATTACTTTTTCCAAAAAATTTCTATTTCAAAAGCATTTGAAACTTTCAAAAAAATTATTTTCAAAAGAATTTAAACTTTTAAAATTTTCTTTTCAAAAATCATTTAACACTTTTAAATTCCAAAATGAATAACTTAATTCAATTCCACATAATTAATTTAATTAATCAATAACATAAATCTAATCCAAGATTCGATTATGTTATTAATTAAATTAAATTAATTAATAAATTAAATAACATTTTAACATTATAACCAAATAAATTTAATAAACAACTTAAATACATAAAGCCATTTATTTACCTTTTCCAACTTGCAATTAAATAAAATCAAGGAGAGAAGAACAACAAAGAAACAACTTAACCTGACTAAAATCGACGACACACTATGACTAGGGTGATGACTTGGCACGAAAAACCTAGCTACTATCTCCCAATCGAATACCGTTGGCCAATGGACACGCTCAAACTTATGAAACCAGGTGGAGTCGATGTCCTATACCTGTCAACATGCGAACAAGGAGTATATCGAACATGCATATATATAACATAATAAACACACCATGAAGAGGAAATCGCAGAATCGTAGGGTACTCGCAAGCGAGTGATGCGATCTCGTCCCCTTCACTAATGCACTCATCATAGACTGACAGTTCCATCATAAACAAATATCTCATGCCATAACATGTTACAATAACTAATCATCATTACACCAATTAAAACATGTCAAATAAAGCATTAGATAAGATACATCACATCACACAAATAGACTATCACTCTATAAATAGTGATCAAATAACACACACATGATAAAGCATCTCAATAACCAAAAAACGCATCAAAGCAAATAAGGACACACTGTCCAGAAAACAAAACAGAGGGGTATTACACAATAAATATTTATTCCAATTTATTTTATTTTCAAATATTTAGCATCAAACAAGATATTTACATTACATAACCAAAACATATAAAAAAACCAACACTATTAATCAAACAAAATACAAAATACAAAAGTCAAAACTAAACTACAACAATTAAAAAAAAATTACATTTAATTTTATTCACATTAATTAAACTTACATTTATTTTTATTCAACTTACAAATCTCTAATTAGAATACTAAAAAGACAAGTACTCGCCACTACATACACTTGTTTAATTATTATTCCTTCTAAATTTAACAAATCATTAATATTTTATATTTATTCTAATTAATGTAAAATTACATATTTTAAAATAACTTAGAAAACCTAAAAATTTATTATCTACAATATAAATTAGGACCTTATTTTAAAGGGAACACAAATATCACACACTCCACACAAATTCTTGCTTTTCACAATTATCATTTTTAAAATCGAACATGAAGATTAAAAATTACCAAATTATCAAGTTTAATAATTTGTCGTAGCTTGTACATCATTTATGGTGAAATTTAACCTAAAATTTATCAAAAAAAAATTAAAAAAATATGAAAATAACTAAATTTTACTAGTGAGTGAAAGCGTTAAAGGTGGCATGAACATCGGATAGACAATAATAAGAATCTAGTAAATATTATTACTAGCAATTGCACCTTGGTGTGCAATGGGTACGTTGAAGAGGTGTGGAAGGTCAATTAGGAAAAAACTTGGTTTATTTTTTGCATACATTTTTGTAGTACATGAGATCAATTTGTATGTCATTTTATAGAAGATTTTAGGCATTTAGAACTAGAAGAGATAGCGATATGAGAGATGGTACGCTTGTAGAAATCAATGCAAGGAGTAATTGAATGGTCTCCAAAGCATGAAGTGAATGAGAGAATGTTGTGGAGTTAGGTGGCGGCGATGATCGTATGCCTAACATTGATGGTGAAGGATGTGAATTAAAGTTATTAATCTCTAAAGGTATCTACTTCTCGATGCTTCTTTCATTGTGGTGAAAAACAAGTGCTTAAACAGTGGACAGGAGGTGATGGCTCTGTGGTTGCAGAGGAGATGGAGGCATATTAACATACATATAGTTTTCATTTTCTTAATCTATCCAAATATCAAATTAAACTATGAGATTTTTCATAAATTAATTTAATTTGATTTATATAAAATATATTAATTAGTAATTATAATAATTTCATATTTATACTTAATATTTTTGTATTATAGAATATAATATATATTAGTATATATAAGATATTAATTATATTTATATTAAATAAGAATATAATAATTATTATATAATTTTGTTGAAAATTATAATATATAATAATAATAAATAATATAATTATATATTTATAAAAAAAATTATTATATAAAATGTACACTATATATTAATTAAAGGATGCCATAATGTTAAAACCTAAATGTGCTCATTATTAGGATCTTAACCGTAATTTTAATTTTAATAAACACACTCTAAAACCCTCGCTGAAACCTTATTTTCAGGTTGCAGCTCACCAATGAGGAATGGTTTAGAGGAGCGGAAACCAACAACGGGGGAAAGCAGTAAAAAGCGGCAGTAGTAGTAAAAAATAGCTGAAAAATTGGTGTAAATAAAAATATGTCCCAATGGTTGTAAAAAGCGACAAAATAAAACCGAAGCAACAAAATAAAACCGTTAAAATAACTGTATTGCCTTGTCATGTTAACCGTTAATAGTAGAAATTAGATCGACCATTTCCAAATATGACACGCCTTTGGCGTAATTAAAGACAAAAAAAATAAAAAAATATTTCCATAAAATATGGCATGTGGGTTTGAGGAAAAAATTATGTAGAGTTACATAATAATAAAAAATACAAAAAATAAAATTAAAATTTAACAATTTTACATAAAAATAAATTTATTTTTAATTTTAAAAGATATTTGGTTAATTATAATTTAATTTTTATTAAAATTGAAGTTTTATTATTAATAATCTTGCTGAAAAAGTGTACAAGGATACATTTTTATTATACTTGGTTGTTTTGAAAAATGAGTTTGTCTAAATGATTCCAATAAGAGATTTGATTTATAAATTTTGGTTTAATGAGATCGAAATATTTTGATTTTTTTCCTTTCTCATATTTATTTTAAAATTTAATAAATAATCATTTTGTAATTTAAGTAGAATAGATATTTCTTTATTTTTTTTTTAATAGATTTTTTGAAGATAGTACATAATCTAGAAAGATAGACAAAAAAAAAAGATTTTATATATTTATATTTATATTTATTATGAAATATTAATATTATTTTTATTATTAATTATTAATACTTTGATATGTAAATGGTTGTCAAATTTAAAATAAAAGGTAAGGGTTTTTATAATATAATAAGAAAAGAAAAAAATAATTTTATAATAAAAATTTACATTTTCATAAATTTTAAAAAACAATTAATTATTATTGTTATTAAATTGTTTTTTTAGTTTATGCATTATATTATTTATAAAATCATTTTTAGTTTTTTAATTAAAAAATTGATCATTTTAACATTTTCTTACAAATAACTATGCTATTAATTTTATTAAATCTTAGATATTTGCTATAAAGAGTCATTAATGATGTTTTTGGTATATTGTATAAATAAATGTCTCACTAAAATACAATTTTTTATTTTAATTAAGAATTATTTTATTTTATCTATATTATTTAGTTTATTTTATTTGAATAGCTATTTTACATCTCTATGCAACTTTTAATTTTAATTTTACAAAAAACTTACTTTAAAATGTTATAAGCACTAATATAGATGTCTTAAATACATAATCTTATTTTATTTTACTTCATAATTATTTTATAATATTTATTTTTTACTTTATTTTATTTTTCTTTGAAGAGCTATTTTATTTTATTTTAGAATTATTTTATTTTATTTAATATACTTTTATTTATTTTTAAATCTGTATCAATTGTGTTTTATGTTTTTATGTACAAAGTAACAGTGTGACACAATAAAACTAGTTTATAAATAATATTAAAGTAAAACCCAAATGGGGTGGGGGGCTTAGCTCAATTGGCTAAAGCATTTGGTTGTAGGCAAGAGGTCACGGGGTTTAGTCTCCCCCCAAACTTGTGTCGTGGCAATGTGATTAAATTGGCAGATTTTTCATTCCAAAATATTGGAATGCCATATATTGGTAAATCTTCCTTTAAATAATTCTCAAAGTCAATTTACTTGGCCCTCATAAAAATGATGCAAATAACCAAAATATCCAGATGTTCTGGCATCAAACACACCGGGTACAGAAAATGTTCCATGAGTGAAAAGTTCATGAATAGTTAGGCAACTCTTGCACGATTCTTCCAACGAACCAAATAATCCCAATATTCTTTCTTCCTTTTCCGTTTGGAAATCCATGAACCAATGATTTGATCAATTCTTTCAAACTCCTTCATTAGAGAGATATCAACACCAACTGGAAGCTCAATCTCATATGCATTTGATAAGAACTTCTGCAAAACCTTGCACGAGCCAATCTTCTTCCATTTTAATTTATTGTATGTTCCCTATGAGAACCTCTCCTTTCTCAAATGTGCCATAACCAAGTCACCAATATGAAATTCTTGCTATCTTCTATGTGCATCAACATATTCCTTGTATTTATTAGCACTTTTCTTCAATTTATCCTTCACCTACTATCTTTTTCCTTCACTTTCTCCTTTCAGCTACGAATGACTCCTATTCACCTTTTTAGTGCAGACCAAGAGGTAGCATTACGTTTTTCTTTTCCTACAAAAAACAAGGCATGCGAACAGTCCAAAACCCCACGCCTATGTAAATTAACTCGCTCCAATATGGAATGCCATATATTGGCTCCATTTAATATTTTAAATCTTCCTTTAAATAATTCCCAAAGTAGATTTACTTGGCCCTCATAAATGGATATTATTGTAAATGACCTTTAGATTAAATTTCAATCCGATGGGTAGATAGGATCATCAAGTTTTTGAATATCATAACAAAATTTCAAACAACAAAAAAAAAATGTGAAAGAAAAATGATGTCGATAACCAAAATATCCAGATGTTCTAGCATCAAACACACTGGGCACACAAAATGTTCCATGAGTGAAAAGTTCATGAACATTTAGGCAAGTCTGGAACTAGAATCCCAAACTTTTCCAAATATGAAGTGCTAACCTATGAAGCCTCACTTATTGCACAATTCTTCCAATGAACCAAATAATCCCAATATTCTTTCTTCCTTTTCCATTTGGAAATCAATGAGGGTGATCCCACAATAGTGGTTTACAATTTTTGGCCAAACTGGACACTGAAATAATTTTTTTTAACTAAATCTTCACTTTTGGGTACCTAGAGTGGCTAAACCGTGAGGAATTTGAAGATGATGCAAACTAGAGTTTCGTGATTTTTTTTTGTAGATTCTAAATATATTTTTTTCAATTTTTTTGGAATCAAATTGCACTTCTTTTTCCATCTCCCTCGAAAACTTTTTTTTTTTTTTTTTTTTCAAAACAACATTTTTAAAAAGTGACCCTCACGTATAATGCATAATTTTTTTTTTCCATGAAGGATAAAATTCTAATTCTTTTGAATTTAGATTTGTAACTCCGATATCTAGTGCTTCCACTTGGTTAGATAGCTTTTTATTGAATTTTTTTTTGTTAATCAAGTTTCAAAGTAAAACCAATTACAATTTAGACATAGTGCAATCGTATAATGTGTAACTTTTTTTGTATGTATCAAAATTCTTTTTTTTTGTTGGATCAAGGACTTCAATATCTAGTGTACTCATATTTTTCAAATTTTTTTTGATAATCTACTATTCTTCCACATGTACTGAATAGAGAGCTTGATTTTTGGTGAAAAACTTATGTTTAATAAAACTAAAAAAAACATAATAAAACCAAAACATATTAAAATTATATTCATTGGATAGCTCGTTCTGAGGACTACTTGATTCCAGTTGGGTTTGTGAAGTCTCCACCATTTTCATCTTCAACCCGAGCTCTGAAGTACAAAAATTTTAATTTTTTTTGTGAACAAGGTAAAAAATTAGGGAAAGGGGGGGTTCACTTGAACCACGAGGGGTTCAAGTGAACCCCCAGGGGTTTGAGAAAACTAGGGTTCATTCAAACTCCCTTCCATAAAAGGGTCTCCATTTATTTTTTTGGCTGATTGGTCCATACATGCATTAAATGAGTTTGCTCGAACCCTAGTTCGAGTAAACCCTCTTTTGGTTTGTTTGAACCAACTAGTTCATTTGAACCCCCAAAATGAAATTTTTTGGCATGAGGTCATTTTTTACAAGTTTTCCTTCCTCATTAGAATTGTAAACCACTTTTTTGGGTTTACCCATGAATTAATGATTTGATCAATTCTTTCAAACTCCTCCAACAATTGATGCATCTAGTCTTGCACATCCAAAAAATTCAAAAATGTACTCTACTGTCCACCTGATTCACCTTCATGATACTTATACAAATATGCAACATTAAATAGTAGAGAGATATCAACATTAGCTGGAAGCTCAATCTCATATGCATTTGATGAGAATTGCAAAACCTTGCACGAGCCAATCTTCTTCCATTTTAATTTATTGTATGTTCCCTGTGGGAACCTCTCCTTTCTCAAATGTGCCATAACCAAGTTACCAATATGAAATTCTTGCACTCTTCTATGTGCATTAACATATTCCTTGTATTTATTAGAACTTTTCTTCAATTTATCCTTCACCTCTTTATGAAAATCATGTATGTACTCAGTAAAATCCTCTGCTATAGCACTTTTCCTATTCAAATATGCACTATCTCTCAACTCATCAACACCCTTGGGGCTGTACCCATACATAATTTGGAACACACGCTTTCCTACACTTCAATTAACTAAATTATTATAAGAAAACTCAACTTGTGCCAATGTCAAATCCATCTGATTTGGTTTATCCCCAACCAAACATCTCAACAAATTACCCAAACTTTGATCCACAACTTTTATTTCACCATTCGTTTGAGGATGGTAGGCTGAGCTAAAACCCAATTATGTTCCCATTTTCTTCCATAAAGTGCACCAAAAATGACCAAATTTTTCTCTCAGTCTGAAATAATACTTCTTGGTAATCCATGTAACAAACTATTTCTTTGAAAAACAAGTTAGCTATATGTGAAGCATCATTACACTTTTTACATGGTATGAAATGAGCTATTTTTGAGAATCTATCCACTATAACAAAAATTGAATCATTACCTCTTTATGTTCATGGAAAACCCAAAGCAAAATCCAATGCATTCCCATGGTCTCTCTGATATTGGAAATGGCTGGTACAATTTGATGTTTTGTCTCACTCCTTTTGCATATTGACATACTCTGCACCATTGTGCTATTCTTTTTACATCTGCACCCATTCCACGCCAATAATAATTCTCATTTAGCCGTGCTAATGTTTTGTCCACTCCAAAATGTCCACCAAAACCTCCACTATGTTTTTCTCTCAATAAATTTTCCCTCATGGAACCTTAAGGTATGCACAATCTATTCCCTTTAAACAACAAATTATCTTGAATAAAATGTACTCCAACCATGGAGTACTATCCACTCCCATTGGACTTTTACACACTATCCAAGCTTCTTTAAAATCAAAATCTTCTTCATACAACTCTCTGATAGAATCAAAACCAAAAACACTTACCCTTATCTCATTCAAGAATAAACACCTTCTACTCAATGCATCAACAACTCTATTTGATTTTCCACTTCTATATTTTAAAGCAAACAAATATCTTTGAAGGAATTCAACCCATTTCACATAATTTTGACTCAACTTACCTTGGCCGTTAATGAATTGCAATTCATGATGATTAGTGTATAATACAAACTCTTGTGGTAGCAAATAGTGTCTCCACTTGAGTGCCTGCACAACTACATAAAACTCTTGATCATACAAGAAGTATTTTCTCTTTGCCTCATTTAAATTTTTGTTGAAGTAAGCTATTGGTCTACCCTCTTGACTTAGAACTCCCCCTATCGTTGTACCACTTGCATCACAATCAACTTGGAAGACTTTTCCAAAATCAACAAGTGCTAACACAGGCTGCTTTGTCACCTTTTCCTTCAAAATATTAAAACTCCTCTCTACTGCAGTTTCCCAAACAAATTCCTTTCTATTTCCTTTCATTGTCTCTGTAATTTGTGCACATATCCTATTAAAATTTCTGACGAAAAATTCTATAGAAACTTGCCAATCCATAAATGATTCTTGCTTCAAACATACTCTTTGGTGAAGGCCATTCAACAATTATTTTTAGTTTTTTTTGGGTCCATTTTCAAACCACTGTTGGAAGTTACAAAACCCACATACACCAATTCCTCTTTCATGAAACTACACTTTTTCAAATTCACCATTAATTTTTATTCTTTTAGCCTTTGTAAAATAGCTCTAACATGTTGCAAGTTCTCTTTGATGAGTGTTGCTGCATTCCTCATCATTTTTTTATAAATGTTAATCCAGGCTGGTGTCCATGGCAATATGCAAGAGAGAGAAGAAATCATTTGCATGACATGCTTTTTCTATAAATAGAATTTAAAGACAATGCATGAAAGAAATTGCTACAAAACAAATCTAATCTAGGAACTTGTAAATGAAATGTTTGAGTCAAATATATCCTAAGAAACTTGTAAAAGGAAATACTGGAAATGTAATTGTTGGAATCAAATCTATCCTAGGAAACTTCTAAAGGGAACTACTGGAAATGTAATTACTGCTAAGAAATAAAACTACAAACAACAATTGCTGCTAAAAACTGAATTCTATTATTTTATAAAACCCTTCCCCATTTGATTCCTTGATTACGATGAATTTATAAAATTCCTATCTTCAACTAATCTCAAAGATGAGATTAAATTGTTGTGCAACAACTTGCTAGAAGATAAGAACATGTGTTGAGGGAAAAAGATGCGTCTTTCCTTCATCTTGTTGAGTTAATCTTCTTTGGTCATAAAAAAAAAATGCCTATTTTGTAGCCCCTAAACAAGCTCTAAAAAGACATTTAACTGTTGAAAAAGTCATGTCTTTCTCTTGTGCATCATTAAAACTCATAAAACAACTCCTAGATGCTTGCAAAAAGGTTCAAACTACCCAAAATTGTCTCCTAGATATGTTCCATTTGTTTGCACAACTCAACAACTTGCTTTAATGCTTGGAATTGCCCCCTAGATGCTCTCAACTATTGTCCTTTAACTACTCATAGAATCCTAAATTGCTCAACCTCTTCATAAATGATCCTTCACTTAGTTTCAAAAATTTTAGAGCATAGAAGCAAACAAATGAACAAATTCCAAAAATTTCAGAGAATAGAAGCAGATTTCCAGAGCATCAAACTAGTGAAGTTTTCTCTCAAACCATGAACTGGGTTTTCATTAAATTTAATTGGTTTTTTCACCTTGTCTTCAAATTTCTGTCCAAAAATCTCAAGAACCTAGATCGTAATTTTCAAGATATGATGAAATATTTGACTATTGCAATTGAAAATCTCTTACTTTCCTCATCATATCCAATCTTGATAAACTTCGTAATTAAAAAAAATACATGCTTTTATTTGGCTAATAGATGAGACATTTTTTGTCTCATCATCTCCCCACACCTAAAATGTTGTAGGTCCTCCTGCAATTTATAGTGAGCTTATGAAGCCAATCTCTTCACTTTTATTGCAATTGCTCTGGGGATTTGCTGGGAGGTGCATTGGAGATGCTTCTGAATATATTATGAGTTATTCTAGAGATATTTTGGGGAATTTATTGTTATGTTACAAAAAAGAAACCTATTCTATCCTACTCTACTTATTGATGTAGAGATAGGTTACATAAAACCATTAACTGGTTGTGGAAAATAACATCTTTTTCTCAAAGGATGGATCCATGCATTCAACTTTTTCAAAGAAGAGGAAAACCATGGGAAGAAGATGGATAAATATTTGAACTCTGATGCTCCTCCTTCCTTTGAAATGACAACCTTCTCCATAATTGCTGATTTTAGTAGATGCATGGTCTAATTGGAAAGATCTTGCAATCTTCCTCACATTTTGTTGCATGCATGACTGGATGCAACTCCTTGTCCTTCAAATATCTGATCAAGCAACCCTCCTTGGACTTTGAAGATGTCCAAACAATAGTCTTTTTCTTGCTGGGGTTTGAAGTCATGGTCCTTTGGTTGAGGATATTGCACAAGAGCTGTCACCTTTGCATATAAGAACCTCTTCTTTTGGGTCTGTTGTTTTGGGGGGGGGTTCTAAAATAATTAAACAAGGAATTTATAAAATAATAAACCTAGAAAGCTTGCCAAACTAATTTTCATTTTGACATGTTGTCACTAGATCACCAACAACTCCCTAATGACACCTTTTCCCCATCAATGACGCCAAAAATGATGAGTGTCGCTGCATTGCTCATCATTTTTTTATACATGTTAATCCAGGGCCGTGTCCATGGCAATATGCAAGAGGGACAATAAATCATTTGCATGAGATGCTTTTTCTACAAACGAAATTTAAAGACAATGTATGAAAGAAATTGCTAGAAAAAAATCTAATCTAAGAACTTGTAAATGAAATGCTTGAATCAAATTTATCCTAAGAAATTGTAAAAGGAAATACTAAAAATGTAATTGCTAGAATCAAATATATCCTAGGAAACTTGTAAAGGGAAATACTAGAAATGTAATTGTTGAAAATGAAATTGCTGCTAAGAAATAAAACTACAAACAACAATTGTTGCTAAAAACTGAATTCTATTATTGTATAAAAATCTTCCCCATTTGATTCCTTGAAATTATAGTGAATTCATAGAATTCCTATCTTCAACTAATCTCAAAAGTGAGATTTAATTGCTATGCAACAACTTGCTAGAAGATAGGATCATGTGTTGAGGGAAAAAGATGAATCTTTCCTTCATCTTGTTGAGTCAATCTTCTTTAATCGTCCAAAATAAATATGCCTATTTTGTAGCCCCTAAACAAGCTCCAAAAGGATATTTGACGGCTGAAAATGTCAATTTTTTCCCTTGTGCATCATTAAAACTCATAAAATAGCTCCTAAATGTTTGCAAAAAGGTTCAAACTACCCAAAATTGTCTTCTAGATATGTTCCATTTGTTTGCATAACCCAACAACTTGACTTAATTGCTTGGAACTGCCCCCTAGATGCTCTCAACTATTGTCCCTTAACTGCTCATAGAAGCCCAAATTGCTCAACCTCTTCATAAATGATCCTTCACTTAGTTTCAAAAATTCCAGAGCATAGAAGAAAATAGATGAAGAAATTCTAGAAATTTCAGAGCATTGGATTGGTGAAGTTTTCTCTCAAACCACGAATTGGGATTTCATGAAATTTAATGAGTTTTTTTTCCTTCTTGTCTTCAAATTTTTTATCTAAAAATATCAAGATCTTAGATCATAATTTTTAAGATATTATAAAATCTTTGACTATTGCAACTAAAAATCTCTTACTTTTCTTATCATATCTAGTTTTGATAAACTTCATAATTAAGCAAAATACATGCTTTTATTTAGCTAATAGATGAGACATTTTTTGTCTCATCATCTCCCACACACCTAAAATGTTGTAGGTCCTTCTACAACTTATAGTGAGATTCTGAAGCCAATCTCTTGACTTTTATTGCAATTTCTATGAGGATTTGTTGGGAGGTGCATTGAAGATACTTTTGAAGATATTTTGAGTTATTCTAGATATATTCTAGGGATTTTATTGTTGTTTTTTAGAAAAGAAACCTATTCTATCCTACTCTACTTATTGATGTAGAGATAGGTTACATAAAACCATTATCTGGTTGTGAAAAATAACATCTTTTTCTCAAATGATGGATCCATGCATTCAACTTTTTCAAAGAAGAGGAAAACCATGAGAAGAAGATGACTAAATATTTGAACTCTGATGTTCCTCCTTCCTTTGAAATGACAACCTTCTCCATAATTGTTAATTCTAGTAGATGCATGGACTGATTGAAAAAATCTTGCAATCCTTCCTCACATTTTGTTGCATGCATGATTGGATGCAACTCCTTGTCCTTCAAATATTTGATTAGGAAGCCCTCCTTGGACTTTGAAGATGTTCAAACAATAGTATTTTTATTGCTGGGGCTTGAAGTCATGGTCCTCTAGTTGAGGATATTACACAAGATCTGCCACCTTTGCATACAAGAACCTCTTCTTTTGGATTTGTTGTTTTGGGGGGGGGTGTTCTAAAATAATAAAATAGGGAATTTATAAAATAATAAACCTAAAAATCTTGCCAAACTAATTTTTCTTTTGACCTGTTGTCACCAGATCATCAACAACTCCCTAATGACACATTTTCCCCAACAATGACGCCAAAAATAATGAGTGTCACTGCATTTCTCATCATTTTTTATAAATGTTAATCCAGGGCGGTGTCTATGGAAATATGCAAGAGGGCGAAGAAATAATTTGCATGAAATTCTTTTTCTACAAATAAAATTTAAAGACAATGCATGGAAGAAATTGCTGGAAACAAATCTAATCTAAGAACTTGTAAATGAAATGCTTGAATCAAATTTATCCTAACAAACTTGTAAAAGGATATACTGAAAATGTAATTGTTGGAATCAAATCTATCCTAGGAAACTTGTAAAGGGAAATACTGGAAATGTAATTGTTGGAAATGAAATTGCTACTAACAAATAAAACTACAAATAGTAGTTGTTGCTAAAAATTGACTTCTATTATTTTATAAAACTCTCCCCCATTTGATTTCTTGATTACAGTGAATTTATAGAATTCCTATCTTCAGCTAATCTCAAAGATGAGATTTAATTGTTGTGCAACAACTTGCTAGAAGATAAGAACATGTGTTGAGGTAAAAAGATGAGTCTTTCCTTCATTTTATTGAGTCGTTCTTCTTTGGTCATCCAAAATAAATATGCCTATTTTATAGCCCTTAAACAAGCTCCAAAAAGACATTTGACTACTGAAATAGTGCTGTCTTTTCCTTGTGCATCATTAAAACTCATAAAATAGCTCCTAGATTCTTGCAAAAATGTTCAAACTACCCAAAATTGTCTCCTAGATATGCTCCATTTATTTGCACAACCCAACAACCTGCCTTAATGTTTGGAACTGTCCCTTAGATGCTCTCAATTATTGTCCTTTAACTACTCATAGAAGCCCAAATTGCTCAATCTCTTCATAAATGATCCTTCACTTACTTTCAAGAATTCTAGAGCATAGAAGAAAATAGATGAACAACTTCCAAAAATTTTGGAGCATGGAAGCAGATTTTTGGAGCATCGAATTGGTGAAGTTTTCTCTCAAACCACGAACTAGGTTTTCATGAAATTTAATGGGTTTTTTCACCCTCTTGTCTTTGAATTTCTGTCCAAAACTCTTAGGAACCTAGATCATAATTTTCAAGATATGATGAAATTTTTGACTGCTGCAACTGAAAATCTTACTTTCCTCATGATATCTAGTCTTGATAAACTTCATAATTAAACAAAATACATGCTTTTATTTGGCTAATAGATGAAACATTTTTTTGTCTCATCATCTCCCCTACACCTAAAATGTTGGTCTTCCTGCAACTTATAGTGAGCTTTTGAAGCTAATCTCTTCATTTTTATTGCAATTGGTCTGGGGATTTGTTGGGAGGTATACTGGAGATGCTTCTAAAGATATTCTGAGTTATTCTAGAGATATTATGAGGATTTTATTGTTATGTTGTTGTTACCTAATTTTTAGCTTTCAGCTGAAATTAGGTAACCTAGTGTTTGTTCTTTTCATGTTGTTTAAACATTTAAAGATAAACCATAAAACTACTAGTTTCAATATGCATGAAGGAGTGATTGTCAAATAAAGTAAATTACATTTTGTCATTTCAATGTTGCATTACAACAAATGAGAAATAAAAACATAGATATACAAATGTAGTCTTTTATTGATAATCTTGAAATGTACATGTCCCTCACAAACCAAGAGACTAACTCTCTTATTCAATGAACATATGAAGCAATTCATACATGAATAAGTAAAGGAAATAAATAATGTGCATATAAGAATGGAACTAGTCATTTCCTGAGAATGATTGGTTATGGGTTGCTCGACTATTCTCTGCTACTGCCCCAAGCTACTTGTGTCCTCCCCAGCTTCATAGTGCTCCTCACCCCTGCATCTAAAAAAAACATGATGTTAGAGCGAGGCTCTAAGATATGAAAGATTCAATCCATGCATACACACCTACCTATGCATGTATTTACTAATCCATAAGTGCATAAAATAAGCAAGCAAACCTTAGATGTCTTGGAAAACAAAGAAGTCATCAAACACATCCAACACATGCATTTATTTTCTAACTTTTTGCTTCATGTGCAGATTTAGGACAAGTTTGGTTATTGTTCTGATTCAGATCAAATATAGCATGTTGATCCAGAGGATCTTCACCAAAAATTGAAGTTTCTCATTTATCTTTAGAAATGGCATCATCAGAAAGTGGTCGAAATACTGACTCCAACGCAACTTGAACAGAGTCAAACGGAGCTACAGAGTCCAAGATATGCTCGGTCAAACCTTGGTCAACCCTGGAGCCAGGTCAAAGAAAAAAGGTCAAAACTTGATGTTGTCAAAATTGGTCAAGATTGGCGTCAATGCAAAGATCTCATCACAAGCTTTTTGACAATGTTCGTTTCATGGAAAATAGAGTTTATTTGCACGAGATATGAGCAGTCAAAGTTGGGTTGACTTTGTTGAGATCAACATGGTATAGTCAGCATGGTATGGTCAGCATCCAGTCATCATCATCAGCCAATCACATGTTGACATGTGGAAAAATATAGACAAATAAAAAAATAATAATAAAAAAAATGTACCTAATCCTAAGCCTTAAAACAAGGCTAAAATAAGCCTCAAAACAAGGAAAACAAAACCCACACCTACCTCCCATGTGCATGCTTACTTGGGGAAAATTTTAAGGAGGAAAAGGTGGGCTTTACTTGGTAAAACAAGTAAAACAAAAAAACTAAAATATTCCCCTTAAAAATAACCACTAAATTAATGGGTGGTAAGTAATAATTAATAAGCCCAAATTTAAAACAAAGTCCTCTAAAAGGATGAAACAAACAAACTCCCGTAAACAATATAATCTCGGATATGACAAAAATTAAGGGGCTTAGGGATTTTATATGTTTTCTAAAACTAATGTAAAATGAGAGATTTGAAGATTTTTCTATAAATAAGGGGGATTTTTAACTTGTATTTGTAAAAATGGAGAGATAAGGTTGTTTTGTAAAATTAATTGGTTAGTAACCAAATTGATTAAATTTTCAATATAAAAAGGGGGAATTAGAGGCTTGAGGATTCATTGGGAATTATTCAGGTGTTGGAGACTTAGAGCATTTTGGAGAGATAATTTTTTTGTTCTTGTACATCGGGAGAATGCTGGAATTCCGTCGTGCTTGAAGGGAAGAGCTTGTAAATTGTTGTAATGCTAAATTTTTGAAGATTTCAATCAGATCGGTCTACTCTTTGGAGAGGGTCCCAAAGACATAGTCGTTCTTACGATGAACTTCATTATCAATTTGTTTGCATTCTCTCTCTTTCTTCTCGCATTCTGAATTCTGATTTTGCTTAGTTAATTATGTGTAGTTGATTTCATTTTTGTAATTTGGAGTTTTGAAGCTGTAATTAGTTTGCATTCTTAAAGCAATCGTCTTAGATCCTAAATCAGATCAAATTGGTATCAAAGTTGTGTTTTGACTAGTATTGTAGATTCAAAAGCTTACACGCTCCCAGCTTCAACAAGGAAAAGGAAAACTTGAAGAGTATAATCCAGAGATTGGAAGACGAAGAGCTCATTCATGAACACAGATGGCAGATCCAAATAATGGACAAATTTCGAAGCTTGGTGAGAAGGAATTTTAGAAGGATTTTCTCGACATGAAGGCCATGGTTGAAGTCTTATTCTAGGAGAGGCAAGAAAGGATGCAGAGACATGAAGCTCGTGCAGGCAAAGGAAATAAATCAGGAGATGATCCTGAGCCTCTGAAGACACCTCCCTCTTCTCCTTCTTCTCTGTCTTCTCCGTCTTCTCCTTCTTCTCCTTCTTCTACTCATTCTATGCCTTTTAATCCTTTTAAGGGTGCACATAAGCCCAAAATTAAGTTGGATGTAAAATTTGACTTACCAAAGTATTGTGGTGAATTAAATACTAAAAAACTAGATGACTGGATTCAATAGGTTGGAGTCTATTGTAGAGTCCAAAATCTCATAGATGATGTTGATAGGATCCAGCTTGCTACTCTTCGGTTAGGGGGTACAACTCTAACTTGGTGGGAGAGTAGGACTAGGGAAGAAATCTCCTAACATGGTAAAGTCAACTTGTCCTAGATAGAATTTGTAAGTGCTCTTAAAAAGCAATTTTATCCCTTAGGCTACATGCAACAGTTAATGATGAACTGGCAGATGTTTAGGCAAGGGAAAGGTCAATCCATTCAGGAGTACACTCATGAATTTCATAAAAGAGCTATTGCATTAGATGTTCCTTTGTACACCCTGGATACTTTGTTGAAGTACATACGAGGTCTTCATTCCTACCTTAGACATTCAATTTTGGTTTTGAATCCCAATAACCTTGACGAAGTTTGTGTCCAAGCTACCCACTTAGATTCTAGAGGTAAGGGATCATTCATTGATAAGTTTGATAAAAAACCATCTAAGTCTGAGGGAAAGTCTAAGGGTAAAGATAAAGAAAAAGATAAAGGTAAAGGAAAGAAGACAACTACGGTGAAGAAAGAGGGTGAAAAGCCCACATTCTCACACTATAAGAAAGAGGGGCATGATTAATCGAGGTGTTGGAAATTGCATCCGGAGGCAAGGCCAAAAATATTTGGAGGCAATAAAGGCAAACAAAAGACTACTATTGCTATCATTCAATAGGATCTTGGATCTGATTCCAGAGATGAGACAAAGATCG
>VDFB02000015.1:300167518-300245335 GCA_007258455.2 Sequoia sempervirens | reverse complement strand
TTTTTCAAAGAAGAGAAAAACCATGAGAAGAGGATGGATAAATATTTGAATTCTGATGCTTCTCCTTCCTTTGAAATGACAACATTCTCCATAATTTCTGATTTTAGTAGATGCATGGGTTAATTGGAAAGATCTTGCAATCTTCCTCACATTCTGTTGCATGCATGACTGGATGCAACTCCTTGTCCTTCAAATATCTGATCAAGCAACACTCCTTGGACTTTGAAGATGTCCAAACAATAGTCTTTTTCTTGCTGGGGTTTGAAGTCATGGTCCTTTGGTTGAGGATATTGCACAAGAGTTGTCACCTTTGCATATAAGAACCTCTTCTTTTGGGTCTGTTGTTTTGGGGGGGGTTTCTAAAATAATAAAACAAGGAATTTCTAAAATAATAAACTTAGAAAGCTTGCCAAACTAATTTTTATTTTGACATGTTGTCACTAGATCATCAACAACTCCCTAATGAAACCTTTTCCCCAGCAATGACGCCAAAAATGATGAGTGTCGCTACATTGCTCATCATTTTTTTAGACATGTTAATCTAGGGTGGTGTCCATGGCAATATGCAAGAGGGAGAAGAAATCATTTGCATGAGATGCTTTTTCTACAAATGGAATTTAAAGACAATGTATGAAAGAAATTGCTAGAAACAAATCTAATCTAAGAAATTGTAAATGAAATGCTTGAATCAAATTTATCCTAAGAAATTGTAAAAGGAAATACTAAAAATGTAATTGCTGGAATCAAATATATCCCAGAAAACTTGTAAAGGGAAATACTAGAAATGTAATTGTTGAAAACGAAATTGCTGGTAAGAAATAAAACTACAAACAACAATTGCTGCTAAAAACTGAATTTTATTATTGTATAAAACTCTTCCCCATTTGATTCCTTGATTATAACGAATTTATAGAATTCCTATCTTCAACTAATCTCAAAAGTGAGATTTAATTGCTATGCAACAACTTGCTATAAGATAGGATCATGTGTTGAGGAAAAAAGTGAGTCTTTCCTTCATCTTGTTGAGTAAATCTTCTTTAATCGTCCAAAATAAATATGCCTATTTTATGGCCCCTAAACAAGCTCCAAAAGGATATTTGATGGCTGAAAAAGTCAAATTTTTTCCTTGTGCATCATTAAAACTCATAAAATAGCTCCTAAATGTTTGTAAAAAGGTTCAAACTACCCAAAATTATCTTCTAGATATGTTCCATTTGTTTGCACAACCCAACAACTTGACTTAATTGCTTGGAATTTCCCCTAGATGCTCTCAACTATTGTCCCTTAACTACTCATAGAAGCCCAAATTGCTCAACCTCTTCATAAATGATCCTTCACTTAGTTTCAAAAATTTCGGAGCATAGAAGAAAATAGATGAAGAAATTCTAGAAATTTCAGAGCATTGGACTGGTGAAGTTTCCTCTCAAACCATGAATTGGGTTTTCGTGAAATTTAATGGGTTTTTTTGCCTTCTTGTCTTCAAATTTTTTATCTAAAAATATCAAGATCTTAGATCGTAATTTTTAAGATATTGTAAAATCTTTGACTATTGCAACTAAAAATCTCTTACTTTTCTTATCATATCCAGTTTTGATAAACTTCATAATTAAGCAAAATACATGCTTTTATTTGGCTAATAGATGAGACATTTTTTTGTCTCATCATCTCCCACACACCTAAAATGTTGCAGGTCCTTCTGCAACTTATAATGAGATTTTGAAGCCAATCTCTTGACTTTTATTGCAATTTCTATGAGGATTTGCTGGGAGATGCATTGAAGATACTTTTGAAGATATTTTGAGTTATTCTAGAGATATTCTAGGGATTTTATTGTTATTTTGTAGAAAAGAAACCTATTTTATCCTACTCTACTTATTGATGTAAAGATAGGTTACATAAAACCATTATCTGGGTGTGAAAAATAACATCTTTTTCTCAAATGATGGATCCATGCATTCAACTTTTTCAAAGAAGAGGAAAACCATGAGAAGAAGATAACTAAATATTTGAACTCTGATGCTCCTCCTTCCTTTGAAATGAAAACCTTCTCCATAATTGCTAATTCTAGTAGATGCATGGACTGATTGAAAAAATCTTGCAATCCTTCCTCACATTTTGTTGCATGCATGACTGGATGCAACTCCTTGTCCTTCAAATATCTGATCAGGAAGCCCTCCTTGGACTTTGAAGATGTTCAAATAATAGTTTTTTTATTGTTGGGGCTTGAAGTCATGGTCCTCTGGTTGAGGATATTACACAAGATCTCCCACCTTTGCATACAAGAACCTCTTCTTTTGGATTTTTCGTTTTGGGGGGGGGTTTCTAAAATAATAAAATAGGGAATTTATAAAATGATAAACCTAAAAATCTTGCCAAACTAATTTTTCTTTTGACCTGCTGTCACCAGATCATCAACAACTCCCTAATGACACCTTTTCCCCGATAACGATGCCAAAAATAATGAGTGTCACTGCATTTCTCGTCATTTTTTTATAAATGTTAATCCAAGGCGGTGTCTATGGCAATATGCAAGAGGGAGAAGAAATCATTTGCATGAAATTATTTTTCTACAAATAAAATTTAAAGACAATGCATGGAAGAAATTGCTGGAAACAAATCTAATCTAAAAACTTGTAAATGAAATGCTTGAGTCAAATTTATCCTAACAAACTTGTAAAAGGATATACTGAAAATGTAATTGCTGGAATCAAATCTATCCTAGGAAACTTCTAAAGGGAAATACTGGAAATGTAATTGTTGGAAATGAAATTGCTACTAAGAAATAAAACTACAAAAAATAGTTGTTGCTAAAAATTGACTTCTATTATTTTATAAAACTCTCCCCCATTTGATTTCTTGATTATAATGAATCTATAGAATTCCTATCTTCATCTAATCTCAAAGATGAGATTTAATTGTTGTGCAACAACTTGCTAGAAGATAAGAACATGTTTTGAGGGAAAAAAATGAGTCTTTCCTTCATTTTATTGAGTCGTTCTTCTTTGGTCGTCCAAAATAAATATGCCTATTTTATAGCCCCTAAACAAGCTCCAAAAAGACATTTGACTACTGAAATAGTGATGTCTTTTCCTTGTACATCATTAAAACTCATAAAATAGCTCCTAGATGCTTGCAAAAAGGTTCAAACTACCCAAAATTGTCTCCTAGATATGCTCCATTTGTTTGCACAACCCAACAACCTACCTTAATGCCTGGAACTGTCCCTTAGATGCTCTCAATTATTGTCCTTTAACTACTCATAGAAGCCCAAATTGCTCAATCTTTTCATAAATGATCCTTCACTTAGTTTCAAGAATTCTAGAGCATAAAAGAAAATAGATGAACAAATTCTGAAAATTTTGGAGCATGGAAGCAGATTTCCAGAGCATCAAATTGGTGAATTTTTCTCTCAAACCACAAACTAGGTTTTCATGAAATTTAATGGGTTTTTTTGCCCTCTTGTCTTTGAATTTCTATCCAAAACTCTTAGGAACCCAGATCATAATTTTCAAGATATGATGAAATTTTTGACTGCTGCAATTGAAAATCTTACTTTCCTCATGATATCTAGTCTTGATAAACTTCATAATTAAACAAAATACATGCTTTTATTTGGCTAATAGATGAAACATTTTTTTGTCTCATCATCTCCCCCACACCTAAAATATTGGAGGTCTTCCAGCAACTTATAGTGAGCTTTTGAAGCTAATCTCTTCACTTTTATTGCAATTGGTCTGGGGATTTGTTGGGAGGTGCACTGGAGATGCTTCTAAAGATATTTTGAGTTATTCTGGAGATATTTTGAGGATTTTATTGTAATGTTGTTACCTAATTTTTAGCTTTCAGTTGAAATTAGGTAACCTAGTGTTTGTTCTTTTCATGTTGTTTAATTGTTTAAACATTTAAAGATAAACCATAAAAATAGTAGTTTCAATATGCATGAAGGAGTGATTGTAAAATAAAGTAGATTACATTTTGTCATTTCAATGTTGCATTACAACAAATGAGAAAGAAAAATATAGATATACAAATGTAATCTTTTATTGATAATCTTGAAATGTACATTTCCCTCACAAGCGAAGGGACTAACTCTCTTATTCAATGAACATATGAAGCAATTCATACATGAATAAGTAAAGGAAATAAATAATGTGCATATAAGAATGGAACTAGTCATTTCTCAAGAATGATTGGTTATGGGTTGCTCGACTATTCTCTGCTGCTGCCCTGAGCTACTTGTGTCCTCCCCAACTTCGTAGTGCTCCTCACCCCTGCATCTAAAAAAAACATGATGTTAGAGCGAGGCTCTAAGAAATGAAAGATTCAATCCATATATACACACCTACCTATGCATGTATTTACTGATCCATAAGTGCATAAAATAAGCATGCAAACCTTAGATGTCTTGGAAAATAAAGAAGTCATCAAACACATCCAACACATGCATTTATTTTCTAATTGTTTGCTTCATGTGTAGATTTAGGACAAGTTTGGTTATTGTTTTGATTCAGATCAAATATAGCATGTTGATCCAGAGGATCTTCACCAAAAATTGAAGTTTCTCATTTATCTTTGGAAATGGCATCATCAGAAAGTGGTCAAAATTCTCGACTCCAACGCAACTTGAACGCAGTCAAATGGAGCTACAGAGTCCAAGATATGCTTGATCAAACCTTGGTCAACCCTGGAGCCAGGTCAAAGAAAAAAAGGTCAAAACTTGATGTTGTCAAAATTGGTCAAGATTGGCGTCAATGCAAAGATCTCATCACAAGCTTTCTGACAATGTTCGTTTCATGGAAAATAGAGTCTATTTGCACGAGATATGAGCAGTCAAAGTTGGGTTGACTTTGTTGAGATCAGCATGGTACAGTCAGCATGGTACGGTCAGCATCCAGTCATCATCATCAGCCAATCACATGTTGACATGTGGAAAAATATAGACAAATAAAAAAATAATAATAAAAAAAATGTACCTAATCCTAAGCCTTAAAACAAGGCTAAAATAAGCCTCAAAACAAGGAAAACAAAACCCACACCTACCTCCCACGTGCATGCTTACTTGGGGAAAATTTTAAGGAGGAAAAGGTGGGCTTTACTTGGTAAAACAAGTAAAACAAAAAAACTAAAATATTCCCCTTAAAAATAACCACTAAATTAATGGGTGGTAAGTAATAATTAATAAGCCCAAATTTAAAACAAAGTCCTCTAAAAGGATGAAACAAACAAACTCCCGTAAACAATATAATCTCGGATATGACAAAAATTAAGGGGCTTAGGGATTTTATATGTTTTCTAAAACTAATGTAAAATGAGAGATTTGAAGATTTTTCTATAAATAAGGGGGATTTTTAAGTTGTATTTGTAAAAATGGAGAGATAAGGTTGTTTTGTAAAATTAATTGGTTAGTAACCAAATTGATTAAATTTTCAATATAAAAAGGGGGAATTAGAGGCTTGAGGATTCATTGGGAATTATTCAGGTGTTGGAGACTTAGAGCATTTTGGAGAGATAATTTTGTTGTTCTTGTGCGTCGGGAGAATGCTGGAATTCCGTCATGCTTGAAGGGAAGAGCTTGTAAATTGATGTACATAATGCCAAATTTTTGAAGATTTCAATTAGATCAGTCTACTCTTTGGAGAGGGTCCCAAAGATAGTCGTTCTTACGATGAACTTCATTATCAATTTGTTTGCGTTCTCTCTCTTTCTTCTCACATTCTGAATTCTGATTTTGCTTAGTTAATTATGTGTAGTTGATTTCATTTTTGTAATTTGGAGTTTTGAAGCTGTAATTAGTTTGCATTCTTAAAGAAATCATCTTAGATCCTAAATCGGATCAAATTGGTATCAAAGTTGTGTTTTGACTAGTATTGCAGATTCAAAATCTTACACGCTCCCAGCTTCAACAAGGAAAAGGCAAACTTGAAGAGTATAATCCAGAGATTGGAAGACGAAGAGCTCATTCATGAACATAGATGGCAGATCCAAACAATGGAAAAATTTCGGAGCTTGGTGAGAAGGAATTTTAGAAGGCTTTTCTCGACATGAAGGCCATGGTCGAAGTCTTATTCTAGGAGAGGTGAGAAAGGATGCAGAGACATGAAGCTCGTGTAGGCAAAGGAAATAAATCAGGAGATGGTCCTGAACCTCTGAAGACACCTCCCTCTTCTTCGTCTTCTCTGTCTTCTCCATCTTCTCCTTCTTCTCCTTCTTCTACTCATTTTATGCCTTTTAATCCTTTTAAGGGTGCACATAAGCCCAAAATTAAGTTGGATGTAAAATTTGACTTACCAAAGTATTGTGGTGAATTAAATGCTGAAAAACTAGATGACTAGATTCAATAGGTTGGAGTCTATTGTAGAGTCCAAAATCTCATAGATGATGTTGATAGGATCTAGCTTGCTACTCTTCGGTTAGGGGGTACAACTCTAACTTGGTGGGAGAGTAGGACTAGGGAAGAAATCTCCTAACATGGTAAAGTCAACTTGTCCTGGATAGAATTTGTAAGTGCTCTTAAAAATCAATTTTATCCCTTAGGCTACATGCAACAGTTAATGATGAACTGGCAGATGTTTAGGTAAGGGAAAGGTCAATCCATTCAGGAGTACACTCATGAATTTCATAAAAGAGCTATTGCATTAGATGTTCCTTTGTACACCCAGGATACTTTGTTGAAGTACATAGGAGGTCTTCATTCCTACCTTAGACATTCAATTTTGGTTTTGAATCCCAATAACCTTGACGAAGTTTGTGTCCAAGCTACCCACTTAGATTCTAGAGGTAAGGGATCATTCATTGATAAGTTTGATAAAAAACCATCTAAGTCTGAGGGAAAGTCTAAGGGTAAAGATAAAGAAAAAGATAAAGGTAAAGGAAAGAAGACAACTACGGTGAAGAAAGAGGGTGAAAAGCCCACATTCTCACACTATAAGAAAGAGGGGCATGATTAATCGAGGTGTTGGAAATTGCATCCGGAGGCAAGGCCAAAAATATTTGGAGGCAATAAAGGCAAACAAAAGACTACTATTGCTATCATTCAATAGGATCTTGGATCTGATTCCAGAGATGAGACAAAGATCGTTGCTATCGGGATCCAAGGTAAAGGGAAAGGTATAATTCTCTCTTTTGATGCAAGTATTTCTAATACAAGTACAAGTAATGCAAGTAAAGTATCCACTCCTAAAGTTGATAAACAACAGAATGAACTATTTCACATTCGTGTGGTAACTAAACACACAAAGATTGATACACTATTTGATTTGGGTTCTCAAGTCAACTTGATTTCTAAAGAGGTTGTTAAGAAATTGAATTTAAGTACTACTCCTCATCCTAAGCCCTATCCACTTGGATGGGTATGTAATGATGCACAGTTGTAGGTGACAAAAAAGTGCAAATTGCATTTTTCCATCACTATTAATTTCATTGATGAAGTAGAAGTAGATGTTGTACCTCTGGATATTTGTGGACTTGTATTAGGGAGTCCTTATCTATATGATAGAAAGGAAATATTTTACAGGGGGGAGAGAAAGTATCATCTTTTTAAAGATGGGATAGAATATATTGTACGTGCACACAAGGTCAAGACTAATCTCACACTAGTTAATGCTGGTCAAATGGAAAGATTAGTCAACTCCAGTAAGAACTCTGTGTTAATTCTTGTAAAAGCCAAAGAAGAAGATATCTCTGAGGCATTTAAGGGGTGTGACCCAAAACATAAGGTTGAAATGGTCAAAATTGTTTCCACTTACGATGACTTCTTTTAGGAACCAAAGGGGTTGCCACCCAAGAGGGAAATACAACATGAAATCCAGTTGCAGTAGGATGTGCCATTTCCTAACATTGGCTTGTACTATTTGTCCATTATGCAGAATGAGGAAATCAAGAAACAGGTTCAGGAGTTAGTGGAGAAAGGAGTCATTCATCCTAGTACATCTCCTTGTGGTTCTCCAATTGTGTTGGTTCCAAAGAAAGATGGATCTTGGAGAATGTGCATTGACTACCGTGCCCTAAACAAGATAACGGTAAAAAATAGGTACCCTCTTCCAAGAATTGATGATTTACTTGATTAGTTAAAACATGCAGTTTATTTCACAAAATTAGATTTGTGAAGTGGCTATCATCAGGGACTTTATGAATGGTTGGTTATGCCCTTCAGGCTTTGTAATGCGCTTGCCACATTCATGAGAGTGAACGATGTATTTCATCCTTTCATTGATGATTTTTTCATTGTCTATCTAGATGATATTCTTATATTTAGCAAGTCTTGGGATGATCATGTAAGTCATATAAATGAATTTTTTTATGTTTTGAGAAAAGAAAAACTCTACATGTAAAGATGTCTAAGTGTGAATTTGCAAAGACATCTCTAGTGTACTTAGGCTATGTCATAGGGAATGGTCAATTCAAAGTAGAACCTGTGAAGGTTGAAGCTATTGTAAACTGGCCTAAGCCAAGTACTGTAATAGAAGTCAGAAGTTTCTTAGGTGCAGTCTAGTACTAGAGAAAGTTCACTACAAATTTATCCTACATTGCATCACCATTGCACGCATTGACAAGTACGAAGACAACTTTTTAGTGGGGAGGTCCACAACAGAAGGCCTTCAACACTTTGAAGGAAAAGTTAAACACTACACTAGTTCTGGCTTTACCAAATCTACATTAGCCATTTGAGATCGAGACTGATGCAAGTGGGTTTTCCATGGGAGTTGTTCTTATGCAAGGAGGTAAACCAGTTTGCTATCACTCTAAAACCTTTCCAGGAGCAGTAAGTAACTATCCTACTTATGATAAAGAACTCCATGCTTTAGTTTATAGTGTTAAAAAATGGAAACATTACTTAATGGGGAAAGAAATTGTAATCCACACTAATCACTGGCCACTACAATACTTGCACTTAGAGTCTAAACTGTAGCAAAGTAGGAATTTTAGATGGATGGGATTTTTGCAGCAGTTTCACTTAGTAATTAAGTACAAGAAAGGTACACATAACAAAGTAGTAGATATGCTTTCTAGGCCTCCCATTATGAATGCATTGATTATCCTTAAAGGTAGTTCCATGGTGCATGAAAGCTTTTCGGAATAATATTTTGATGATGAAAAATTTAAAGTTATTTATTCAGCTTTAATTGCACGCAAATAGATAGAAGAGAAAGATTACTATGTGCAGGATAAAATTTTGTATCATTTGGGAAAGTTATGTGCGGAAAGATGAACAAGCACATGTAATCCGTGAAGCTCACACCTCTTTGATTGCAGGACATTTTGGGGTAAGTAAAACAATTACTCAATTGCAGAAATATTATTACTGGCCTAAAATGCAGGAAACTGTCACCAAATACATTAAGGGTTGTATTATGTGTGCAACTAGTAAACTAAGTAATAGAAAATTGGGGTTGTAGACACCATTACTTGTTCGATCCTGTCCATGGGAAAGTGTGTCTATGGATTTTGTTGGGGGTTTACCTATGTCTAGGAAGGGTCATGACTATCTTTATGTAGTAGTTGATTGGTTCAACAATATGTGTATCTTAATGCCATGTAAAAAGTGAGTCACTGCTGAACTGATAGCTCAAATGTACTTCCAATTTGTATGGGTCCATTTTGGGTTACCTACTATTGTATTAGATTGAGATTCTTGATTCCTAGGGGAATTTTGGTTAGCTTTGTGGGGACTCATGGACAATATATTGAAGAAGAGTACAACCTTCCATCCACGGATCGACGGATAGACAAAGGTAGTAAACAAGATAGTTGTGCATCTACTCAGAGGTGACTACAACAAGCATCCCAAATTGTGGGATGAGAGTCTTCATTATGTGAAGCATGCTTATAACCATGCGGCACACTCTTCTACAAAGAGGTGTCCTTTTGAGATTGGTTTTGGTTATGTGCCCAAGAATCCAATGGATTTTTCTTTTGGGAAAGATGATGTTGAAGATGGATGCCATGATTCAGAGAAGGCTTTAAAGTTCATCTAGAAAGTCCAAGCCATCCATCAGGTAGTAGAAGCATAGTTGGAAAAGAGCCAAGCCAAATACAAGGCTTGACATGATAAACATCACACCAATCATCATTTTCAAGTCGGTGACCACGTTTGGTTACATATCAGCAAGGAAAGAATGCAAGGTGAAGGAAGGAAACTCAAGAAAATTCGGTATGGTCCCTTTGAGATCTTGGAAATGATTGGAACCAATGCCTTTCGCTTCAATCTTCCTCCATACATGCAAATCTATTCAATTGTCAATTTTGATAACTTGAAGTTGTATGAACCTTCGATGATATTGGACAAGGAGACTGATATCCAGGTTCCATCAATGGATGATCTTTCACCAGAGTACATGTCAGAGTTGCTGAAGATTTCATCCTAGACAAGAAAACCAAGACTTCATGAAGAGGAGCAGTTGAATACCTTAGAGTGGGACTGAAGGGGATGAATCCAAGCAAGGAAAAATGGATGGAGATTGGTAAAGTGAGGGAACTTTACCCTCACTTACTTTCTGAGTAACCAGCTTTTGGAGGTCCAAAAGCTCTCCAGTCGGGAGGACTGATCCAGAGGATCTTCACCAAAAATTAAAGTTTCTCATTTATCTTTAGAAATGGCATCATCAAAAAGTGGTCAAAATTCTGACTCGAACGCAACTTGAACGAAGTCAAACGGAGCTACGGAGTCCAAGATATGATCGGTCAAACCTTGGTCAACCCTAGAGCTAGGTCAAAGAAAAAAAGGTCAAAAATTGATGTTTTCAAAAGTGGTCAAGATTGGTGTCAATGTGAAGATCTCACCGCAAGCTTTCTGACAACGTTCGTTTCATGGAAAACGGAGTCTATTTGCACAAGATATGAGCAGTCAAAGTTGGGTTGACTTTGCTGAGATCAACATGGTATAGTCAGCATGGTACGGTCAGCATCTAGTCATCATCATCAACCAATCACATGTTGACATGTGGAAAAATCTAGACAAATAAAAAAATAATAATAAAAAAAATGCACCTAATCCTAAGCCTTAAAACAAGCTTAAAATAAGCCTTAAAACAAGGCTAGAATAAGCCTCAAAACAAGGAAAACAAAACCCACACCTACCTCCCACGTGCATGCTTACTTGGGGAAAATTTTAAAGAGGAAAGGTGGGATTTACTTGGTAAAACAAGTAAAACAAAAAAACTAAAATATTCCCCTTAAAAATAACCACTAAATTAATGGGTGGTAAGTAATAATTAATAAGCCCAAATTTAAAACAAAGTCCTCTAAAAGGATGAAACAAACAAACTCCCGTAAACAATATAATCCCATATATGACAAAAATTAAGGGGCTTAGGGATTTTATATGTTTTTTAAAAATAATGTAAAATGAGAGATTTGAAGATTTTTGTGTAAATATGGGGGATTTTTAAGTTGTATTTGTAAAAATGGAGAGATAAGGTTGTTTTGTAAAATCAACTGGTTAGTAACCAAGTTGATTAAATTTTCAATATAAAAAGGGGGGTTTAGAGGCTTGGGGATTCATTGGGAATTATTTAGGTGTTGGAGACTTAGAGCATTTTGGAGAGATAATTTTGTTGTTCTTGTATGTCAGGAGAATGTTGGAATTCCGTCATGCTTGAAGGGAAGAGCTTGCAAACTGTTGTAATGCTAAATTTTTGAAGATTTCAATCGGATCGTTCTACTCTTTGGAGAGGGGCCTAGAGACATATTCATTCTTTTGATGAACTTCGTTATCAATTTGTTTGCATTCTCTCTCTTTCTCATCTCATTCTGAATTCTGATTTTGCTCAGTTAATTATGTGTAGTTGATTTCATTTTTGTAATTTGGAGTTTTGAAGCTATAATTAGTTTGCATTCTCAAAGCAATCATCTTAGATCCTAAATCATATCTCATGTTGAGTAAATGTGGCTCCCATAAGGGTAGAGCTCAACATGCTTTGAAAGAAAAGGAAATTGAGCAACTTGATCAAAGATTTATCTATTATCAATGCATTAAATCAATATGGAATCACACTAGTTGATCAACTTTCATTATTAGATTCAAAAGATGCAACATAGTGTGTTGATATGTCCTTCAATCTTCTTAAGAAGATCCATGATCTATTTATAAAGGAAGTGACTTCATAGATGCATCAAATTCAATTATGCATCTTTTAAACAATGAGGAAGCATATCAAGTTGTTGTCAAGCCCCTCTCACCATAACCCTATTGGGTAGTCACACATCACATAGGAAGGTGAGCTGTTAGTTCACCCACATATGTGACAGGTGGCTGTCCAATAAAGTTGAAATGAGGAGACTATGTGCATTTATTACACATAATAGAAGAAAGAGCAATGGTTGAATCAAGGTCATGATACAAGTACAAGGACATCACCTTTGTAGGAGCTTACAAGGTTGAAAAGCTTGGGGAAGTATTCAAAACAAAGCATAATTATTCTCATGGCAAAGAAACATGGCCATCTATTTTGCTGCCCTCATAAGTTAGATGAATGAAATTTATATGCTATCATTTAGATGATCTTGAAAGAATTCCAAGCATGTCATACATGACAACAACAAAAAAAAAATGAAGTTGCACAAGGCTCTATCCAAGGCCTTCTCAATCAAACCTTATACAAACAAGTTTCCAGATAACATTCAATGCATGATGTTTTAAGGAAAGGAATAAAAGGAAAAGACATGAACAAGAAACATCAACTCTAGTTGACACAGATATATTCCTATAATGAATATGCCATTAAAATAAGTCATGACAACAATGGAACCCTCATATGATGTGATCAAGATACAATTGCTATGCCATAACACAAGGGACAAGGGTCTGCTATTCTCTAAGCATATTACAAAGAAAGGAAAAGCACTGATAACAAAGATGCTAGTGGTCTTGATTGAATTAGAGGAGCTCATGAAATTCAATTGTTGAAATCATCAAGAATCATGATGCTTTAGTGAACAGAGCATGGTCACTAATAAGAACAATGCCATTGAGGGTTATAGTTTCATCTTCATGATTATCTATGAAATTGGAAAAACAAATCAACAGTGAATGCAAGGTGCAGTCACTACATAAAGAAAATACTTATGGCACTACTATCAAAAATATGTTATTGTGATAGTGTTTCTACATGTAATACAAGGAATAAGCATGATCATCAGAGGAAATGAAATACAGTCCATTCACAACAAGTTCAGAGCATAAGTGAGGAGTAGTCCCAGATTCAATCAAGATAGTAGCAGCCATTACTTCTAATGGGGCAGTCATGTGCATTGATAGACATAGATGTACTTCAAGGTAAGTCACCAATTAATGAGTAGTTTGGTCAATTCAATGCA
Source organism: Sequoia sempervirens (assembly GCA_007258455.2). NCBI lineage: Eukaryota > Viridiplantae > Streptophyta > Pinopsida > Cupressales > Cupressaceae > Sequoia > Sequoia sempervirens. The sequence continues at coordinate 300,232,021 of VDFB02000015.1, read as the reverse complement.
CAAACAATGGGATGCAACAACAAAGAAAGTACGCTACTAAGGAAACAATTGTGGAGAAACAACATCATGTAGGACAAAGAGTATTAAGCCTTCACAGTGCTCCTATAGCAGTGGAACATGGGTGATAGGCCTAGGGACTTTCAATGAATAGTAATGGTGGGTTCCAGTTGTACACTTACTTGATGGAAGTCACTATTTTGATGCAAGAAGAGGAAAAATATGCTCTGATTTGAAAGACTTTGACATTCTTAGTGATAGAAGGAAATTGTGCATTTTAAGGATATGTTGACAATGAGTCAGTATTGCTAGTTTCTATTGGATGTATAGTCTATGCATCATAACCTTCTATGAAGGTTGGAGCAGCAGTTTTTAATCCATAAGCAAATGGGATCAACAAATGCATTAGTAATCATGTTGTCAACAATAAAGTGATAGATGAACAAATATGAATCAAAGATAGTGCTATTGAAGTATCATTAAAGGACAGTGAAGCATGAGTGACTTATGAGGTTATCCTTTATATGTATCATGGTGCCAAAGTTGCATATAGTAATGATTTGTTAAGTATTGAAGCTAATGCATGGGTTATCATGAGTGTTATGAACACAAAGAACACAACATCATTAAAGGAGGAGTATGGTATTCTCAAAAGAGTGCAATATAGAAGCCATTCACAGTGATAAACCCATTTTGGGGCTTTTTATTCAAAAAAATTCTACAAAAATGAAATACACTGAAAAAAAAAATTAGACACTCATTGAAAAAAGCTTGTTTTGCTACAATTTGAAGTTTTATAAACTTGGTTGTTGATAAGGATGTAGACATAATTCTAGTATAAAAATCAACTCAAGTTTTAGTGCAACAAAATGGACCATCTCATGTGGTTGTTTATTCAGAGCAGATACGGTGCAATAACATGGAGACTCTTTTTTAAACAAATCTGAAGGTGTTTTCAAGTTGAAAACATACCCATTTGGGTTCATCATAAAATTTGTGAAAGGAAATGGAAATATGGTAAAATTTCTATAGGAGTTCAAAAATGAAAAGCCATTCATGTGTTATGACAAGTCATGGTAAAAATTGGCCTTTTCCTACAAAATATGAAAAACCCACTTGGGGTTTCAATAAATGGAGCCAACATTTCTATTTCTATAGAAGAATGGAGATAATTTACAAAATTATCTACATTTCTTGCAACAAATCTAAAATTTTCAAATAAATCATGTAACCGACATGGGTTTTTTACAAACAAGTTGCAATTTCAACAAATATACATGCTACAGGAAACCCAAATAGGGGTTTTGCAATTAAACAAAATGAAGCAGAAAGTCATGAATACAAGAAGACCCAGTTTGCATAATGGAGGTCGAACCCACAATTGGTTCTTTCTTTTCTACATTCAAGAAACCCATCTGGGTTGTCAAAGATTTGTTAATACAAGGAGGAAATCAAAAGAATACATGAGGGTTTCATAAATGAACACAAAAGACTTTGTTCCTATTCATGGTCACGGTCAATGGGTCTTTTTCTTTAGGAAATCAACAGAAACAACACAAGGGAGTGTCCTTATTAACAAATACATAAAAGAAGCAAGCATTTTTTGCTTTATTCTTAAGGAAGAAACAAGAATATGGGTCGTTTTGCACAAAATCAACAAGAATGGAGTCGATTCAACTCACTTAAGCTTTTTCTCACAAATTTATTGCAAAATTTTTGAGCTTTTGCTTCTAATAAAGCTTCATTGAGTTCTCATGGTGGTTGTTAACAATAGAAATAACAAACAGAGAGAACAAATTACACAATGTGAGTCAGAAAAAAGTCCATCAAAATGCTATTGGCCATGGCCTGTAAATCCAAAAAATGGCCTCTAGGTGGAAAAAATGCAGATTTATACAAAAAAAAAATGTTGTTACCTGAGTTTCCATGGTGTTTTCCTCACAGTATCACCGAAAAACCAGTTAGTAAAGCATTTTCCAGTGTGCCCTTGAAACCCCATGGTGGCAGAGCATCATTTTCCAATTTTCTTCAATGACCAAATGATGATGTTTTTTCATCATTTCGCTATTTTTTCATTTAGGGTTTGACCTCCTTTAGATTTCGATGGGATTTTTTATCCCTTGCTTTTAAAATCAAACACATGGCAAATACAATGGGGCTGAAATATGTATGTTATCACTTAGGCATTTTATGCCTTAGAGATTTTCCCCTCTATTTCAACTTACTACTAAGTGTTTTCAAACATACAACACATGGTAAATGATGGGGCCGAAACATATGGTGTTCTCCCTTAGGAATTTTATGCCTTAAGACTTCTTCCCATTTTTTTCAAAACTTTGCTAAGTCATCAATTTGCCAATAGAGTGTGCAATGCAATATGGAGTATGCCATGTGACCTATGTGTAATGCCTTGTTTTCCCAATATCATGTGACTTGGAATGTGCTTTCCAAGGGACTTGGAGGTTGGCCATATTGGCCAAGTGTTGTTGAAGACTATAATTCCTTTGGAAAATAATGTGTATGACATGTGTGAGTAAAATGCAAAATGTGGTGAGTTGATGGTCAATGCCTTGGAAACTTTTGAGGGCTTTAAGATATGATATTATATGTTGCATTGGTTTTCAATTTTTGAAATATCATATAAGTGATTTGAAAGTCACTTTTAGTTGCTTCAAATGCAAATGTAATGCATTTTAATGGTGGGGCCCTTTGATTTGTGCTTAATTGTAAAGTGATTTGTTAAGTGATATTTTATGAATCACTTAACAAGATCACTATCTTTAATATTTTAAAAGCCATGTGTTTTAAAAAAAATCACATATTGCATGATGGAGAATGTGGTCAAGTATTGTATGAGGACCAATGATGACTTGTAGAAGTGAGATGTGTGGGATGTTGTTTTGACTGATTTTGGTGAAGGGGAGGCCAACTGGAGGCATTTTTGTCACATTTTTGGGGTGACTATTGACTTAGCCTATTTTTCTTCATGTGGAGGAAATTTTGGAGAGTTCTAGAAGGTTCTTTTGGGGCCTTTTCTATTTTATCCAACCAGAATCTTCTAGAAACACTTGTGTGAGGGGTTTTTGATGGTTTTGTCTTAAGTATGTTGATTTTGATCATTTGGAGGAGTTCTTTCTTTTCCAGCAAGAGGATAGCTTACTTTCTTGGAGTTATTTTCATGGAGCTATATTGTAATTCAGATAGACCTATTATACAGTAAGAACTTTGAATTAATAGATTGGAGCATTTTTATCTTCTCTCGTCATGTTTTATGGTATGTCATTAATGGTTGATCATTCTATTTTGTGAAAAGTCATCCTTCCTTACAAACTTGTCCCATGTTTCATGCATCCATTTGACAAAAAATGTATGTTTACAGGTTATAAACTGTGTTGTTTAGTGGTGTTATTGATTGTGAAATCTATTTTTCCTTTTGAAAACACAGTTACAGACATCTTTATAAATTGTTGATGTGAAATGCATTGGATAGGGAGTTGTGTGAGTTAGCTTTGAGATATTAATTTGAATGTGTAATGCTATTAGCAGGTCAATTTTTTTGGTGTATCACCTTAGTTTCTTTCTAGCATTAGGTTTATTTTATGCAAATTCTTACCCTTATCTCAGAGATTAAGTAGTTAGGTGGCATCAAAAGGGGAAGCCAACCCTTATCACTGGAGGTCTGCTTTCAAACAGGTTACCCACAACCTGAAAGTAGTCCCATGTTAGTCCAAATTTGCTAAGTTCACTTAAGGCTTAGCAAACAGGGTGCAGATTTGGGGAACTAACAGTTGCAGAAAAGAAACCTACTCTATCCTACTCTACTTATTGATGTAGAGATAGGTTACATAAAAACATTAACTGGTTGTGGAAAATAACATCTTTTTTCTCAAAGGATGGATCCATGCATTCAACTTTTTTAAAGAAGAGGAAAACCATGAGAAGAAGATGACTAAATATTTGAACTCTGATGCTCCTCGTTCCTTTGAAATGATAGTTTTCTCCATAATTGTTTATTCTAGTAGATGCATGGGATGATTGGAAAAATCTTGCAATCCTTCCTCACATTTTGTTGCATGCATGAGTAGATGCAACTCCTTCTCCTTCAAATATCTGATTAGGAAGCCCTCCTTGGACTTTGAAGATGTTCAAACAATAGTCTTTTTCTTGGTGGGGCTTGAAGTCATGGTACTTTGGTTGAGGATATTGCACAAGATCTTCCATATTTGCATACAAGAACCTCTTCTTTTGGATTTGTTGTTTTGGGGGGGGCGTTTCTAAAATAATAAAATAAGGAATTTCTAAAATAATAAACCTAAAAATCTTGCCAAACTAATTTTTCTTTTGACTTGTTGTCACCAAATCTTCAACAAATCCCTATTGACACCTTTTCCCCGACAAGGACGCCAAAAATAATGAGTGTCGCTACATTCCTCATCTTTTTTTTATAAATGTTAATCCAAGGTGGTGTCTATGGCAATATGCAAGAGGGAGAAGAAATCATTTGCATGACATTCTTTTTCTACAAATGAAATTTAAAGACAATGCATGGAAGAAATTGTTGGAAACAAATCTAATCTAAGAAATTGTAAATGAAATGCTTGAATCAAATTTATCCTAACAAACTTGTAAAATGATGTACTAAAAATGTAATTTCTTGAATCAAATCTATCCTAGGAAACTTGTAAAGGGAAATACTAGAAATGTAATTGTTGGAAATAAAATTGCTGGTAAGAAAAACTACAAACAACAATTGTTTCTAAAAACTGACTTCTATTATTTTATAAAACTCCCCCCCATTTGATTTCTTGATTACAATGAATTTATAGAATTCCTATTTTCAACTAATCTCAAAGATGAGATTTAATTGTTGTGCAACAACTTTCTAGAAGATAGGAATATGTGTTGAGGGAAAAAGATGAGTCTTTCCTTCATCTTATTGAGTCAATCTTCCTTGGTAATCCAAAAAAAATATGCCTATTTTGCACCCCCTTAAGAAGCTCCAAAAATATATTTGACTGCTGAAAAAGTCATGTATTTCCCTTGTGCATCATTAAAAATCTTAAAACAACTCTTAGATGCTTGTAAAAAGGTTCAAACTACCCAAAATTATCTCCTAGATATGCTCCATTTGTTTACACAACCCAACAACCTACCTTAATGCTTGGAACTACCTCTAGATGCTATTAACTATTGTCCCTTAACTTCTCATAGAATCCCAAAATGCTCAACCTCTTCATAAATGATCCTTCACTTAGTTTCAAGAATTTTGGAGCATAGAAGCAAATGAATGAACAAATTCTAGAAATTTCAGAGCATGGAAGTAGATTTTCAGATCATTGGACTGGTGAATTTTTTTATCAAACCAAAATCTTGGTTTTTGTGAAATTTAATGGGTTTTTTCGCCTTCTTGTCTTTGAATTTTTACCCAAAAATCTCAAGAAACTTAGATCATAGTTTTCAAGATATGATGAATTCTTTGACTGTTGGAACTGAAAATCTTTTACTTTCTCCATCATATCTAGTCTTGATAAATTTCATAAGTAAAATACATGCTTTTATTTGGCTAATAGATAAGACATTTTTTTGTCTCATCTCCCTCACATCTAAAATGTTGCATGTCCTCCTGCAACTTATAGTGAGCTTCTGAAGCCAATCTCTTCACTTTTATTGCAATTACTCTAGGGATTTGTTGGGAGGTGCACTGAAGATGCTTTTGAAGATATTTTGAGTTATTCTAGAGATATTTTGGGGATTTTATTGTTGTGTTGCAAAAAATAAACCTACTCTATCCTACTCTACTTATTGATGTAGAGATAGGTTACATAAAACTATTAATTGATTATGAAAAATAACATCTTTTTTCTCAAATGATGGATCCATGCATTCAACTTCTTCAAAGAGGAAAACCATGAGAAAAAAATGGCTATATATTTGAACTCTGATGCTCCTCCTTCCTTTGAAATGACAACCTTCTCCATAATTGTCAATACTAGTAGATGCATGGGTTGATTGGAAAAATCTTGCAATCCTTCCTCATAGTTTTTTGCATGCATGATTGGATGCAACTCCTTGTCCTTCAAATATATAATCAGGCAGCCCTCCTTGGAATTTGAATATGTCCAAACAATAGTCTTTTGCTTGCTGGGGCTTGAATTCATGGTCCTCTGGTTGAGGATATTGCACAAGATCTGCCACCTTTGCATACAAGAACCTCTTCTTTTGGATCTGTTGTTTTTTTTGGGGGGGTTCTAAAATAATAAACCTAAAAATCTTGCCAAACTATTTTTGCTTTGACCTACTGTCACCAGATCATCAACAACTCCCTAATGAAACCTTTTCCCTGACAATGACACCAAAAATGATGAGTTTCATTGCATTCCTTATCATTTTCTTATAAATGTTATTCAAGGGTAGTGTCCATGGCAATATGCAAGAGGGAGAATAAATCATTTAAATGACATTCTTTTTCCACAAACGAAATTTAAAGAAATGCATGAAAGAAATTGCTAGAAACAAATCTAATCTAAGAACTTGTAAATGAAATGTTTGAATCAAATTTATCTTAAGAAACTTGTAAAAGGAAATATTGAAAATATAATTGCTGGAATCAAATCTATCCTAAGAAACTTGTAAAGGGAAATACTAGAAATGTAATTGTTGGAAATGAAATTGCTACTATGAAATAAAACTACAAACAACAATTGCTATTAAAAACTGAATTCTGTTATTTTATAAAACTCTTCCCCATTTGATTCCTTGATTACAATGAATTTATAAAATTACCATCTTCAACTAATCTCAAAGATGAGATTTAATTGTTGTTCAACAACTTGCTAGAAGATAGGAACATTTGTTGAGGGAAAAAGATGAGTCTTTCCTTCATCTTGTTGAGTCAGACTTCTTTGGCCGTCCAAAATAAATATTCCTATTTTGTAGCCCCTAAATAAGCTCCAAAAAGACATTTGACTGCTAAAAAAGTCATGTATTTCCCTTGTGAATCATTAAAAATCATAAAACAACTCCTAGATGCTTGCAAAAAGGTTCAAACTACCCAAAATTGTCTCTTAGATATGATCCATTTGTTTGCACAACCCAACAACCTGCCTTAATGTTTGGAACTGTCCCCTAGCTACTCTCAACTATTGTCCCTTAACTACTCATAGACACCCAAATTTCTCAACCTCTTCATAAATTATCCTTCACTTAGTTTCAAGAATTTTAGAGCATAGAACCAAACGAATGAACAAATTTCAGAAATTTTAGAGCATGGAAGGATATTTCTGGAGCATCAGACTGGTGATGTTTTCTCTCAAACCATAATTGGGTTTTTGTGAAATTTAAGAGGTTTTTTCGCTTTCTTGTCTTCAAATTTCTATCCAAAAATATCAAGAACCTAGATCGTAATTTTCAAGATATGATGAAATCTTTCACTGTTGCAATTGAAAATATCTTACTTTCCTCATCATATCTAGTCTTGATAAAATTCATAATTAAACAAAATACATGCTTTTATTTGGCTAATAGATGAGACATTTTTTTTGTCTCATCACTCTTCATTTGTTTTAATAAATATCAAAATATCATCTAAATACACAATCACGAACTTACTTAGATATGACTTCAAAACTTTGTTCAGCAATCTCATAAAAGTGCCTGGAGCATTCATCAATCCAAACGATATTACCAACCATTCATACAATCCATCTTTAGTTTTGAAAGTGGGCTTCCATTCATCCCCCTCTCTTATTCTTATTTGATGGTAACCACTCTTCAAATAATTTTTTGTGAAATATTTGGCTCCACTCAAGCAATCTATCATATCATCCATTCTTGGTAATGAGAACTAGTATTTGATGGTTATCTTATTTATTTATCTTGAATTTGTACACATTCACCAATCCCCATATTTCTTTGGTGCTAACACTACTGGAACCACACATAGACTCAAAATTTCTCTAATTAGCCCCTTATCAAGCAACTCTTGCACTTTCTTGTTTATCTCTTCATTCTCTTTTGGTGACATTTTGATGTGCTTTTTTTGGTAAACTTGCACTAGGAATCAAATCCAAGCAATGACTTATGATTCTCATGAGTGGAAATCCTTCGGATAACTCCATCAATATATTAGCACAGTTTTCAAAATTTCTTGAACTTCCATAGGTATTTCATCTCTTTTATTCACTGTCCCAACTACTGCAAACTTGGGAATTATTATAAAACATGCCTTTTCACCTTTAAATTCATTTAAAAATTGCTTTCCAGAAACCAAAAATACCTTTGACTTATCTTCATTTTCCTCCTCTCTATTCTTCAATGGATTTAATGTATATTCTTCTCCATCTTTCTTGATTGTATATGTATTTAATTTCCCATCATGAATAGCTTTCCTATCAAATTGTCATAGTTTTCCCAAAAGAATATGACATGCATCCATTGGCATTATATCACACATGAATTCATCTTTTTAGTTTCCAATCTAAAAATTAACTATACATTCTTCATTCACCAACAAGTGATGATCCTTTTGTAACCATGCAACTTTGTGTGGGCTAGGATGTTTGATTCTCTTCAATGCCAACTTGTTCACCATTTCTTCTGATACTATATTATCAGTGCTACCTCTATCCACAATAACTTTACAACATTTTCCTCTTTCCTTACACCTCGTTCGAAACAAATTTCTCCTCTTAATTGGTTCTGATTTCTCTTTTCTTGGAATCAACAAAATTCTTCACAACATCAATGAATCTCCATCTTCGGGTCTTCTCCATGCTTTGTTGGAATCTCCTTTTCTTTTTCAGCTTTTGCAACATGCAATCTTGACTCTTTTCCCTTTCCTACATCATGCTAGATTTTTGGACATTCAAATGCTCGATGGCTTGTTTCCCCACATTAGAAACATGCAAAGTTGAAACCTCTTCCCTGACCTCTTCCAAATGACCCTCTTCCACGAGAGTAATCTCCTCTTCCTCTAGGGAAATCTCCTCTTCCCTTGCCTACTTGCATACTTGCACTCAATGTGCTCACTTTCTTTTATTTGTTTTGGAAGCCTCTACCGTTGTTCAATGGTCCTCTTCCACATGAAAATATGCCTATACTCTAAGAGTTATTTTGTTGCTTCCTATTGATTTTTTCTTTTACTTTCAAGGCATATTGATATTCCTCCTCCACACCATGCATATTAATCAAACTTATTTCATTTTGGATGGATATATGCACAAACCATTCAAATACCTTGATACTTGCTTTGTATCATCTTCTATATGGCTAGCTCTTATGCTTAATCGATAAAGCTCTTCAGTGTATTTGTCAACACTACTATCCTTTTACTTCAAATTTTGGAGTTTTTTGAACAAATTTATTTGATAATTTGCTGGAAAAATTTTGGATTCTATTTTTGTCACCATTCAATCCCATGATTTTATTTTTTCTTTTCCATTTCAATGCCTATCTTCTTGCAGGTGATCCCACCATAGGGATGTGTGCCCCTTCAACTTAGTGAAAGCATATTTCACCTTTTGATCTTCTTCAGTATTGTCATATTCAAAGGATTTTTCCATTTCGTCAATCCAATCCAACAACTCTTCTACATTTAAACCACCTTTGAAATTTGGAGGATCAAATCGTGGCTTGGAATTTATTTTTCATGATGGCTTTAATGAATCTCTCTTCTCTTGGTTCAAGACCTGGTTGGTTCACTTCCTCTCCGCCTTCAACAATCTACTCTTCTTCATCATCACTTATGTCCATTGTGGGGAATCCTCTTCTTTGTGCCATTTCCATTACCTCCATTCATACAGTGAGACCTCTAACTGCCTCCATTGTGCAATTTAATATTAATGTTGTAATCTCAAGCTCCATGCCTTTGGGTGCTCTACGTCTACAACCATGCATCTATACACCATTTTACTTCTTAACTCAATCAAACCCAACTCTGATACCAATTAAAGTATATCAAAAAATTGAGTCTTACCATATTGAGATTAGTTGTAGAAATTTATTTAAATAAACAAGAGTTTCACTTAGATTTTAATTGCACAAACTCAAATGGAAAATCACCATGAATTTTATATGTATTTTTCCTTGACTCTACAAAATAAATAGTTTAAACAAATCAGCAACACCCATTGTTTTTCCCTTGTTCCTCAATGTTCTAACATTGTTCAAGTTTGCTCCAACATTCCTCAATATACCATGCCCCTATCTGGTCTTTTACACAACCAAAAAATTTAGCCACAATAAAGGATTGATGTCAATTCCTTTCCACCTCCAATGCATTTTCTCCCTTTTATCCACACCACTTTTTTGAGTTTTTAAATTGGCAAAATTTTCTATCCAAAAAAGGTCGATTAGAAAGGTCTTTTCCAGGTTTTTTAGTCTACTATATTTTTCCTTCACTTTGGGCAATTAAAATTCCTCCTTTCAACTATGAATGACTCCTTCAATTTACCTTTTTAGCTCAAACCAAGAGGCAACATAATGTTTGTCTTTTCCTACCAAAAACAAGGCATGTGAATAGTCCAAAACCCCACGTCTATGCAAATTAACTCGCTCCAATTTGGGATGCCATATATTGGCTCCATTTAATATTTTGAATTTTCCTTTTAATAATTCCCAAAGTCAATTTACTTGGCCCTTTGAAATGGATATTATTGTAAATGATCTTCAAATTAAATTCCAATCAGATGGGTGGATAAAGTCATCAAGTTTTTGAATATCATAACAAAATTTCAAACAACAAAACAAAAATGTGAAAGAAAAATGATGCAAATAACTAGAGTACTCGATGTTCTGACATCATTATTTGATAGTTTTGACAATGTTTTTGATAAAGTATGTAGCATTTACAGGGTGCTATACCCTTTACATGGAGAGCCCTTGGGGAAAAATATAAGCTAGTTCAAAATGAGACATGAATTAGAAACAAAAACAAGACATGGACTGCCGACAAACTGCATGTCGAATGAAGGACGAGGACTAGACAACCCAAAAATCAAAGGGGACAGACCTAACTCCCAAAACCTGAGGCCGTGGTTTGGGGAGTCCCTTAATTTTTCTCTGCACAACAGACTAAGAAGGCTCAGAAATGAAGTCCATCGAGCGAGGAAAGATGAGTGGTTCATCAACAACCACCATGGAAAAAGAGTCACCACGTAGCAAAACCGACAACGTAGAAGAGGGGTCAGGAGCATTCGAAGGATCAACAAAAGTGTTCATCAAGTGGTAGGTAGGCTCTATCGGCACAACGATAGTAGTACGGGGCAACACTAGTTCCATAGAAGGGATAGCCGAAGGAGGATCCTGGGGAGACATAGCCTCCAAGGATGAAACATACAAGGAAGGGACGTCCTCCCTAGAGGGACCAACTGAAGAGGGAGAGCCCACCGTGAGAGGGTGATCCCACAATACTAGTTTACAATTTTTGGCCAAATTGGACATTGAATTAATCTTTTCTATCTAAATCTTCACTTTGGGGCACCTATAATGACTAAACCGTGAGAAATTTGAAGATGATGCAAACTAGTGATTTGTGGCATTTTGTCTATAGAATCTAAATATTTTTTTTTCAATAAAATTGGAATTAGATTGCACTTTTTTTTCCATCTCCTTCGAAAACTAGTTTTTTTCAATAAACACCATTTTTAAGGAGTGACGCTCACGGTATAACACAACTTTTTTTCAATGAAGGATAAAATTCTTTTTTTTTTTAATTTAGATTTGTAACTATGATATCTAGTGAGTCCAATTTGTTTCATAATTTTTTATTGAATATTTTTTCCTTAATCAAGTTTCGTAGTCAAACCAATTACAATTTAGACATAGGTGACCATATTAACACATTTTTTTTTGTATGTATCAAAATTTAATTTTTTTTTGATAATCTTCTATTTTTCCACATGTGCAGAACAAAGAGCTTGATTTTTGGTGAAAACCTACTGTGATACCAAAATGTTTAACCCTATTCTAAGCAATTAAAATGCAATGGAAAACATAATGAAACACCTCATGATTAGCCTAAGGAATTTGTAAAATGCAAAGAGGAAAGTGTTAAATGAAGATAACTGATTATACCTTCCTTCTTGCAGCTGAAACTCCTTGGTTGGCCCTTGATTTGGATTGATTTGTATGCTCCTTGATGGCTCTTGATATGGCTAAATGGAGGATTTGACTATGTGCTTGGATGAAAATGAAAATGATGAAATTGATGGCTAAATGAGTGCACAAAATGGCAGCATTTAGTTGCAAAATGGCTAAGTGTTTTTTTTTCCTTAGAGGAGGGGGTATTTATAGAGATACTTGAATTCTCTAGAGAATTCAATGGTTGGGATTTATCCAACAAGGCCAAGATGAAGGGCTAAGGTGAGTTGAGGACTCACAAGCCCTCACATCTTGACATGTGGATTGTGAGACGGCTAAGGGTGAGATGATGTGTAGATGATGTGGAAGAGAGGTACATGATGTGGAGGAAGGACAAGTACCTTACAAGTACTTTGATGTGACCTTTCAATGATCACATGGGGAGGGGGAAAGCTTTGGGAAATAAAAATTAAAAAAAATTCATTGAATCTAGTGGATAAGACAAGGTTCCCAAAAGGTTGAATTTGTCACATGTGACTTTGTGAAGTCAAAGTTCTAGAAGATGCAAAAGGGGATTCAGGAATAATAAAAGTGAATTAAAAATTCACATGGGGAAGAGAGGAGCCTAGGGTGAATAAAAAGGAATTAAAAATTCCTTGGGGGTGGGAGAGTTGACCAAGGTACTAATTAGGTTTAACTAATTAGTAATTAGAGGATAATTAGGGGTTAATATGGATTAGAAGCCAACTTGCAAAAGTTGGAGGATGTGACACATCCTAATCAAGGATTAGGCATGTGCACATCCTTAATGAAGAGATTAGGAGATGGATTAGGATTAGATGAAAATGACATGTGAGGAATTAAATAAATGTAATATTTATTTAATTCATTTGATGAAAATGGGATTAAGGAGCGTAAGGTATTTAATTATTAATTAAATACCTTAGGAATTTGGCAGAATTAAGGATATTAATTAAATAATAGTAATATTACTTAATTAACTTAGATAAGAGGATGTTTAGATGAAAAGTGATAAATTTGGATAAATTAAGTGTCCAAAGTTGGATGTCTATATTTTGCCCCTCTTTGAGATGGTGTTACGAAGTAGCATCATTTCAAAGAATATTAAAATATAGAACCCAGAAGGAGATGGTTAGATTGAGAAGGATGCCCTAGTCATCAAACAGATGACTAGGAAGAAAGATGATGGGGGTGAAGATGAAGAGTAGGGATTGAGGATGCCCCCTCGAGAGGACATGTGGGTTCAAGAGAACACGGATGTGCTCTCGAAATGGATGAGATGAAGAAATGGGAGATGAGGAAGAGGATGTAAAGGGATGGATATGAAAGGATGAAAAGGCGACAGGAGGTTGGGAAGCACAAATGGATGCAAGGATGAAGATAATGTTGCCCCAGTCAAGGTACAAGTCAAAAGGGGTTGATGATGGATGGAGTGTTGTCAATGAGGATAGGGAAGGATACATCCCAATGAGTGGTATTGATGAGGGAAGGATACATCCCAAAACACCACTAAAGGATAGGGAAGAGTACCTCCCGATGATGATGATGAGGATGATTAGATCTAGGCTTGTAACAAGACTGAGAACAAGACCAAGGATATGATTAGATGATTCGGGCTAAATGGAATGGATGGGGATTGGATAGAGATGCGAGATAAGGATGAAGAATGAATGGATGGGGGGATACATGCAAGATGATAGAATGAAAAATGAAATGCAATCCTAATGCAATTTTCCATCTTTAGAGCACTGATTTTTGCTATAGCATAAGACACCAAGTGCCAGGGTATGTGGAACCAAGGCGTATTAGTGTCTAATGCATGAAACAAACACAACAGACAAGAAGGCTATCCCAACACCCCAAAGTTGCCATGACTTTGGTCGGGCCAGGTATTAAGATAACCACAACCACAAAAAGATGCCCCAACATAACACAAGACCACAAAGATCTTGGTGGGTACTACGTGGGACAACAAGAAGAAAAATAAAAATAAAAAAGATCAAAATATGCCCTTATGTCGACCAATTAAAACACACCATAATATGATGGATCATGGCGGCCTTGACAAGTGATGATAGGGAGCTCAAATGATAAACAAAAGCCAAACGTATCAAAAGATCGCAATCAATTTCAAATGTCCTTTGCCATAGGATCAAGGGGATAGATGGGATTGATGAGGTCTATTAGGAAGGATGCATCCTGTTGAGATCGATGATGGATACTAAGCTAAAAGATTGATATGACTTAGGATATTCAAAACTGATTGGATTTGTTGATACAAGTGGATCTTGTTTGTTAAGAAATAGCTAGATAAGGGCATAGCTTAACGACACGACACAAGACATGAGACTGACACACCTGAAAGATCTAGGGGCTCGGGGGCCGATCAAAGATTAGCCTTGCCTACGTAAAAGCACAAAGCCCTCGTAGTTTGATAAAAGGCTAACGACTGACCAGGATGGAGACCTTTATGGATGGTAAAGATAGGATGGAAAAAAGGAGCAAAGTGGACAATGGTGATCGATGAGAGACGATAGACGATAGACGATAGAGGAGCGGAAAGACAGAGTAGAAAGACCGATGCTAGATGATAGAGGAGCCCCGAGGGTGGATCAAGTGATCGACCTAGCCTATGTGAAAGCGCAGGGGCAATGTAGTTCGACCAAAGACCAAAGATAAATGATGGATAAAGGATGATGATAGGATGAGTGGAGGATGAGGATATGATGAGTGGATAAAAAGATGACACCGATATGATGAGATAGAATAGACCGGTTGATGATGATGATCACATAAAGCTCAGGGATGGGATAGTTATCCAAATCATTAAAATGACTTGGGAGGATGATAGATGAGTAATGAAAAGTGATAGGGGAGTGGAAAGATGTTCAAGAGAAGTAGGGGTGATGACAAGTAGATAAATGGCATTGGGTTGCATGGAGGGAGGCCTATAGCCAGATACCAATGACAAGGGATAGTGAGATGGGATGAGGATAAAGATGAAAGAATGGATAGAGATATAGGGATGGAGGATGGGAGGGATTGTTTGGATGGATAGGAATATAAGGATTGGGAGATGAAAGGGATGCTAGGATAGATGGATACGAAGATAAGGATGGGGAGGAAGGGATGTTGTGATAGATGATGTCTCCAAGGACTATGTCACAAAGGAAGCATATACCCCCACTCTAGATATGTCATATATGATGAGGCATGAGGGATGGAAGACAAGTGGATGGGAAAATGAGATAACTAGAGGAGGATAGGATGGGTGACCAAGGAATACAATAGAGCATGGATGAAGGGAATGTATACCAAGAGGTGGCCAAAGCATGTATAGATAGGTGCCCTTGTTTTGATCAAGATCACAAGAAGGATGGAGGGATGGGAGATAAATGGGATATGATGGTAGGATGCGGAAGATAGGTGGGATGGAGGATTTATGAAGAGGATGGATAACATGAAGATGGGTGCATAGCTGGAAGCATAGCGATGGAGGGAATGCATATCAGAAGTTGCCCCCTGCAAATGGGGATTTATGTAATGACGCAGGTTTTCATCATGGTACTTATCCAAGGTGCTTGTTTTTCAAGTTTTCACCATTAGAAGAATTATTTCTCTTTTACTTTTTCTTTTTTTTCTAATTTTTTGATTTTTTTTTTTTTTTTTGGATTTTGTGGATTTTTTGACTTTTTTGGAATTTTGAAATTTTGGATATCATGAAAAAGGAGATGGATAAGGATAAGGAGGCGAATAGGTGGATTTAGAAGACATGTGATAAGGATATGGATGAAGGACTTAAGCATCAAGTTCTATACAAAGGATTAAGAGCCCATGTGTGGAGCGACTGTTGGATGTTGGTACAACCTTATTAGGATAAATGGATTATGCAAGAGGATGAATTAGAGGGATTTGAGAGGGGAGATACATGGGATAATGGATGGGATGCTGCAAAGGGTTTGGATGGAATGATGGGGTGAATATGTGATGGGGAGATGTGTTCAGGACCAACATTGGCACATGTGGTGGTGGATGTGAAAAGATAAGAGGATTAATGGATGGAGAATGTGTGGATAATGGAGGAGATGGGGTGGTGAACTTTGGAACATAAGGACCCAAAACAGACTTAGGAGATGAAAGGGGTGTATGACTAGCTTTTGGATTAGAAACTTTGGATGTTCTTATAGATTTTTCATTTGATGGCATTGCATATTTTTTCTTTGGGATCCACATGGTTTTGATCTTTGCGTTGGTGGGCCTTTGTGGCCTATGGATTGGATTTAGATTTAGATTTTTTTTCTCTTCACCATGTCTTTTGGAGGGGACATGGGGAGCCTTAGATTTATGTGGATGTTTGGATTTATACATTTTTTCTTTAACATCCAAAGTGCTTTTAGTAGCAATGGGATGGGTGTGAGGGGATGGATGAGGTGGAGCGATGGAGATGAGATTTTGAGGATTATACGTGGATGGAGGATGCACAGATATGTGCCTTTGTTGATCCTGATTATGGGATATGCGAGTGAGATGTTTATGATGGGTGACGTGGATAGGTGTTGCATGGATGAAATGATGAGGTGGAGGTGGTGATCTTGGGACATATGGACCCAAAGCAAACAGAGTGGGTGGAGGGACATAAGAACCCAAGATGGATGGAGTAGATGAAGGATGGGAGATGGTGGATGGAGGGATGTAAGGACCCAAAATGGATGGGTCAGATGAAGGAGGAATATGGATGGTTGTTTTGAGGCGATACAATAGAGGAGGAGGGATGGTAGCATATGATTTGGTGGAGTGATGGAAAGAGCCTATATTTATTTTGGAAGAGGCGCGTTGAGGACATCTAGATGTTGTACCAATAGCTTTAGATTGTGAGTCTTGGGAAATAGGTCCAAGACCTTGCATGGAGATTTGTTCTTTGACTTGGATGGGCTCTAAGATACCTTGCTCATGAAGGCCTAGACCTTTTCCTTGATAGTTCATTTTCTTGAGCATGCGATCCATGATAGGATTTGTGTTATTCTGAAAACATGATGCGAGTCCATTATTAGATGGAGGATGATGGGTGGTATATACACTATGTTTTTCTTCTGCGAGGAGGCCACCATGGAAGAATGTGAGAGTACTAAGGGGATATGCAAGCAGTGTGGGGATAGTAGTTTTAGGCGATGATGGGTGATCATGAGAGGGAGATGATGGGATAACAACATTTGGATGGGTGGTATCGGGAGAGGGATTAGGGGATATGATAGGATATGGATTTGTGGTAGCGGGCTCATGTGATGAAGATGGAGTGGTGGAGACAAGGGGATCATGGGGTGGAATGGATGGGGGACTATGATCTTGAGGTGAACTAGATAGGATGGTAGGACCTTGATCTGGAGAGGGGGATATGTGGGCATGCTTTGGATTAGACTCTTGGCATGATGCATCTTGTGTGGATGGAAGGATGACAGAGTGTTGGAGAGACTCTTCAAGTTGGGGAGATGGAAGGATGGACGATTCGATGCAGTCATCAAAATGGATTTGGGGGTCGTCGATGGGTTCAATAAATCTTGGAGTAGGAGGTGGATGTTCAATAGATTTAGAGGATGTGATGGTAGGAGATGGGGGTTCAACGGATTCAGAGGATGTGATGGTAGGAGATGGGGGTTCAACAGATTCAGAGGATGTGATGGTAGGAGATGGGGGCTCAATGGATTTAGAGGATGTGATGGTAGGGGATGTGATGGGTTCGATCGTTTGAGTGGTGCTAGGGGTGGTACCATCAATGATAGGTGTTGGGTGGAGAAGGGTCTCATCTCTAATGATCGTGGATGATGGGTTGGGATGGCATGATTCCATAACTTGAAGGTGTGGCGTGGGAGATGTCTTCTTTGTTATAAGTCCTTGGAGAACTTCTGGAGTGAAGAACTTGAATGCTCTAGGCTGAGATGGCGTGGTAGGAGTGGATGAAGGATTATGGATTGGTGGACTAGGATTAGATGGGGGAACGGGATTGGATGCAAGACTTGGAATAGATGGGGGAATGGGATTGGATGCAAGACTTGGAATAGATGGGGGAATGGGATTGGATGTAAAACTTGGAATAGATGGGGGATTAAGATTAGATGAAAGGTTAAGAAATGGTGAATTAGGACATGAGGATGCAGGTGGTGGATTGTAGTACAGGCATGGGGATGGTGGATGAGGATGGGAAGATTGAGGTGGCAGATGGAGATATTGAATGGCGGATGTCGGATTAGGATAAGTTGATGTGGATGTTGGATTAGGATACGAAGGTACGAATGTAGGATTAGAGTGAGCAGATTGGCATGGAAGATTAGGGTAGTGGGTATATGTGGATGAAGGATTGAGATAGGAGGATGTGGATGGGGGATTAAGATAGGGGTATTGAGATGGTCGACTAGGATAAGAGGATGCGGGTGTTGGATAAGAGGATGACGTAGATGAATGGTATGATGGATATGACAGATATCCCTTGTCAAAGGTAGCATAAGCAACATGATTAGGCATGGATGAAGACATAACGGGATAAATCAAGGGGGTGATTAGATTTTGGAAAGTGGGTGGAGAAATATTACTAGCAATGATAGTGTCAAGGGGATCTATGTCACATTCTTCTTGATCAACAAGACTTTCATTATCGTTGTCAATGTAATTAGGGTTTCCCTTGAACACTATTGATGGAGGATAAGGATTCATGATGGTGAAAGGATAAAGAGGATGGATGAAAATATTTTGGATGGGAATGGAATAAAGCTCAAATTGGGATTTAGGTTAAGCTTAGATTTGGATGGGATTAAAGCTCAGATTAGGATGATTGGATGATGTGATGGGATTGATTCTGACAATCGACACTGAATCTGCTTCGAGATGGAAGTAGATTGATTAGGTTGAAGGTGATGTGATTGGATTGGATCGATCGATGATTGATAAGATCAAATGATGGATAGGATAAGATGATGAAAGAGGCTGAAAATCCCTGTTCAGAGATTATCTTAGATGACTTACAATACTGATTGATCGGATAAAAGGATAAATGGATGATTACGGCACCAAATCCACTTTGAGATTGAAAATGGATTGATTGGGCAAACGATAATGATTATCTTAGGATGGATGACAATCTTAAGTGGATGTTGATGATGATGATCAGATCAAACAATTAGATCAATTTGGATAATAACCTGAAACAAAGTTCAGAGGATTTGGATGGGGAAAATGATGATTCGATTGGAGAAATGGATGAAAGAAAGTGGATGAACAAATACTCAAAATGAGTAAATGATTGATCAGGATGGATGATTGATTATTTAGAATGAGTAAATGACTGCTAAGAATAGATGAATGATTCTCAGAACAAGAAGATGAAAGCTCAGAATGAATGATAGATTACTCGAAATGAGTAGATGATTGATCGGGATTGTAGAATGAGAGTTTGAAATGATTGAAGGTGGTGTGAAATGAATGAATGTTTACTCGAAACGAGTAAACAGATGCTCGAAACGATAGAATGAGAGTTCAGAATGACGAAAGGAGGTGTGAAAAAGATGAATGTTTACTCAGAACGAGTAAACGGATGATTGGAACAATAGAACGAGAGTTCAGAATGATGAAAGGATGTGTGAAATGGATGAATGTTTACTCAGAACGAGTAAACGAATGATTAGAACGACTGAACGGGAGTTTGGAATGATGAAATGCAGTGTAAAATGGATGAATGTTTACTTAGAATGAGTAAACGGATGATCAAAATGATAGAACGAGAGTTCAGAATGATGAAAGGATGTGTGAAATGGATGAACGTTTACTCAGAACGAGTAAACGGATGATCAGAATGATAGAACGAGAGTTTGGAATAATGAACAAATGTGTGAAATAGATGAATGTTTACTCAGAATGAGTAAATAGATGATCAAAATGATAGAACGAGAGTTTGGAATGATGAGAGGATGTGTGAAATGGATGAACGTTTACTCAGAATGAGTAAACGGATGATCGAAATGATAGAACGGGAGTTCAGAATGATGAAAGGATGTGTGAAATGGATGAACGTTTACTCAGAACAAGTAAATAGATGATAGAAATGATAGAATGAGAGTTCAGAATGATGAAAGGATGTGTGAAATGGATGAACTTTTACTCAGAACGAGTAAACAGATGATCGAAAGGATAGAACAAGAGTTCAGAATGATGAAAGGATGTGTGAAATGGATGAACGTTTACTCAGAACGAGTAAAAAAATGATTAGAATGATAGAAAAATAGTTTGGAATGATGAAAGGATGTGTGAAATGGATGAATGTTTACTCAGAATGAGTAAATGGATGATTGGAATGATAGAACGATAGTTCAAAATGATGAAAGGAGGTGTGAAACGGATGAATGTTTACTCAGAACAAGTAAACAGATGATTGGAATGATAGAACGAGAGTTTGAGATGATAGATGAAGGTTCAAAATATATGAGTTTTTACATAGAACAAGTAAACGAATGATTGAAAAGGGAGAACAATTGTTCAGCATGGATGAATGAAAGGTTGAAATGACTAAACCTCAAATTAGGGTTTTGGTTAAGCTCAGATTGGGATTAGATTAAAGCTCAGATTAGGATTGGGTTGAAGCTTAGAATGATTGGATGATGTGATGGGATTGATTCTACACCAAGTTTTGGGGTTTAAAGAACATAAGGTGCTAACAATAAGATTTTTCCAGATTTGGCAATTTTCAAAAATTGTCAAATTTTTCCATTTTAGGAAACCTCACGAACATACTTTTGAGAGTTCAATTTTTTTCCAAAAAATACCCAAAACAAAGATAGGATGAATTGCCAACTAATATCCCAAATTTGAGACATGCATTTCGAGTTATTGACAAAAATGATTTTTCAAAATACTGGAAAAAAACACTAAATTGCAATTTTGAGGGTCAAGATGAAAGTTTGATGCCTCAAAAATGTGGAAAAACAGGGTCCAAGGGACTTATAGTCAGTCAGGGATCCACATGCCATCTTATAACGCAACCACCCATAAAATTTCAGCACAAATGGACACCCGAGTCAAAAGTTATGGCCTCCAGAAGTTTCGGCATAAAAATCAAAATTCTCAAAATGAAGCCTTGATGATTGGGATGGATGATTTGATGCTGGATATGGACTCTAATGGTGTTCTAAGTGGAACTTATGTGATTTTGGTGATGAAATGATGACTTTCATAAAATTGTTAATGACGGCAAATGGGTGCTCGGAATAGATGAATGACTCTCAAAACGAGGAGAAGAAGATTCAAAATAGATGAATGAATACTAAGAATGAGTGAACGAGTGCTCGGAATTAGGATTGGATTGAAAGATATGATGGGATTGGTGTCACTGGTCGGATTTGGGAACTAGATATGTTTGTTTTTCAAATTTTTCACAGAGGGGATTTTGTGCCCTCCTGGGGCGTCTGTGCCCACTTGGGGCATCTCTGCCCCCTTTTGGGGCATTTGTGCCCACTTGGGGTGTCTCTACCCCCTTCTGGGGCATCTATGCCCCCTTTTGGGGTGTCTGTTCCCTCCTAGGGCGTCTCTGCCCCCTTCTAGGGTGTCTCTGCCCTCCTGGGGCGTCTCTGCCCCTTCTGGGGCGTATGGACCCTCTTGGGGCATCTCTACCCTCTTGGGGCGTCTCTACCCCCTTCTGGGGTGTCTCTGCCCTCTTGGGGCGTCTCTGCTCCCTTCTGGGGCATCTATGCCCTCCTAGAGGGGAAGATTCGCCCCTTTTCAGGGTAGATTCAGCCCATAGTGGGGTGGAATTTTTAAATGGGTAAACAGGCTGTTAAAATGAAGAGACAGGCGATTGGAATGGGGTGTTGGATAATCGGATTGAGAAAATAGATGATCAATTTTGGGAAAATGATTGGAATGGATGAATGATCAAGCACTCGAAACTAATGATTGCTTAGAATGGATGAATGATTGAAAGCTCAAAATGAGTAAACAATTGATTGGAAAGGATAAACAATTGTTAGAATGAGGAGATGGATGCTTGGAATGGATGAAAGATTACTCAAAACGAGTGGGCAGAAGATTTGAAAAGGATGAAAGACTACGTAGTCAAACAAATGTTGGAATGGCCAAATGAAGGTTTGGAATGATAAAATGGAGCTTTGGAATGATAAAATGGAGGTTTAAACTGATCAAATGGAGGTTTAGAGTGACAAAATGGAGGCTTGGGATGATGAGATAATGGTTGGGAATGATTAAATGATGGTTTAGAGGCTAAACGGATCCAAATGGAGTGATTTCGGGTGCTCAGGTGGGAAAATTTGCCCCTCTGCAGTAAATCAGGGGTGTAATCGCCTCACTGCGAAAAATTAGGGGCGTAATCGCCTCACTAGGAAAAAATCAGGATTGAGGAAATAGATAATCAGATTTGGGAAAATGATTGGAATGAATGAATGATCAAGCACTTGAAACTAATGATTGCTTAGAATGGATGAATGATTGAAAGCTCAAAATGAGTAAACGATTGATTAGAAAGAATGAACAACTCTCAGAATGAGGAGATGAATGTTTGGAATGGATGAAAGATTACTCGAAATGAGTGAGTGGAGGATTTGAAAGGGATGAAAGACTACTTGGTTAGATGAAGGTTTGGATTGGTAAAAATGGGGGTTTAAAATGATCAAATGGAGGTTTTCAGAGGTTTAGAATGACAAAACGGAGGCTTGGGATGATGATACAAAGATTTGGAATGATTAGACAATGATTTAGAGGCCAAACGGATCTAAACGGGGTGATTTGAGGTGTTTACGAGGGAAAATTCACCCCTCTATAGTAAATCAGGGGTGTAATCACCTCACTGCGGTAAATCAGGGGCGCAACCGCCTCACTGCGGTAAATCAGGGGCACAGTCGCCTCACTGCAGTAAATCAGGGGCACAGTCACCCCACTGCAGAAAATTAGGGGCACAGTCATCCCACTGCAAAAAAAAAAGGGACGTAGTTGCCCCATTGTGACGTATTCCTTCAAAAAACTCAACAACAATGAATGTTAAATATAGGAACCCGTTTGTGGGTCCCACCGAGCGTGCCAGAAATGTGATACCAAAATGTTTAACCCTATTCTAAGCAATTAAAATGTAATGGGAAACATAATGAAACACCTCATGATTAGCCTAAGGAATTTGTAAAATGCAAAGAGGAAAGTGTTAAATGAAGATAACTGATTATACCTTTCTTCTTGTAGCTGAAACTCCTTGGTTGGCCCTTGATTTGGATTGATTTGTATGCTCCTTGATGGATCTTGATATGGCTAAATGGAGGATTTGACTATGTGCTTGTATGCAAATAAAAATTGATGAAATTGATGGCTAAATGAGTGCACAAAATGGCAGCATTTAGTTGCAAAATGGCTAAGTGTTTTTTTTTCCTTAGAGGAGGGGGTTATTTATAGAGAGACTTGAATTCTCTAGAGAATTCAATGGTTGGGATTTATCCAACAAGGCCAAGATGAAGGGCTAAGGTGAGTTGAGGACTCACAATCCCTCACATCTTGACATGTGGATTGTGAGAGGGCTAAGGGTGAGATGATGTGGAAGAGAGGTACATGATGTGGAGGAAGGACAAATACCTTCCAAGTACTTTGATGTGACCTTTCAATGATCACATGGGGAGGGGGAAAGCTTTGGGAGAATAAAAGTGAATTAAAAATTCACAATGATTGCAAGAATCTAGTGGATAAGACAAGGTTTCCAAAAGGTGAGAATTTGTCACATGTGACTTGATGTGACAAGTCAAAGGTTCTAGAAGATGCATGGAAAAAGGGGATTCTAGGAATAATAAAAGTGAATTAAAAATTCACATGGGGAAGAGAGGAGCCTAGGGTGAATAAAAATGAATTAAAAATTCCTTGGGGGGTAGGGAGAGTTGACCAAGGTACTAATTAGGTTTAACTAATTAGTAACTAGAGGATAATTAGGGGTTAATATGGATTAGAAGCCAACTTGCAAAAGTTGGAGGATGTGACACATCCTAATCAAGGATTAAGCATGTGCACATCCTTAATGAAGAGATTAGGAGATGGATTAGGATTAGATGAAAATGACATGTGAGGAATTAAATAAATTCATTTGATGAAAATGGGATTAAGGAGGGTAAGGTATTTAATTATTAATTAAATACCTTAGGGATTTGGCAGAATTAAGGATATTAATTAAATAATAGTAATATTACTTAATTAACTCAAATAAGAGGATGTTTAGATGAAAAGTGATAAATTTGGATAAATTAAGTGTCCAAATTTGGATGTCTACACCTACATTCACAAAAAATAAAAAATAAATATAATAATAAAATTAAATTTATTTAAAATTATACTTTTGGGAAGCTTATAATAAGGACTACATACTTACAAAATTTTTTTTTTAAATGAATTCATTTGATCCCACTAGTTTTAAAGCATACCTATGACGGAGTCTCCTTTACATTTTGATAGGTGTAAAGGAGACTTTGTTATAGGTATGCTTTAAAACTAGTGAGGTTCTATCCAAGAGGGTTTTATCTAAGGTAGTTTGATCAAACCCTCTTCAATTGGAATGCTTTAAATGGAACTTAAGGCTTAAATCATTATATTTCTAAAAATATGTGATTTCAACAAAAATCAGAATCTCCCAGAAATTGTAAACTAGCTTTATGGGATCACTTGAGATGGTCTGAGAGAGCATCCTTCCCCTAGGTAGCAGTGCCCTTGCAGTGACCAAGAGGGTAGCCAGAGGCCAAATGACCAACATAGAAACATCTCTTGCACCGAAAAGGGAGCCCCTCATAGTTTTGACAATGTTGGCATTTATGGCTAGCTTGAGTAAAATGTTAGCTATATTGGACATTATTGATTGTTGTTGTTGGAAGAGATTGAGATAATAATCAATGCAAAACACTCAAATGCCAAGATGCACATGTAAAAAATTGGCCATTAGTCCTATTTTGTCCCTTGGTGAATAACACTCCACCACACAACCCTATTGACAATAAAGCTTAGGACTTCATATATTCATGTGCCTTGCCTATGCTTTCACATGTTGCATACATGTATACCATGACACTTGCAACTACATTTTACTAAAATTGACTTTATGTGATTCTTTGATCTGGATGTCCATATCCTATTTAAAAGTTCCCATTTTCACATGTTGCATTGAATATAAATTTAAAGATTACAACCTAGAGGAAAAAATTTGGTCGATAGGGTTAATTTTAACTAACAAACCTTAAGTATAGGACATCGGTCAACTGTAAAAGTCCTTGGTGCACATGAGAAACTTCTCTTATGTCTACATGGAGCCATGTCTAACACCACATAACCACATAAATGCTTGAATGTCTCATTCTTATTGAGTATGGCAACACAACATAGTGCACATGTGAAAGATAATAACTTGTGCCAACAAAGGGGTTTAATTTTTTTGTCTTATTTATATTTAAGTTTAGGGTGATGAGTTCAATGGATCATATGAAACATGCATAACAACCTATAATTAAAAAAAAAAAAACTCTTAAGTAAATAAAATAGCTCTTCTTATAATTTTTTAGAAAGATGTATTTAAGATGTCTAGCGATTTTACTTAAGAAATATTTTATTTACTTTAGAATTATTTTATTTTATTTTATTTTTATAATTTTTATTCAATATTTTAAATTTAATTGTTGCTATTATATTTAATAATATTTATTTCAATTGTATTTAAGAAACATTTGTATTTTTTTTAGACTACATGAATTGGTAAACTTTTTTCATGTGACCGATGACATTGGTGCAACATGCCCTCCGGTACCATGGGGATAGTGGGGAGACTAGACCTCGTGACCTCTTTCCTACAATAGGATGCTTTAGCCAATCAAGCCTAAGAAATATTTGTTTTGACAATCAAACTCAACTTCAATTATATTGGTGGTGATTAATTTGATGAAAATACTATACCTTGACAATACAAAATTCCATATGAATTAATACACCATTCAAAAGAAAATTATTTCCATATATAAATATTAGATATTGTTCCCTTGATCAAATCTAAGTCTATAAATATCTTATCATTAAAAAGATTTCATTCATAATCAATAATTTATATAAAATCAATATAAAAAAATTCATACAAACTTTCAAAATCATAAATACATAATCAATAATTTATATAAAATCAATATAGAAAAAATTCTTATAGACTTTCAAAATCATAAATACATAATCAATAATTTATATAAAATCAATATAAAATAATTCCTACATACTTTCAAAATCATAAATAAAAGAAAAAGTACATAAAATTTATTAAATAGAAACAAGTCAATCAAACTTGAAGATAAAATATCTTACATGAGAAGGGAAGAAACAGTCTAACCCAACGCACCTATGACTTAAGTTGTTCAAAATAATGAGTTATTGAAAAAAGAGATGCCAACAACAATATAAATTGAAGATAGAGAAAGAGTTTCTTACATCTTAGCTCAATATTTTGTTTTATTTTTTATTTTTTATAATTGTTCAATATTTTATAAATATTTATTTCAATTGTATGTAAGAAACATTTTTTGATAATCAAACTCAACTTCAACTATATTGGTGGTGATTAATTTAATGAAAATACTATACCTTGACAATACAAAATTATATATGAAATAATGCAAAATTCGAAAGAAAATTATTTCCATGTAAATCTTAGATATTATTCCCTTGATCAAATCTAAATCTATAAAAAATCTTCTCTTTAATTTTTTTTTGTTTGTAATCAATAATTTACATAAAATCAATATAAAAAAGTTTCTATAGACTTTGAAAATCATAAAATACATAACTAATGATTTTATATAGAAAAAGTTCCTATAGTTTCAAAATCATAAATAAAAGAAAAACTATAGAAATATTATTTAATAGAAACAAGTCAATCAAATTCAGAAAAATATATCTTACATCAAAAGAAAAAATCTACAATGTTCCAATGACTTAAGTTGCTCTGATCCTCTGACCTCTAACTCACACAAAACTTTACTAACCAATTTACACCTCTAAGGGGAAAGGTTGTTAATTAACAACTGGCATGATTTATGGTGAGGGAGTATCTCTCTAGGGGGACTTTATTGGGGAAACCCTAACCACTATAAGATTTGAACCCTCATCAAGAATATAAGATTGTTTTAGAAAAGGAATTCCTTTACTTTATTGTTACCATCAATTTTCTCTGGTTTGATGCCATGCATATTCTTGGCATTTTGAATGCTTATTAGTTGATTATTTGGCTCTCATTCCACATGTTGAGTTACAACTCATAGGAACCAACTAGAACTCATTTGAACCTAATACCTTCCATTTGCTACCAGAGTGTTATAGAATTAAGATATTGATCCCTCTTTGGCCAACCCATCATTGGTCCCTGTGTGGCTTATTTTTGACACCCCCCTTAAGCCACACTTTAGGTGCTTGGGGCTCCTAGCTTGGATCTAATACCACATTGAAGAATGAAGAATGAAGAATGTCTTGTTTGAGAGACAACAAAAATATTTATAGAAAATGACATTACATTTATCTTAAGTGTAATTATAGAATAGCTATGATAATTACATAACCATAAGTAATGGTTTAAACAATTCAATATAATATGACATGCTATGATAAAAATATTAACAAAGTACTAAGAAAATCTCAACATTGATCAAGGAGCCTTCATCAATCAAGTCAAAAATTAAACAAATCTATTATAAATTGGAAGCCCCCACCACAAGGTATGTTCAAGTTGAATATAGATGGAGCGTCAAGGGGAAATCCAGGTTCATCTGGAGTAGGGGTGATTATAAGGGACTACAAAGGGTTAGTGTTATGCGCTAAGTCCTTCAAGTTGAAAATTGGCTCTAATAATGTAGCTATGGCACAAGCGCTTTTCCAAGGATTAAAGTTGGTGCTCAACTTCAAGCTACCCATGATCCAAATAAAAGGTGATTCCTTGATTTCGTTAAATGCTTTCTAGGACCGTAAGATTGTTAATTGGAAGTTGGGGTATATAGTGAAACAAATATGGTCAATGCTTGATAAGCTAGGTCATTATCAAATTCTCCACTCCTATACTTAGAGGGCAATATGGTGGCAGATTTTTTGGCTAATGTAGGATGCGATCAAGTAGAGGATGAATTTACGCATGTAGCTATGCTAGGTAAGATGCATCCTAAATTAGAAGAACTACTACCAAAAGAGGAGAGATAACTAAAGTTTTAAGGTTTTAGTATTTATCTACTAAATCATGGGTACAAAAGCATAATAGTGTCAAAATGAAGTAAATTTTTTATCATCTTATCTATTTTCACAAGCCTTGAGGTTTCTATCTGTCAGTTTTATTAATACATTTCTGAAGGCAAAGTGTGTCACAAGGTTGTTTGGTGATGGAAGAGACATGTTTGGGGATCTTTCATGTAAGTTTAAAAGACGTGTTTGGGGATCTTTCATGTAAGTTTCTAAGGCTTATATTCTAATGTGTTGATAAATCAAATGCTAAGTGTTGAGAAACAACTAGTTGTGATGAATCAAGCTGGACAGTTGTGATGACTCAAGCCAGTTAGTTGTGATATCTCAAGTTGATAAATCTATTTATGGTGATAATGTATTAACACATGTCAAAGAGTGTGGAAAAATAAGAAAACAACATAGAAAATCAAAAATCATGTGCCAAAGATTGGGACAATACAAATGGCATCGATTAGGTACATAGGTTATCAACACTAACTCATTTGACTACAAAATCCGACGAAAATTTATGATGAAAGATTTATAATTTGATGTATTGTTAGGATTTGATGTGTAATTTTCAATTTTTAAAATTTTTATACCTGACATTCGTCAAAATTTTGACAAACCTGGGTTTTGTCAAAAGTTCGACACATAGTCTCGTCAAAATTTCGACGAACATTCAAAATCAGAAAAAAATGAATTTTTGGTTGACATAAATAAAAGTGAGTTCGCCTATTTATTGTGATAGTGTTTTGCGATACTTGCCAATTTTCTCTACTTGTGATAGTTTGTGGAGAACTAAGGATGATTTTCTTGGGAAAAATCAAAAAAGATTCAAGAAGATATCACAAGGTTGAGGGTGGTCATTGTCTTTTTCCAGAATTCATTTTTGAAGTCAAATTTGTACTTCCAGGTTTAAAAATCATATTTTAAAGCAACATTTCATCAGATTTCATTTTTAGACTAGTGCATTTTGAGAATTTCATTTCTAGATTTTGTTGTGCAAGTTCAATATTCTGATTTTAGGAGTCTGGGCATGTGCAAGATCATGATGGGCCAAAAAGTGGCAATATTATGGGTATTTGTAGGGTATGTGGCTGACGATTTTTTTTTACCCAAAATTGATGAAACGAAAAAGAGTTTTTAGAGGAGATTCTCAGCTTTCCACCAATATAAATTATGCTTTAATTTGAATTTAATAAATAATTATTATTCGTTTTCTATTAGAATTATGACTAAAGTCCTAATTGATAGGCTTATTGAAAAACATCTATAACTTTCAAATGGTATCACATTTTTTGAATTTAAAACATGTGTCACATTCTATATTTCACATACTATAGGATTAGAAAAAGAAAAATTAAATTTCATGAAGTTTTGACGAAGTTAAGGTGGTCAGACATACGATTTTTAATATTTTTTAAAAGTTGTAATAAAAAATCATAATTAATTATTTACTTAGAAAAAAATTACAAAAAATGCATCACATCTGACATGAATCCTTACTTATATATAAAATCTTATAAAAAATATTATCATTTTATTGGTTAGGGTGATCAGATACCTACTTATTTTTTCCCCAAATTTAAGTACTCCTGCATTGAAATTTCAAATTTTCACCAAATATTTTTATTTTTTTAAATAAACCTAGTAGTTTAGAAACTACATTCAATTTTCTATAGATTCTATTCTTACATATTTTTGAAATAATATAGATAACTTATTCAAATTTTTACGTCAAGTTGCCTAACACTGATTTTTCTGAATTTTTTGCCACTTAAGGGCCTATTTTTTCCATGATGATCCTGCACATACTCATCTAACGGTTGGAAATCATAGTAAAATCAGAATTTAATAAGTTTTGGAATTACCATTTTAAAGTGTTTTTTGGGGTCATTAACTTTAGGCTATCTTCTCTTTTGTAGGGGTGGTTGCATGCCAAATTTTTTTGGTGTAAAGTATCAGAATTATTAGATTTTGTTACCTGACTATGATTAAAAATTATTGGAGTGTGAGTTTGATATTTCTTGAAGATCTAAATATTCAAGCTTGGTAAAGAAAAATCATGTCAGATAATATTAGTCCAGAACAAAATGAAGAGACAGTTGCTAGAATGTGGGCTAGATTGAAAAAAAAGGGTGATGGGAAATTTTATTTTCCTTGCAATAATTGTAAGGGATTAAATACGAGAAGACTTTTAATCACAACAACTAAGAAACATTGTAGGCAACATGGTAATGTTTAAGGGGGGCATGATTATTGTCCATTGGTAAGTTGTTCATTATATGTGTTTATATTGATTGAATTTGTAAATATTTATATTGTTTTAACATTTTTTTTATATATAAAAATCATTTGATCATGATCACGGTTTATTTGTGTCTATCATTATTATAAAGGTGGTGTGCCCTAGGGCACATGATATGGATTATAACAGCCTAGAGAATGTAGTTTTGCAAGAGGAGGAACATGGAGCTGTGAATATCGAAGATGAAGTTAATGATCCTATGGAAGAAGATGATCATGTGCCAGAAAACACAGTTGAAGATGATGGTACAAATACATTGATCCATGACACATTTAGTGGCATAGCTAATCATGATGATTGAGATGAATTTGATGATGTTCATGATTTACTTGTACTTGAGAAGGCATATGAGCCCCTTTATGAAAGCTCCCAAACAACTCTTCTCTCTGTTGTATTGTTGCTAGTAAAATTGAATGCTATGAATGGTTTATCCAACATAGCAATCTCATAGATGTTAAGGTGTGTCATATATGTCATCTTTTTTCATCTATTTTAATTGTTGTTAGTTCATCACTAGTAAATAAAGGATGAAATATGTACCATTAATATTATTTATATTAACAATTTTTTTTGTTGTAGATTGATTGGTGAATTTTTGTTACCACCATCAAATATTTTACCTCACTCATACCGAGATTTATCTGGCATTATGAAAGATATTGGAATGGAGTATCAAGCAATAGATGCATGTCCCAATGATCATATTATATATCATAAACAACATGAATTTGCAATAGAATGCCTAGAATTTCATATCAGTAGATATCAAACAAATCAACTAACAAAAAAGGTGTTTCACAAGGTTCTTCGTTATATTCCCATTATTCCACGTATGCAACGATTCTTTAGGTGTGAAAGCTTAGCACAATTTATAGATTACCATGCATAAAATAGAACTGGAGATGACATTCTTCGAATGCCTGTGAATGGTTCTACATTTAGGGACATGGAGGAAAAATGGCCACACTTTAAAGAAGAGCCTTGTAATCTCAGGCTTTCATTGGCAACGAATGGTGTCAATCCATTTGGAGAGTTGAGATCTATTTACTCGGTGTGGCCTATTTTTGTTATCAACAATAACATTCCTCCATGGATGTCAATAAAGAGGGAGCACATAATGTTGTCAATGATTGTTCCAGGTATTTTTTTACATCAATTTTCTTTAACATAGTAGCATCTCATTTGTCTTATTTGTTGCATAATGACATATTTTTTTCATTTAATAGTCATGTACATTAATTCATATATATTGTAGTAAAATGGTTATAATAATTATGTAATGTTTATGTTTATTCAACTAGGTAAGTGCCAAGTTAAAGATATGAATGTATATATCGAGCCTCTTATCAACGAGTTACTAAAGTTATGGAATGGCGTCACTATGTATGATGTCTCTAGACCAATAGGGCAAAGACAATTTCAATTCCATGTAATGCTTATATGGACAATTCATGATGCCCTAGGGCTAACACATTTTTGTGGTATGTTATAATGTTCGGCCGCACTTTAACAATATTTAATTTTATGAAGTAGATATCATACATGTTTTTAAAATAATCTATTCATTATATATAATTATAAAAATTGATATATTTAATCTAATTATATATGATCTTGCAGGTCTTTAAATAAAGGGAAAATTTGTATGTCCAATTTGTGGTCCAAAGATGAAATCTCGTCATTCAACAAGTTTAGGAAAGTAGGTGTTTGATGAGTATAGGCACTTCCTCCATAGAAATCATAAGTATCAAACTACTAAAAAACATATTTTCAATGGAAAGAAGAGATCACATCAAACCACAAAAGAATGACACCTCACCTATAGAAGTTGGAATATAATAGAATTAATCGTCAAGGTTATACATCAGATCAAATTGTTTATCTATCATATATGATATGTTTGGAATTTATATTTTTATATTGTGTTGTGTTTACTCATGCTGTAATTGACAATGATTGTTGTTGTTAATTTTTTTAACTTATATGCTTCATGAAGGTCATCAAGGCATTAATGGTCGGCTTCCACAAGGACTGAAAAGTTATCCCAGACAATTTATTAGGTTTTCCTAATATGAGCAACTACAAATTGTGCATTTTTTTGATACAATGCAAATTGGAAATAATATAATAGAAATGTTATGGAAAATATTGGATGGAAGGCATGACAAAGAAAAAATTGTCAAAATTTGTAGTGACATTCAGGAAGCCAATCATGCAATGAAAAATGTCATTCAATTGAATAGCGATGGAGACCAAATTAATATAAGTGCCCTTCCTTGGTTATTAACAGAGCAACAAAGCAATGCTATAAAATAATTCATACAAAAATTTTTATTTCCCACAAGATTTGCTGAAAACATAAATAATGATCATAACAAAGAAAGGTGAATTTGGGTAAGGGATGAAAATGCATGATTAGCATACCTTCATTAAGGTAATTATTCTGGTATATTATATACACTTGTATACTGCATGCACTTTTCAGTATATTATGTTTACTACTTTTGAAAAAATAATGAAAAAATCATTTTATAACTGTTGCAATATGTTCTACCTCTATCTCTCCCAGAAATTCGACAACAATGTCAAGCAAGTTATATATGATCTTGGAAAATTCATGAGGTAAGTAGCGATATTTGTTCAATTCATTGTATAGATCTTATAATTTCCATTTGTTTTAATTGTTATGTAATATATTGTATATTTTTGTTAAATCTCATTAATATATTTGCGCCTTGAATCACTTGTAGATGGTTTTCATCTAAAGAAATCCAGAAAGAAGATATAAATTATTAGAAGAGAAAAATTCCTTGTCTAATGTGTGAAATGCAAAATTTTCTACCTTCAACATTTTTCAATGCACAAGAATAATACCTCATACACCAAGTTGAGGAGATTGAATTGTGTGGACCTATACACACAAGGTCAATGTGGATGGTTGAGAGGAACTTGAAATTTTTGAAGGCTTTGGTTAGACAAAGAGCACATCCTGAGGGTTCTATGGTGGAGGGATATATGGTATACCAAATCATGGTATACATTAGTGAATATCTTCCTAAGTTTGTAGCAAAGATCCATGTAGATCACATTTGGGATCCCAACTCCATTAATAAATTTGAAGGGGAGTACCTGATGGGGAAAGGCAGATTGAGGAAAGTGAGGTAATTATAAGATGGTCGGGGAGATTAATTGGAATATATTTTACATATGGTTTTTATGTATATTGTACTTATTTAATTTTTAATCTTCAATATACATAAATTATAAATTAAGGTCGATATTGTGGTAATTAACTACTGTTACATCGCTAGAATTTTTAATACAGTTGGTCGAGAGTTGGATGTACTACATTTGTACATCACAAAAAATCTTGATTGGATGATGGTATGGATTGAACGATGTCAATAATCTGGTCGTGCATTAACATGGGAAGGTGTGGTTTCATTGGTTAAAGAAGCTCATCGTAATAGAGATTCCAATGTTACACAAAGGGAAATTGATTTAGCGTATGGTTTAAGAGATAAACAGGTACGTATAAATATATTAATCACCCATATTATTTAATTATTTTCAATTATATTGATGTATATATGATGTAGAGGATCCAACAACAACACCAACAACATCATTTCATGAGGGTAAATCAAACCCAATCAGAATCAGGAGAAGATCAAATTCTTAATTCACTTTCTTTTTCCTCAAAAACTCATACAACTTCTTTTGATTCTTCAATTCTACAAGGCTTCAAGGCAACAAGTTAGCACTCCAATTTCAACAAACCATATGTCATTATCATTATTCCAATTGACTCATTCAAAGAAAAAACCATATTAGAAAACTTTGACTCAATCAATTAGATTCACATCATTCTCAACCACCATATCAACATCTATACATTCTCTCAGCCTTTCATAAGGCAACACATTATGCTCACTTGCTACACAACTAGTTACCAATCCTTCAAATTCATGTATACATCATATCCTCAAGGCAACAAAAAACTTATACTAAATCATATTCCAAAATGTCAATAACCAAACTTCAATCATTGAAAACAGTCTAAACTTCTCAAATAGCACCAATTCATTTCCTTACAAGGAAAACTAACAAATACCAATCCTTATTGCTATCAACTAGTTAATTAGTCCTTCAAGACACAAGATTCATCATGTTTTGAGAAAAATCAATTCAATACATTAGTGTATAAATATCATATATGCCTGCTCTGTAAGGATACCAAGACACACAATAGAATCATCATTCTCAAAAAATTATGCACTGCCTTTACAACCTTATTCAAGCATAAATTCTACTGTAACTCCATCCAAATGACAAGGTTCAAGTATTTAGGGTCACTTACTTCCCTGTACACACAGATTTCCATTGTCCATGAAATCTAAACATTAATTAGCAATAGACCTCCATACCCTAGATTGGGTGAACCACTCACACTAGGTTCAAAACCAAGATCCAAAGGCACATTTAGAGACATCTTAATGCCCATATCATGATATCAAAAACTTAGAATGATTTATAATGGAGAAACTAGCAGATTTCAGACTGTACACCCAAGAAAGGCTGCTAGAATAGGGCTATTTTACAAAGCATCCACCTTTTTTCCAACTCCAAATTGTTAGAAAACATCAAAAATTCAAAGTAAAGGTCACAAAACACCAGATTTATCCACTTTCAAAGATTGAAAGACCCATTTAGAAAGTATATTAACAAACCCTTAATTTTAGGTTGGAAACACCCAAAACAGTGAGGGTTTTGTGATTATCACCCTTACAAGCCTCTAGTACTCTGGCCAACCATTGAAACATGCTCCATTATGTCTGAAAATTCCTTTAGAAACACCTCCTTGGACATGCATACATCATTTTTCCAATACCTTGCTGGAAACCTTCATTTTCAAGAGGAAAACTCAAAAAAAAAACTTTAAATCAACAACATAGCACCATATTCTTGATACCCTACACTCACACAAAAAAAAATCACATAAAGGAAACCCTAATTATCCTATCCCACCATTTCTACTAGGCTTACATCGGTGGGATGGTCCTTAAACTTCTTTAGGGACTCTCAAAATCACAGTGAAACTAACTCTGCCCGAGACACAAGATTGTCTTTGATTCTTTTGTTGCTTAAAACTAACTTTTAGACTCTTTGAAAATGAAAGTTAATCTTTCTCAAATGAGATTACACAAAAAATAACTCTTGGATGTTACCAAATTAGCAATAAAAGTTAGGAGAAATAGAAAGAATGCTTGATAACTCAGAAAAATAGGGCTTTTATTCAAGATTTTGTTACAAGAATTTCAAGATTATGATCTTCCACGCCTTGCCATGATTTTTATAACTTTTTCCTTCTTAATAACTACCTTTTCTAACTTCTCATCGGTTCAAACTACCTCTTATCTCCTAATATGCTTGATTTATGCCTTTTTTCTTACATAATATTGCATTATTTGCATTTTTTTGCATTTTCACCTCCTAGTGACTTCTTTTATTATTTGATTACATTCAAATTAGCTTTTTCATGGCCTTGACACAAAAAATTAGACTTGAACATGTAAATTTAACATATTAGCCTTTTGAAGGAATTTACAAGATCTAGGTGCTCCTACACCAATATATATGTTGAGATTTTTTTCTTTGCATACATTTGGCTAAGAATAAATATGTTTATCAACTGACGATATTGAAATAATTTTTACATGTTTGACATATTGCAGGTGAAACACCACGAGGCTATGTGGTGCAATGGTCATAAATTTTGAATCAAAAAGTTGGATGGCATGAAGAAAACTTGTGATTCCTAGTATATGTGTAGATTTCAGACTAATGTTTCATCTAGCGATACACATCCGTAAGTCTTAAAATCACTATGGGATTTTGATGATATACTTGAGGTGACTGTGAAGTCCTTTAAATTAGTTTTGTTCGCCCATGGTATAGCTACGATTGAATGAAATGATCCTAAGAGAACTATTATTGAACATGACAATGGATTTACCATGGTTAATACAAGGTTGATCGAGCGAGCTGGAAATAAGCCCTATGTTCTTCCAAGCCAATGTGAGCAGGTATTTTACTCAGAGGTTCCAGGTAAACTGGGTTGGTCATTTGTTGTTAGACATGATCTAAGAGGAAGGCCGATAAAGTATAATGCGGTGGAAGAAGAAGATACCGAAGAACTAGAAGATGTAGATGATGATCAGAATCAACGGTTAGTTGATGATGTCCCTGACGAAGATGTCGAAGAGGAGGAACTAGATGATGATGATGTAGGAGTTAATGTTCATGTTGATGATATCCATGTGGGATGTGATGCATAATATCAAAACTGATATCGATGATGATGATGATGATGATGATGATATGATCCTTACAATGTCAAATCTGGATTGGATGATACAAACAAAAAGTTGGATGAAGAAGAAGATCAATGACATTGAAATGTATGAGTTATGTGATTATATTATCTATTTGATATTAATTTCTTGATAGAATTATATTTGACTTATGTGGTTACATAATTAATTCATGATGTTTACATTGACATATGTATGAGTTATGAGATTATATTATCTATTTGATATTAATTTCTTGATAGAATTATATTTGACTTATGGGAGATCTGATTTTATGAATTTTTATCCATGTGCAGACCTAATGGGTTGTGTCAGAACACTGAATATAAATGATATACATACACACACACATATATGTATATATGTATGTATGTATATGTATTTGAAAATGTAAATGTAAATGCAATTACTAGATGCTCTCCTAGAACAATAAATGCAACATATCATTAAAGAAATCTATATCTATGTATATAAATGTGTATTTCTAAATGCGAGTGTAAATGCAAAGAGCATGTGGTTTTGTAGTGTTATAGATACAACATATCCATAAATTAATGTAATTGAAATTCTAAAGTCTTCAACACATATAATTCAAATTGTCAGGCACAAAAATTGTTTACAACTTGTGTAAACATGCAAGTGAATAATTGAAAAACTCTTCTTGAGATAGAATGGAAATTCTAGTTATGTGATTCTTTTGATTAATCGAACTAGCACTTACCAATTTCTATGATTGATTAAAAGATTTTAATCCCTACTTGAGAGAACCAAATAACTAGATCACACATATATAGCAAATGTATAATGATAAACATAGTATAAACTTGTTATATCAATTTAAACAATAGAGAAGCATCAGAATGGAGACAATCAAATAACTACATAAATTTAACAAACAACTGATACCAAAATCTTAATCCACGACTTAGATATCTTCATTTACTCCATCAAAATACATGCATATGAGTCTTTTTATATGAAAACATTTTGCTAGAAATCTATCTACTGAACATCTCCTAACACCTATATCTGTTGCATTACTATGGAACATATATAAATACATCAAAACTTGGAAGGGACACATCCCTTCACAATTTTTTTATTTTACTTAACTAATTAAAACAAGAGATTAGGCTCTATTTAGCCATAGATGAACATTTGATAAATGATGTAGATAATCATGTCGTTGATGAGTATTAGAATCTCCTAATGAGTTCCTAGCCAATATTTCCACCTTTATCATCCTTTCATTCTACTCGCGGCTCTCATCCAATGTCAAATCCTTCCTTGTAACATTTTCTAGAATTCTCTGTAGCATCAATTCACATTCTTTGATCCACTTGGCTTTCTCTTCCAACTTTTCTCCATCTTCAAATATTGTAGGCAGTCCCATATCCGTAACATCAACCAGCCTATTTTCATCTTCTCGCAGTTCCTCATAAAGGTCCTTGCGTTTCTTTATAATATGGTCACCCATACCAATGGCCACACTGTTAAGAACATCTCTTTCATTTAATTTTTGGAGCTTTTCTTGAATCCTTCCATCAATTCTCTTGTGTTCCTGCCCTGTAACATGGTTCTTTGAATATGCTCCCCATAGCTTATTCAACCAAATAATTAAGTTGGCCTACCTTTTTCTAATTATTGCAGTGAGTGTATCATACTTACCTTGTGAATATGCAGTTGAATCATCCCAATGATCTTTTACCTATGAGATTTCACCATGTGTTATTAATTTAGGAGGCCCCATTATGACTCCTAGCATGTCCTTCAAACGATCATTTTCTCTCATGATCCTTTCATTACTCATTTTGAACATTTCCTTTTCTTTGATCAACATTTGTATTTGGGCTTTATTAAATTTTTCCACATTAATCCCAATGTCTGTAGTCACCACAAGATCTACCTCTCCAACCTTTAGAGTTATGACATGTACAAATGCTTTCTCAGTATCAATCACCACTAAATTTCTATGAGGTGGATACAAGGCCCATATCATGAGTGTTCCTTCATCCAGGTTATATTTGGATCCAGCATATATTTCTTTCACCCCCTCTAGACTAAGCTTGTGTGTGGCACTATTATCCTTTAAGAAGCTATCAAAGACCAATGTAGAATTCAAATCCAGCCCTGGAAAGATCATAACTTCAGCATCCTCTAACATTTTCCTTCCTTTATTGGGGGTCATATTATCTATTTCTCTATCCACAGTTAAGTTCAAATTATTTAGTAGCTTCTCCTCATTGATTGGTGTAATATTATCAATTGTCTCCCTTATCCCCTTTCCCTTTTGTTTATACAAGAAAGATTTGAATTCTGAAGAATTCAAAAATTCATTGTCTGCTACAAATGACCTATGTGCCATCTCTCTAGTGTCTGTGTCTTGGCTCTCTTCAACACTTGGTTCTCTAGGAGGGTAGTTGTAATCTTGAATTTTTAATCTGGAAATCCTACTAGGTAGGTCTCATGGCATATCTTCTCTAGATTCCTCATCTCCAGAAAAAGGGAACCTTGTATCCGACAACCCTTGGTTGTATTCCTCCACCACTCTCT
Organism: Sequoia sempervirens; assembly: GCA_007258455.2. Classification (NCBI taxonomy): domain Eukaryota; kingdom Viridiplantae; phylum Streptophyta; class Pinopsida; order Cupressales; family Cupressaceae; genus Sequoia; species Sequoia sempervirens. The sequence continues at coordinate 300,192,439 of VDFB02000015.1, read as the reverse complement.
CTGCTTCCTCTGCCTCCAAATTTCTAATCATGTCATCAAAATGATAAGGCACATGATCATATCCTCCAAAGTTTATCCTTTATCTGGCATAATTGATATATCCCTCTAGATCAAAACCTTTTCTTGGTGGACCCTTCTTCATATTATACTGCATTCATTTGTTAAGGATCAAATCATATCCTTCCTTGGAAAGCACAACAAAATCACCAAAGCACAGAGTACTAGGAATAAATGCTTGTTTCTCGAATGAACCAAAATTCATGAAACTAGAAAAATCCATTTGTCTTACAATTTCCAAATATGCAATTCTCATAGGGATTCTTTTAGGAAAAATGAATGGAGAATCCTAAAAAAAAACACCCTTACAATAGTAGCATCTTCCATGCAATACCAGTCTCCCCAATTGTGATCAATTGGTCCATTAAAGTCCTTAGGTCTGAGGAAGCATTTTATTTCATTAGACAATGAGTGCACACAAGGATTACTATAGAATTCATATAATGGCTTTACAAAATATTCTTCAAAATATAGGTAACTGGAATTAGCAAACCTACTATCCCAAATGGTAGTCCACAATTGAATTAGTAACAATTTTCCCTCTTTATCAAATTGTGAAACCTTCAAATTTTTTGGCCAAATCCCTAACTCTTGTCTGAAGTACAATACTAGATGCATTAAAAGAGAATAATGCCTAAGGTCTAGGATAGAGGATTTATTCTTGATTTCCATCAATGCTAAGTCGATTTCCTTGGAGAAAAATGAAGCATAGTAAAAAAACCTAGAATTATGACATTGAATGTCACTGCACCAAGGAACAATGACATGGATACTTTAGAGCTCCATTTACCCAACACTTGTCCAACGGAAATAGGGTGGTTATCTCTCATAGGGTCTCCGAATAAGGTCCATTACGTAAGAATGGAGGCCCATCTCCATCGTCAAGTGGGACAATTTTACCATCTTGTTTAATTCTATGTAAGGGAAACCTCCAACCCTTGTAAGTGGTGTCCATTCTCCAAAACTCATTTTCCAACTCTTCATTCAAAATTTTCTCATTACACCACCCTTCCAACTTAAAAACCTCACATATTGAAGCCTCCTCTATATGGATGGGCGAAGGGTCTTTAGGATGGTCCCAGACATGGGTCTGGTGCCTTGAGCCTCCAGTGGGTGGCCAACAATTTTACCAGCTCTATATTGACAAACACATTAGGGAAAACCATCTTTCCCAAATTTAAACGCCACGGATTACAAACTAGCTCAAAATGATCTCTTCGGTTAAAGTTGAATCTAAACAATTCATAGCCTCTTATTGGGGTCCAAATGTCTCCTATGTGCTTGCATTTATCATCCAATTTTTCCACTTCTTCCCTCAGTTGCACAGAGTGCCTACCTCTGGGCCTAGAACTAGGAAATTGGTCAATTAAATCCTAATTCAACTTTCATTCAGCACCCTCTGGATCAATTCTAGATTCAAATTTCTACTTCTTACTCTTAGGGTGACTGCTCTCACTTTTTTTTTTACCTTTCAACTTCCTCGAGCTGGTGGCTTCCATATTACTCGCTTAAAATTGCAGAAATCAAAAAGTTAAAATGTAGAGGACTTACTAGTTTTGATTGAGGTCTTTCAATTGAAAAAATTCTCTGGCCCTTTATTTGTCTCCTTGTTTACTTCGCTACCAATTCACAACAATGTTCATTTTGCAATGATTTCCTTTCAATTTATGAAATTACCTATACTTTGTGGTGCCATTAATGTTTTAACTCTAGGCATGAATGTAACACATTTTGAATTCCTTACTGTCACATCAAATGAATTGGTCAGAAAGACACCTTCAAACTTTGGGTGATCTATACATTAGGCCCCAACCAACGTTCACTGAATACTCTACTGATTGGGATAACACTCTACACATCTAATCGATGTTAACATTTGTCTCGTATACATTGTCAAGAGTCACCCCGACAATCATTTTGGTTCATTTGTTTCTTCATCGGCCTAAATTTTAGTATTGCTAACACATTCATTGGTTCCTCTGATGTTATAAGTCTCACTAATAACACATCAAATGAACTGGTCAGAAAGGCACCTTCAAACTTTGGGCGATCTATACATTAGGCCCCAACCAACATTCACTGAATACTCTATTGATCGGGGTAACACTCTACACATATGACCAATGTTAACATTTGTCCCATATACATCGCCAAGAGTCACCCCGATGATCATTTTGGTTCATTTGTTTCTTCATCAGCTTGACTTTTAGTATCACTAACACATTTAGTGGTTCCTCTGATGTTATAAGTCTCACTGATAACACATCAAATGAACTAGTTGGAAAGACACCTTCAAACTTTGGGAATCCTATACATTAGGCCCCAACCAACATTCACTGAATACTCTACTAATCGGGGTAACACTCTATACATCTGACTGATGTTAACATTTATCCCATATACATTGCCAAGAGTCACCCCGACAATCATTTTGGTTCATTTGTTTCTTCATTGGCTTGACTTTTAGTATCGCTAACACATTTAGTGGTTCCTCCAATGTTATAAGTCTTGCGTATAACACATCAAATGAACTGGTCAGAAAGACACATTCAAACTTTGGGCGATCTATACATTAGGCCCCAACCAACATTCACTGAATACTCTGTTGATTGGGGTAAGACTCTACACATCTGACCGATGTTAACATTTGTCTCGTATACATCACCAAGAGTCACCCCAACAATCATTTTGGTTCATTTGTTTCTTCATCGACCTAACTTTTATTTTCACTAACACATTCATTGGTTCCTCTGATGTTATAAGTCTCGCCGATATCTTTTCTTTTGGTCTTTAATATGTCACCAGAACTCCTGCCAATATCCTCCTATCGGTGTAACTTAGTGGGTCGGGTGAACATTGAGGATTTACACTGATTGCACATGTCTCATTGATATATTCCCAGTGCTCCTGTCAGTGAAATAAATGATGGTCTCACCGATGAAACTTCATTGGTGAGACTTAAACATTCGGGCCAACATATATTTTTCATTCCGAGATGACTTTTCTTGCCAATAGATTATCTTCATCGATGAGACCATAAGCCAATCTCCCCGATATGTCTTCTTTAGTAATCTTGATCGCTACAATAGTTTTGATGTCTCATCGATATAATAAAAAGTTCTTGTAACCCATAATAGGTTTAGAGGACCCATACTAGCTCATGTCGATGTGATTTTTTTGCCACAATATCTTTGATTAGAAGGATTTTTAGGAGTAGAACAAGGTGACCATGGTTAATTATATTCTATAGTGCCAATTACATCCTTTTCTGACTCAAAATGTAGTTAATTATTATTGAGAAATTTACATAAGTAAATCATTATAAAATTTTGAAATTTTTTATAGTTCCAACAGACCCTTCTTCATGTTGTATTGCAGCAATTTGTTGAGAACCATATCATATCCATCCCTTGCTAATACAGTGAAATCATCAAAGAAAGGAAGAGAGGTGGATATAGAGAGTCGATGGATAGGGGGGATAGGGAGGGAAAGATGGTGAGGGACAGAGAGGGGGAGATAGAGAGGGGGAGGGAGACAAAGGGATATAGATAGGTAGAGGAGGAGAGATAGGAGAGATAGAGAAGAGTGTGGAGAGATAGAGGGGGGGAGATCAGAGGAAATATATGGATAGAAAGAGGGACGGAGGGAGATAAATAGGAAATGGAGGTATGGAATGGAATGGAATAAAAGAAAGGGGGGAGGAATAGAGGGTGGACAGGATAGAGATAGAGATATATGGGAAGAGAAAAGAGAGATGGAGATATGGGAAGAGAAAGGAAGATGTGAGATGGGGAGAGTTGATGGATAGGGGGGATAGGGAGGGACTAGAGATGGTGAGAGATAGAGAGGGGGGATAGAGAGGGGGAGGGAGAGAAAGGGATATAGATAGGTAGAGGAGGAGAGATAGAGAAGAGGGTTTAGGGTTTAGGGTTTAGGGATATAGAGAGCAACAAGGAAAGATATATCAATCACACTCCCTATATCTCTATCTATTCATCCTTATCTCTTTATCTCTCTACCTTTCTCTATCTCTTTGTCTCCCTTTTTATTTGTATGTTTCTCATTATCTCCCTCTCTCTCTCTCTATTTTCTTCCCTATATTTATCTTTGTCTCCTTAAGTGTGTAATGGTACATTGAAGAGGTCTTAAAGGAGAATTATCATATCTTTAATCAAAAGGCATGCTACCTTGAGCATAGATCCCCAAGGACACATGCCATCCTTGGATTGCTGACATGAAACAACCAATCAAAATTTAGTTTATCTTTTCCCTCTCTCTCTTTTCCTTTGTATCTCTTATATGTCTCTCTCTCATGCTCTCTCTCTCTCTCTTAGCTCTCTCTCTCCCTATCTATCTAAGTTCATCTCTTTCTCTCATTCTCTATCTTTTTAGTTTCGATATCTCTTTCTATTAGCTAATAGGCTACATATATTGTGAGATTTGAGCTTGAAACAAATGTCATGCCTGGAAACCACTATTGTGTCGTTGTCTTTATATAGAGAGGGGGAGATAGAGAAGGGGATGGAGACAAAGGGATATAGATAGGTAGAGGAGGAGAGATAAAAAATGGCGAGAGATAGAGAATAGGGTGATATAGAGAGATAGAGGGGGGTGGTGAAAGAGATAGAGAGATCATGATAGAGATTCAATGGATAGGGGGGATAGGGAGAGACTATAGTTGGTGAGAGATAGAGAGGGGGAGATAGAGAGGGGGAGGGAGAGAAATGGATATAGATAGGTAGAGGAGGAGAGATAGAGAAGAGGGGGAGAAATAGAGAAGAGGGTTTAGGGTTTAAGGAGATAGAGAGCAACAGGGAGAGATATATCAATCACACTCCCTATATATCTATCTATTCATCCTTATCTCTTTATCTCTCTACCTCTCTCTATCTCTTTGTCTCCCTTTCTATTTGTATGTTTCTCATTATCTCCCTCTCTCTCTATATTTTATTCCCTATATTTATCTTTGTTTGGACTTAAGTGTGCAATGGGTACATTGAAGAGGTCTTAAATAAGGATTACCATATCTTTAATCAAATGGCATGCTACCTTGAGCATAGATCCCCAAGGACACATGCCATCCTTGGATTGTTGACATGAAACAACCAATCAAAATTTAGTTTCTCTTTTCCCTCTCTTTTCCTTTGTATCTCTTATATTTCTCTCTCACATGCGCTCTCTCTCTCTCTCTCTCTCTCTCCCTATCTATCTAAGTTCATCTCTTTCTCTCATTCTCTATCTTTTTAGTTTCTATATCTCTTTCTATTAGCTAATAGGCTACATATATTGTGAGATTTGAGCTTGAAACAAATCTCATGCCTGGAAACCACTATTGTGTCGTTGGAAAACAAGTTTCAATTGCCATTTAATTGTAAACCAGCTTTAGTGTAATGGTAAAATCCTCTAAAATATTAGGTAAAAGCCTATATCTACTATTATATAATAATAAATATAATTATATTATATATAATTTAATCTAATATTACTATTATATTAAATATATATAATATTAATTATATTTTGCATTGGGATAACACCAAGGAAAATATAGAATATATACTTTCATGAAGAAAGAACATGAATGTCTATTATTAATCTACAAGAATGAGCTGTAGAATATAAATCTAATATCTAGCTAATATATATTTAACTAATATATACTTAACTATATTGTGGAATATTAAAACCTAGCTAAATGGCACCATAATTTTCAATTTAATTAGCATACTCTAAAACCTAATGAAACTAGGTTATAGCTCATCAAATTGGAGAAATGAAAGGTCAATACCAACACTGAGGAAGAGTTTGGAGGAGTGAAAACAAGGTCAATACTAGCGCCGAGGAAGAGTTTGGAGTTAAAACAAGGTTAATACCAGCGTCAACAAAGAGCAGAGGAGTGAAAACAAGGTCAATACCAGCGCTGAGGAAGAGTTTGGAGGAGTGAAAACAAGGTCAATACCAGTGCTGAGGATGAGGTTGAGGGAACTTAGGTAAAATTTATGACCAAGGGACAATGAGTACTATAAGTTTGGCATTCCCATTCTCTTTAACCTACAATTTTCATGCCTAGTTTCCAAAGATCTCGTACATTGGCACCCCCAAAGGTCTAGGATTTCATCACACATAGCCTTCATCACATGATTCTAAAGCAATTGTAGACTTATTCCAAGTATATGCTAGGCTAAGCTAGATCTAATGAATGGAAATAGAGGCATACAATTCTTCTTTAATACCTCCACCACAAACATATGCTAGGAAAGGTCTCCTCCCTTCTTGGTAGTGATAATCTCCTCCACACACAACCCTTAAAAATTATGAATAGAGGAATATAATCTTTGAAGAACTCAAAGTTGATTCTCTCCTACTTGATGCAATTAGTCATTTTATCCTTACAAACATTTATAGTGATTACTAGAGGCACATAGACCAATTCTTCATAATAGAAGAATTTGATCATACTTTTCCAATGATGGCATTATGAGAAAACCTTAGGTTAAATGAATAATTACTAGCTAATTTTTTAAAATCATGTCCAACCGTATAAGAGAAGACCACTACTATGTGTACTTGGATACCATAGAGAAAGGATCTTTGGGCTCTTTCATCAATCAAGGTATTGTTAAATTTTAACACCTAAAAGTGAGAATGAAGAATCTTTCCTAGGATGGTGGCCATCCCATTATAGCTCTTAGATTTGTTAGAGATATTTTTGTTTCAAAGTAGAGATTGGACCATCAAATAGTGTCACCATGACTCTACCAATATATCCATCAAATTGAAAAACCCTAACTTAACAACCACAAATTCATAAGAAAATTACCCATGTTAGCCCTAGGGCATCAATTCAATGCCAAGTTTCTTGCTTTAATGCACTTCTGCTCTCAATGCCAAGTTTCTTAGAGTTGTTAGATATATTTTTGTTTCAAAGTAGAGATTGGACCATCAAATAGTGTCACCATGACTCTACCAATATATCCATCAAATTGAAAAACCATGAATTAACAACCACAAATTCACAAGAAAATTGCCCCTATCAGCCCTAGGGCATCAATTCAATGCCAAGTTTCTTGCTTTAACAGACCCCTAAATGCAAGGAACCTCTATCATACCATGTTGCACACCAATCCACCGAGTTACAGTTCCAAGACAATGGGTGGATTGGTGGATGTCATTTCTATTTAGCCCTCAAACCCTTACATAGGCAAAATAGGCTAGTCCTTGTATTTGATTGTTTTCTCCCACAAGACAGTGATATCAGAGCATATAAAGCTTGTATGAACACATATATTTATCTACACCAATGATCTCAGAGCATTTCAAGCTTGTAAAAATCCATACAACACCAAAGAACTTCAAAAAAATAGTAAAAACACAAAAAATTGCTTCAAGAATGTGGTATTTGATATGAAATTTTGGTATCAACAATTGCAATCAGATGGGAATACAATATGATAGAAGTGGGATAATAAATGCATCATTTGAAGCATCAAACCAATATGCAAAGATGAAATAAAGTGCTAATTCCTTAAACTAATTTTTTTTCTTTTAACTTTAAGTTTGTTGGGTAGCCAATTCTTTTAAGTTATCAAATCCTACCATCATACATAATGAAGATGTTGTTGTTTGAAATGACTATGAGCACTAACCTTCATTATTTGAAGATGTTGAAACCTTTTCATAGAGAACTAGAACATTGATTCAACCACTCATCCTACCTTTAAACATACCAAAAGTCTCCTAACAATTAGACATAGGAAGATTTAAGATGAATTAAACAATTTTTATTGCCAAAGCATAAACTTAGGATGACTTAACTAGGCCTAGTACACACTCCCTCCCCGTTAACCACTTAGACATATGCAAATTAAATGTAAATTTCTTGCTATTTTTAGTCATGTAGGTGTCTAATAAACCACTTGGTGGTGTTTCCCTTCAAGTTTATTTACTTGAATGAAGAGAAAAAGTCATTTGATTACAATTACAAAATACATTTGAGGCCTTGGTTGTGTAATTGGTGGACCATAGTCACATTTTAACACTTGCTAAAAATTTTGAGAGTTAAAACATTAAGTAGATTTGATTTGTGATGGACACATTTGGACGGTAGTAACAATAACTTTCAATCTATCAAGACTCGATTACCTTATAACCTATCAAATTCTAGCGATGAAATGATAGATTTATCATAATGTCACCTTTGGGATCACATCACCATGAAAAAACTTCATCCAACATCCTTATGAGTGCAGGTACCACCAAATGGGTATTTTTTTATATCTATCTTCCTTAAGTGAGGGATATTCGGGAAGAGAAGAGGAAAGAGAGACATGTAGTAGGTCTTAAAGAGTGAGATCAACTAGAGGTCAAAAGATTAGAAGAAAATTTTGTAAATGCATGAAATTTTTTCTTGCTGAAGGGGGGTCATGTTCTTATGATGATGAGAGCATAGGTGACATCAAGGTTCCCTTGAGGTACAAACATCTACGGAAACAATGGGTACCCAAGGAACTTCCTCCAATAAACACTAATTTTTGTGTCAATGAGAGGATATATTGCATCGTCATTACATGGTTTGGTCTTATTTTGCATGGACGACATAAAGGTTTTTTACGAAAAAGTTACTGAATTGATGGAGTATGTCAGACCCTGTTACAGTTACAAAGATTGGATGTAGTTGGTTTGATATACATGAAGTATGCATAGGTATGCACTATTAGCAAATTGTATACAAATTTTAAGATAAGGATCAAAATAAAGGAGTGGCTATACAATATTAGAAGGCCAAGCATCAAGGAATATTGCAAGGTTTATAAACAATACCACACGCACTGGTCAACAACAAATAAGCAACCCAATTGCATATTCAAGGCGCGTGAGAGAAACCATGTATTCATATGTGCGATAAAATCAATAACGATAGCGGACGAGTTTCCAATCGATTACAATTTGAATCGCTTAGTTACAAACACAGTTACTATGGGGGTGGTACGTACTATGTACCATTTTACCTAACCTCCAATTAATGACTCCAATATACCATTTTATTCTTATGTTTTTTTTCATAAGTCTATTGGTTTCATTTTGGTAATGTTTTTTTATATTTAATTTTTGTCATAGCGGAACATTGATCATACGGGGAAGGATCTAACCCAGAACACAAATCGCAATGCATCTTCAACCACTTCTACCTGATAGGTTTACCTCATTGTAATTGTACAAATTAGATATGAACAAAATGTTTTATTTTTATGTTTTTCTCATAAGTTCCTTGGGTTAATTTTGATAATGTTTTTAATATTCTTGATGTAGTCGGTTGATCGGGGAAAGGAACCAGCAGTAGAGGAGAACATCCATAGGGAGGTGCAGTCAATATTATGTGATGATGACATCACATATTCAACAAGCCCTCTCGATATGTTAAGGAAGACCCAAAAAAATGCAATGAAGAAATCCTTAAGTTGATATTCATAGTGCCTCAAACAGATGAGATAAGAGAGAGCACAAAACTTGCAAGTAAGTTGTCATGAGGTCTTTAAGTAAGCGTGATCAACATGCTAAGCATGATCAGGCTAGAGAAAATCAGGAACACGATGTGGCCCCATCAGGTAAAGAGGACCACTCTAATGTTCTTTTGAACATATTTAATTGTAGTTGGTGTATTAATTAATGTAACCTTTCGTGTTTCAACTCCAGATCACAATTTAGAGGGTGTTCATCATGTTGAGCATGAGGCTATAAGAGAAGATCAAGAACATGATGTGGCCCCATCAGGTAAAGAGAACCACTCTAATGTTCTTTTAATTAATGAAATACTTGTAACAATAATAATAAAACATATCAATTTAACATTTCTTTGTTATTGCAGCAGAATCCCCCTTGTAGTGGCATCCACGTCATGAGTACACGACTAGGCATACATTAAGATCACAAGCAAAGGGAAAAACAACTGAAGGGGGAATAGATGATTTAGAAAACAATACTCCACTTAAGCTTTTTCTAGCTTAAAAAAAAAACAAAAAAAAAGTGATTGTAATCATATTATGAATGAATGTGAATATGTTAATGAATGAATGCTATATGTTAATGAATGAATGTTATATGTTAATCAATGAATGTTATATGATAATGAATGAATGTTATATGTTATTAATGGATGAATGAATGATTAATGTTATATGATTGGGTATGGGGAATTGAGAGTGATGTGAGGTGGGGGGGAGGGGCCAAATGAGCTTCCACCATCACGTGGTTGGCCCTATTAAGTAGAGAATATTAAACTATTCTCAAAACAAAGAGAAGCTCAATAAGGTAATGAACTTTTGAATATAAGAAATGCATCGTTTGAAGCATCAAATCAATATGCAAAGATGAAAGAAAGTGCTAACTTTTCACTATGGTGGCAGAAAAATGATTCTTTATACCCTAATGCCTTCATTTTCCAAGCCAATTTCTCCTACTTTGCATAGCTCTACCATGTTTGTGGATGTGATATGACTCCTACACAAAAAACATGTACTAGTTTATGACCTTCAATCCAACTACATCAAGTATCTTTTTAATTCCTCTATCATTAATCAGTCTGTTTACTATTTGAACCTCGTACAGATGTTTTAGATGAAGAACCCATTATTGTGAAATGTGCCTCTAGTTGAGTAAAGTGAATCCATGCTCCGTATCATAATTTGAAGTTGTTTCCTTTCCAATGTTCTAAGTTTAGTTTGTTTGTATGACTTTCTATGAATACCACATTGTGTTGTGTGTGGATTTGGTTTCAAAGCTCTATTTCTTTTTTTTTAGTGGCATAACTCTAAAATTTGACTTTTGTGCATAATAGGTTAGTGGAAAAATTGACAGCTCTAAAGGGTTTAGAGGCTCGATTGAGATAGATACATGGATATTTGGTTCTTGTTGTTGATGGGAGGCTTCCACTTAACCATGAAATTTTGTACCATCTGTAGGTATGCAAAAAAAATTCTATTTACATTCATTCAAGAGGCTAGATCGCTTATCTTTTTTCATATGGTTGGATTAATGTAGCATACAATGTCAATGTGGGCTATAGTTGTTTTAATATGTTCAATTTATGCATAGTTTACAATGAATAGGGGGTGAAAATGGGTGTGTAAGTTAAAAAAACCATCACTAACAATCATTATTTATACTATGTTATATTTATTCATTATTCCTAAAATTCTTAAACATATAGACTAGGAAGAGAACTCTATTCAATACATGAGTATGTACTACATATATTGTTGTATCCAAGCCCTATGATCTTGGATATATCTAGGAAGGCCCAAGAAAGGAGTTGCATGTATATAAGTAGTTGATTGGATGTCTGAGAAGTTTTGGAAGAATAACAATATAGGACTTGTACGTGTAACAATAAATAACAATACACTAGTTTCAATAATAATGTTGCATGGACATGGATATAGACACAGATGTGATTATTTTTCAATGCCCCCCCTTCTATTGTTATGGTATTGATCTTATTACAGGTCCTCTCTATATTGATAACATTGTATTGAACACTAATCTGAAACAAAAGCAACATTTTTTCTACTCTCGCATAATTTTTCTTTTTGTAATTCCAATTATTTTCCTATACTGCAACTCTTGGAATATTTTGTAAAAGTGAATTTACAATTCAGTATGCAAATTCATCCATGTTTCAGAACTTGCGACCTCAAGATGGATAAATACTATCTCACAAACTTGCACCAGCGTTCCTCTTCATTCTTGCAAGGTACTTTGTTTTCCTTCAATACTTTGATAGTTATTTTATGACATTTGGCTCAATTCCGGAGTGCTATAGCAATCTATTCTATGATCAACACTTAATATAAGTTTATATCAGAAAATACATGCCATGTATGGTGTTTTGTAATGCATGTGAAGCTAACTTGTAATCCTTTGAATGGTCATACCACCAAATAGTTATCATTTATGTGTTTTCTTCATATAATATAAGTTTATATCAACAAATAGAAAGAGATAGAGAGAGGACTAAGAGGGACAGAAAGATGTCTTCGTATTGCTGCAATATCTTGTTGAACCTTTCTTGCTGCAATGGGGTTGGCATATTTGTGAGCACTATTATTGTGTGTACTTGCTTGTGTAGGTGCATTTGTGGACTGTCAGAAGCACAAATTTCTGTGTGTGGGCAATGATCTTGCAACATTGTTTAGTAGAGACCAAAGCTAGTTTGGCTTGTGTTGTTAACTCCAGGAGGTTAAGTTTCCACTTATCATTATGTATTGTCCATTTTTGTGCCTTAAAATGGTAAATTCCATCATGATCATACACTCATGGTTGTCCAATATAAACAAATTATATCTTTTTATGTATAATTTTAGTTATCTCCTTCTCCCGATCTTAAATAAGTAATATTATTTTTCAATAATATTTAACCAATAGATGTGTCTGGAAGAATTCACAGACTCCTATATCTGCCTTGAAAGAGCTCACTGATGGAGAGAAGAGGCCACATAAGACTCTCATTGGCAGGAAGCAAGTATATGATTCTAACCTTCTAGAGGAGTATCTATCTCTTCTATTTGTATTTCCAGTTATATCACTTTTTTCCTTAGGCACATTATATTATAAAGCTTTGGAGATTTTTTTATTCCCTTACACTACATTTTTTTGTTATTTTGGTTTTAGGAAAATCAAGATGCATTGATCAAGTGTCTCACAGAAGATGTTGGCTTTAATAATAGAAGACCTATAGCTGCATGTATCATCTATAAGTCACTTCTCCAATGGTGTTCATTTGAAGTTGAAAGAGCAAGTGTTTTTGATGGTATCATTCAAACAATTGGTTCAACAATTGAGGTATCATCAATTCTGCATTTCCCTAGTTCTGAGTAGTTTATGTGAATTGGCCCTACAGAATATAATGATTTACTCAAATTTTATAATGATTTACTCATGTAAATTTGTCAATAATAACTACATTTTGAGTTAGAAAAGGATGTAATTGGCCCTACAAAATGTAATTACCCATAGTCACCTAGTTATACTCCTAAAAATACTTCTGATCAAAGATATTGTGGAAAACAAATCACATCGACATGAATTGGTATGGGTCCTCCCGACCTATTATGGGTTACAAGCACTTTTTAGCACATCGATGAGACATTAAAACTGTTGTAGCGACCATGATTACTAAAGAAGACATACATGGAGATTAGCTTATGGTCTCATTGATGAAGATAATCTATCGGCAAGACAAGTCATCTTGACATGAAAAATATATGTTGGCCTGAATGTTTAAGTCTCACCGATGAAGTTTCATCAGCAAGACCATCATTTCTTTCACTGACAGGAGCGCTCGGAATATATCGGTGAGGCATAGTGGGTTGGGTAAACATTCAGAACTTACCCCAATGGTATAAGTCTCGCAGATATACTTTCTCATGCTTTGTCGATGAGACCACAAGTCAGTCCTCCTGGTAGATCTTTAAAAAAAAAAAAACTACAATGTTTCGTCAAAATTTTGACAACACAATCCAATGAGAAAAAAAAGTGTGACGAGGTTGCTATAGCTCTGACACAATTTAGATCTCATTCCAATGGCGAGATCATTGAACAAATGAAGAATGTTTGTTGGAATATCAGGGAGACTAGCTTATGGTCTCATCGATGAAGATAATCTATCAGTAAGACAAGTCATCTCGGCATGAAAAATATATGTTGGCCCAAATATTTAAGTCTCACCAATGAAGTTTCATCAGTGAGACCGTCATTTATTTCATTGATAGGAGCACTGGGAATATATCAGTGAGACATATCGGGTTGAGTAAACATTCAGAACTTACCTCGATGATATAAGTCTCGTTGATATACTTCCTCGTGCTCATCGATAAGACCACAAGTTAGTCCTCCCGATATAGCTATAGCTCCGATGCAATTTTTAGCTTATTCCAATGACGAGATCATCGAACAAATGATGAATGTTTGTTTGAATTTCGATGAAAATTGGTTGCAATTTCAACAAACATCTCATGTTGTTCCGACGATTTGGCAAAGGCATGCCACATGTGTTATGGCTATTGTTCGTCGCTAGATTGATGTAATGTTCATTGCTATTTCGACGAACATGAGGTCCCTTTTTTGTGGAGGCAACTGATTAAGTTCAGTCTTGAATTCAACATTTTGAAGCTCGTTGGGATACCGACAAAAATTCAGCGACGAAATTTTTTCAAGAGATTCGTCAAAATTCTAACAATAGTTTGTCGACAGTTCAACAAAAATTCGTCAGAAAGTGGAGTCAAATATAGTAGTGGCCCACATCATAATTGTGTAATTTGAGGGAGAAATTTTGTACAATGAGATATTATCTGTAGTAATGGAAAGTTTGTGTGAAATTTTTGGTATGAAGGTAAGTTTTAGGTGCTTTGAAAGAAGATGGGTGCAAAATGTGTCATCAAGGGCACAAATTAAGGTGTATAGAATATGCCTCTAAGTATGCTTCAAGGCAAGTAAAACTCATGATGCAAGCCTTTCATTCTTTTGTTCTAACTTTGTGCGTCCTATGCAGGCTATAGGTGTCCATGAAACATGAATTTAGACATAATTTAAAATGTGTGATCTGGGTGTTTGATTAAATCATGTTATGTACTATTTTCCATGAATTGATTACAAAAATATGGAGGCATGACTAAATTTAGAGCTTGTTTATGCAACCTTTCTGTATAGCTAAATGTGGTTAACATAGTGAATTTTATCGAACCAAATAGGATCAAGAAAGAAACAAGGATGGCTTTCCCGTGTCTGTGCGAGCCGAGCTAGGGCGCCCGTGCCCTAGCTCTTTCTTCTGTTCTGTGAGCTGAGCGCTGTGGGGGGAGTCTTTTCGTCTGTGTGGGTGTCATTTTGGTCGTTGTTTGGTCTTGTTGCGGCTTCCTGAGTGGGCAGTGGTGCCTTTTGCAGCGCTGTCTTCTGTGGTTGGGGCGTTTTCTGCCGTGTGTGGTGGAGTTTGGCTCTAGGGGCTGCTGTGGGGTGGGCTGGGAGTCTCTTGGTGCCCAACTTGGCTCGGCCTGGTCTGTGGTTTTGGGCTTAGGGTGCCGTGGGGTGTGTGTTCCGGGGGTGTTTGTTTTCGTGGTGGGGTTGGGTGGTGCTGTGGGGTTTTTTCCTTGTGTGTTGTTCTTTGTTGGTGGGGGTGTGTGGGGTGTTCACCTTGGTGTGGGGTTTTTTTTTTACCCTTAGTCTGTTTGAGGGTTTTGGGGTGGTGCGTTGTTTCTGATCTTTCCATCAATGGAGAATGGGGAGCCGTCGGGGCTTGGAGCCAAGTTGAATTTTTGAAATGCTTTGGGCTCGAAACCTTTGCCTCATGGGTCACGCCTTTTCGATAATAATTTATTTTCTCATTCCTTGGAAAAGAATGAGATGGGACCGACAGGAGGGTTTCATTTTTTGAAGATTAACGGTTGCCTAGAAAGGTGCAAGGAGAGGCCAAATGTTGTGATCCCGATGGAGATGCTCGCGGATGATATTGAGTACTACTCACGTCACTCGTTGTATTGTAAATTTTTGGGATTGAAGATTTCGCTGCAATTTTTGGAGGCCTGGGCCTAGAGAACTTGGCTGCTGGAGGGAGAGATGGAGATTAAGCTCCTAGCAAATAACTATTTTATGGTTACATTTGACTGCATGGCAGATAGGATCAAGGTTTTTGAGGGAGGTCCTTATTTTTACAATCAGGTGGGCCTGTTTATCAAGCCGTGGCATGCGGGCTTCAACCCGGCTGAGGAGATTCCAAGTCGGGTCCCAGTTTGGGTTAGATTGCCGAGACTCCCGGTTGAGTGCTGGCGTGAGGATGTTCTGCATTTACTCGCTTCAATGCTTGGTAAACTTGTAGGCTCTTCACAATAGACACAGTTCAAAAAGGTAATGACCTTTGCTCGATTCTGTGTGGAAATTGATTTAAGTAAACCATTGCTAGACTCTCTGGAAGTGAGTGTAGGATCTTATTCATGGGTTCAACAGCTCGATTATGAGACCTTACCTTTTAGATTTTGTTTCTGTCATGAGTATGACCACTTACTGCGGAGATGCCCAAGGGCCAAGCCTTTGGTGTCTAATTCTTCACAACCCACCAATGGTCAGCCTAGGGTGGACAAGGACAAGGGCCCTATTCTGAGTGGTGATACCGGGGAGGAGGGTTTTACTCCTATCAGATCTCAGAATAGAAACAAGGGGCATAACAGGAATATGAAGGAGAGGTTGGTTGAGGATACTTTCAATCGATTTGAGATTTTGGAGGATTTTAGTCAACAGGAAGTGAAATTGGCTTGGTTGATTTGGATCAAGGAATTTTGGGCACTGATCAGCAGGGGCAGTTGGAGGTGTTGGAGCAGGCAAACCATCAATTGGTGAGTTTGGATTCACAGGGTGTCATGCTGGATGGGGGAGGTCTGGGTCAAGAGCGGCTTGGTCCTGAGGCTTTTCTTGATCCACACAAGGATGGGTCCTTGCAGGTTGTTTCAAATCTAAAGACCGAGGCCCAGAAAGAATCGATTAGTTTTGTGGTAAAGGAGAGTGATGCTTTGTCTCTTCCCGAGCAGAAGTCTGGCTTGGAAGGGGGGAAGAACAGTAAGGAATCTCCTCATTTGGGAATTCTGCAAAAAGATCTTAAGAAAGGAGGGGCAGAGAAAGTCACTAAACTAGGGAGGAAAAAGGATTTGGAGAAGATCAAATTGATAGGGGAAAATTTGGTGGAGTCAGGGTTAGTCAAGACTCTGGATTCTCATTTCTCTAGCCCTTTGAAATGATTGTTCTTTCATGGAATGTTAGGGGCTTGAACAGTGGCCCTCGACAAAAAGCTGTTCGGAACTTGGTTAGAGGTCAGTCTCCTGATATTTTTTTTTGTAGGAGACCAAACTTTCTGTGGAGGATATGATGGGTATTATGCCCAAGATTTGGATGAGTGGGGAATGCCAGTGCATTGGTGCTCAGGGTTCCTCCGGAGGGTGGCTTGTTTATGGAACCCTCAGAAGATTTGTCCTCAGTGGTGGGTGTCCTTTAGGTCCTCTATCTCTATGGTAGCCTCTTGTTATGAATCTGGTGAATTGGTTCTGTTTTCCAACATCTATGCTCCAGTGGATATGCAGGGCAAGCAAATTTTGTGGTTGAATATTCGCTTTGTTCGAAGTATGGATCCTTTTCTTCCGTGGATTATTGGGGGTGACTTCAATGCTATCACGGAGATTGCTGAGAAACGGGGAGGTACTATGCGGCTGGAGGCTTCTGCCTTCCTATTTCATGACAATATCTCTATTTTGAATCTGGTTGATATCAAGCCTGGTAATGGACATTTTACCTGGAACAATCGGAGGCTCGGTGAAAACTGCATTGATGAGCGGTTGGATCGGTTTCTGGTTTCTTGTTTCTGGGTTGGGGATAGGTGGCTTTCTACCTCGGAGATTCTTGACTGGAGGGGCTCAGACCATTGTCCTATAAAGATCTCTATCCTCTCAGCTAGGCGGCCCTTCAAGCCTTCCTTTAAATTCCAACTTATGTGGTTGCGGGATCCCAATCTCCATGACTTCATTACTTAGTGGTGGAAGGAGGGTAGACCGTCCTTTGGTATAGCAATGTATGTCTTTACTAAGCTTCTTCAATTTGTTAAGTATAAGATTAAACATTGGAATAGGAATTGCTTTGGAAATATTTTTAAGGCCAAGTGTGATGCACAAGATAAGCTGGATGGTATAACGAGGGTAATTAGGGAGAATGGGGTGTCTAAGAGCCTGTTACAGGAGGAATCTAGGGCCTTGAAAGATTTGGAAGAATGGGAGCTACGAGAGGAGATCTTTTGGAAACAAAAATCCTGGATTGATTGGCTTAAGGATGGGGATAAAAATTCTGCCTTCTTCTTTCATTCTGTTAGGGCGCGAAGGCATGGTAACGCTATTCCTGTTTTGGTCACTGACAGGGGGGAGACTTTGACTTCTTATCAATGTATTTCAGAGGAAGCTGTGCACTATTTTTCTTCCCTATTTAGAGAGGACCTTCAGGGGAGTTCGGTGGAGGAGGCTCAGGTCCTTTCGTGTATTCCTTAGTTGGTATCACGTGAGATGAAGGAGGATCTTATGGGTGAGATTACTTTAGAAGAATTAGAGAGGACAGTGTTTCAGATGAAGAAAGGAAAAGCCCCTGGCCCTGACGGTTTCCCGATTGAGTTTTTCCAAGAGTTCTGGGAGATCATCAAAATTGATTTATTAGAGGTGGTCAAGGAGTCGCAGCGGAATAAGCAAATGTTAAAGGCCCTAAATACCACCTTTTTGGAACTTATTCCCAAGTGTGAAGGGGCAGACAGGTTGACTCGGTTCTGCCCTATTGCCCTTTGCAATGTAGTGTATAAGATTATTACAAATCTAATTGCTAATAGGTTGAAAAAGTGGCTTCAATTGCTCATTTTTGAGGAACAAAGTGGTTTTGTGGAAGGCAGACAAATTCTGGATGGGGTTGTTATAGCTACTGAGACCATCCACTCTATGGCTATTTCTAGAGAAAAGTCTATGTTCATCAAATTGGATATGGCAAAGGCTTACGATAGAGTCCGATGGTCCTTTCTTCAAAAGGTCCTGGCTAGTTTCAGATTTGGTGATGATTGGATTCAATGGGTTATGAGTTATGTCACTTCTGTCTCTTTCTCTGTTTTAACTAATGGGGAGCATTCTAAGTTGTTTGAGGCTTCTCATGGGATAAGGCAAGGTGACCTCTCTCCCCTTATTTGTTTATTCTTCTTGTGGAAGGATTGGGATGCCTTCTGAGACAACAGGTGGAGCTGGGCTTTATTCAGGGATGGAGGTGGGGGGATGATTTACCCCCTCAATCACATTTGCAATTTGTGGATGATACTGCCTTGATGGGGGTTGCCACTATTCGGGAAGCAACAAACTTTCGCAGGGCGTTGGATATGTACCTTGAGGCTTCGGGTCAATCAATTAATGATGACAAATCTTCCATCTATTTCTTCAATACTCCGGATCCTATCCAAAGGAGAATAGCTCAAGTTCTTAGATTCCAGATTGGGACCCTTCCTCTGTCTTACCTTGGATTTCCTATTGCGGTGGGTAGATTATCAAGGGAGTCATGGTAGCCTATCTTGGATAAACTTTGGTTGAAGGTTACTCACTGGACCACCAGATGGTTGTCCTTTGCCGGGAGGGTTCAATTGCTAAATTCTGTGATCCAGGCTCTTCCCATTTATCGATGTATGTTGCAGGTGGCTCCTAAAAGTTTTGTGGTAGAATTGGATTCATTGGCTAGATAGTTTTTATGGGCTGGCAACCTTCTATCTTTCAAGTTGGAGGGCTTGGGGTTGAGGCAACCAACACTAGAAGGGTTGGCTTTGGCTACAAAACTTTATTGGAGATGGTGCACAGAGAAGGACAGGGTTTGGGCTAGGATCCTTTCCTTTAAGTATATTCAAGGCACTCTTGGGGAAGATATCCCACGCTATCCCTTGGTTGGAAAGGGATCTGTGGTTTGGGCTACCCTTAAGAAGGGAGCTACACTCATTAAGGATGGTTTATTTTGGATCTGTCGGTGTGGGACTGAGGTTCATTTCTGGCACGACTCTTGGGATGGCCATCCTCCCATCCTCTCTCAGTTCCCTAATTTGGTGGCCTTGAGTAGGAGGTTCAGCGATGCTGGCTGGACAAGGGTAAGTGATTTTAAGGTGCTTTCTTTTCAAGGTCAGCTTATGAGTGCTAGATGGAAGACTCCTGAGGAGTGGCCGATGATTGGTATGGCTGAGGATTGTAGGGATCTGCATAATATTCTCTCAGGTAGACAGTGTAACCCCCTCAGAGATAAGGATATTCTTGCATGGGCGCCTAATCCGAAAGGTCACTACACAGTGGCGTCGGGTTATCGGAGGTTGCTTTCTCAAAGGGTTGAGGGGGCAGAAGTTCCTTGGTGGAAAAAGGTGTGGAATAAGTTTTCTTGGCCAAAATGTAATTGCTTTGCCTGGATTTTGACTTGGAATAGGTGTTTAACTTGGGACAATATTCAGAAGCGTGGGTTTCAGGGCCCGTCGAAGTGTGTGTTGTGCGGGAATGGGGTTGAGGACTCTTCACATCTTTTCTTCAGGTGTCCTTTCACCCTGCAGATTTGGCATTCTTGTTGGGGTGTTTGGAATAGCCCCTGTGTTCATGCTTCCTCCTTAATGGAGTTTTGGACCAGCCTGGGTAGACCTCCCTCGATGGCTTCTTTTTTGCAGGACGCGTGGCAGGCTAGACCTATTTTTTTGTTGTGGCAGATTTGGCTCGAATGGAATAGGAGGATTTTCAAAGGGGAACTGTTACAAGTTCAACAGGTGTGGTGTAGAGTTCTTGGGATGGTTCAAGAGACAATTCAAGCTTAGGGTGATGGGGAGTTGCCGCTTGAGAAGAAGGATGCTGAGTTGGTGGCCCGACTAGGTATCTAGGGATTTACCCCTAATGCTTCGTGGGGCTAGAGAGGTAGGAGGGTGGGGCAACGTGTTCAGTGGCAAGGGCATTGGTTGCTTCCCCCTGCTAGAATTTTGAAGGTTAATACTGATGGTTCTTCCAAAGGAAATCCCGGTCCTACTGGTGTTGGTGGGGTTGGTAGGGATTCTTTTGGTTCGGTGGTTTTTCTTTTTTCCATTCACAAGGGGACTCAAACTATCAACCTCATGGAAGGTTGGGTGATTCTTCATGCCTTGGAGAGGGCCTATGAGCTGGGGTGGCGTAAGGTTATTCGTGAATCTGATTCATAGGTTCTGGTTAATTTACTCAATAAAGGAAGGATGTCGGATGTTAATTGGCAGTTGGCGGTGTTGGTGCAACAAATTTTGCAGATTGGTAATCTTATGGAGAGGGTGTCTTTTTTCCATATTCCATGTGAGTGGAATAGGGTGGCTGACTGTTTGGCCAAGTGGGCTTCAGAGCATCAGGAGGATTGGAAGATTGAGGATTGGGCTCAGCTACCTCTGGAGCT
This sequence comes from Sequoia sempervirens, assembly GCA_007258455.2. Taxonomy (NCBI): domain Eukaryota; kingdom Viridiplantae; phylum Streptophyta; class Pinopsida; order Cupressales; family Cupressaceae; genus Sequoia; species Sequoia sempervirens. Next base: position 300,171,409 of record VDFB02000015.1, on the reverse strand, counting down.
TAGTCCGGATTTGGAGAGGGTTCTCGCGGAGGACAAAAGGGGCATTGATTGATTTGGTTTTAGGCTCTGCTGTATCTTTTGTTCTTTTTGGGCTTCTGCCTTTGATTTGTGTGTAATGCTGGTTTCTTTTATTCAATAAATTTTTACCCATCTTTTTATTAAAAAAAACATAGTGAATTTTATCAAAATTTTGTTAGCAGTTTTTCAAAGCATGCCATGTAATAATTTTGTGGTATGAGTGTACATTTTGTATAGGTCTTGACAAGATACTTCTTAAAAGGGATTTTCTGCTCATCCATGGGAAATAAATATGATGGAATGTTGTTTAAGTTTACACAAACAAAATTGTTATTTGTGCGAAGGGATTGGCAAACAGTGTGTATGTTTCACTAGGATAGTTCCAATGCTCTCCTATGCAACATGTAGGAGGAGGAAAATGAAGTTCTACCTGTGGAACTATAGAGTTTTCATTCCTGTCAATGATTGGGAGGGAGCTATATTAAAGGCAAGCCACGGTGATGAAATTCGAGCCAGAGGCAAAGCATAATCTATCCATCTCAATTCCTTTCATTTTTCATCTCCAATCTGTTGGACTTGTTACAAGATGTTAGGCTAGTGGAATCCATCACTAACAAATTTGTTAATGAAGAGTATTTACAAAATGGTGTCCTCTCCAAAGCCTGATAGAGGTATGATATGTGGAAGGGCCATGGTTTGTAGGAGGTTGATTTCCTAGGAACTTTTTGTTTCATTGAACAACATTTCCCAATTTTTTGTTTCAATAAAAAAGTCTTTGTCACAGTGAACCTCTAGCTTTATGCTGAATGCACTCAGAAGGTATGCATCGGAGTTTGATGTTGAATTAGCAAAAAAAGTAAAATTGAAAGTTCAAGTTATCATGGTTCTGCTCACAAATGTTCATGATCCACCTTTTCTGACTCAAATGCCTCAATTAGCAGATGAGAATAGTCTTAACTAGCCATTGGATGTTGATGAATAAGTTTAGCTAGTGGGTGTGTTAATGGACAAAGGGTTTAATCTCAATGCCATGCCAACTGTTCATTCTGTTGAAGACAATATGGTTGAAGAACAGGGTGAAAATGATCACCTAGTGCAGATGGGGGAGTAACTTGTTTGTGGGTGGGAAATATTTTGGTTGATGTGAAAGTTCCTATGTTAGATGAAGGTGTATTTTGTTGAGGGTGGACAATTTTTTGTTGATACAAAATCCTTTGAGTTGTATGTTACTAGATGAAGCTGATAAATGCATAACAAATATCAAACAGTATGAAGTGGGAGACTTAATCCAATGTTTTGTAATGGGATGCTTTTGTAATGGGTCTGTAATAGGGAGGGTTAAAAATTGAGGAGGATATAAGTCAGATATGAAACTTCTATTGTAACTATTCTATTCTATCAATATAAATATAAATAGGCAATATACCTTTTTTTGAAAATAAAATATTAACAAAGTACTTGTGAAGTAGATCAATTATCCAAATCTTACCAAATTGCAACAACTCATCCAAATAACAAAGAAATTCCCTATGATTTTAATTTTCATAGATATAAATATGAAAACACCAATAATTATTTAATTGTTATTGTTCACTCTACAAGTTTCAATGATTTAATTGATGGCTGCAAAATCACTATTTTTCCCCTATTCAAAGTATTCATTTGACCCCACCATATGCCTCCAGCATTTCCCAATATGCCATGCCCCTATTTTTCAAACACATGTGCCAAAATTATTAGCCAAGAAATAGGTCGATGCCCTGCTTAACTCCACCTTCAATGCCCCTCTCTTTTCCTACTTGCCATGCCCTCATTAATGTGTCAATTAGTAGAATTTTTAACTTCTTAAATGGGTTGAATCCCTCCTCCCTTCACAATTTTTTCTGATGTTCTTTTGTTCAAATCTATTTGGGCACCAAATTCCTCCCAATTTCTGTGTTTACTCTCCGAAAACCATTCCACTTCTTCTTGCTCCAAAAGTCACATGTCTTTTTTGTTTTTGTCTCTTCTCCAAAATGATTGCCCCAATCTAACAAAATTCCATGCCTTGAAAGAAATTAATCACCCAGTTTAGGTTCCTAGGAAAATAAAAATGAAGAGGCTTTAATATATTTTAAATATACCCTTTCAAAATAGTTTCTAGTGTTGACATTGTTTTGGGAATAATTAAAATAATTTCTAGAATGCCAGGTGGGCTGGAAAATGACACCATTAAATTTAAATGCCACAAAAAAAATTCAAAATAATAAAACAATGATGAAAACAAAATGATGTGGATACAAGATACTCAGATGCTCCGACATCAAACACACCAGGTACAAAAATGTTCCATGAGTGAAAAGCTCATGAACATTTGGGCAAGTCTGGAATCAGAATCCCAAACTTTTCCAAATCTGAAGCATTGACCCATGAAGCCTCATCTATTGCACAATTCTTCCAATGAACCAAATACTCCCAATCTTCTTTCCTCCTTGTTCATTTGGAAATTTGTTAATCAATGACTTGATCAATTCTTTCAAACTCCTTCGACAATTGATGCATCCACTCTTGCACATTCGACAAATCTAAAGATAAACTCTATTTTTCACTTGATGCACCTCTATGATACTTATACAAATCTGTAACATTAAATATTGGAGATATATCAACACCAACTAGAAGCTCAATCTCATATGTATTTGATGGGAACTTTCGCAAAATCTTGCATGGGCCAATCTTCTTCCATTTTAACTTATTGTATGTTCCTTGTAGGAACCTCTCCTTCTTCAAATGTGCCATCACCAAGTCACCAATATGAAACTCTTGCACTCTTCTATGTGTGTCAACATATTATTTGTATTTATTGGCACTCTTCTCCAATTCATCCTTTAGCTCTTTGCACAATTCATGAATATACTCAACAAATTCATCCACTACAACACTCTTTCTATTCAAATCTACACTATGCCTTAATTCATCAACTCCCCTTTTGTTGTACTTGTACACAACTTGGAACAAACTCTTTCTTGCACTTCAATTAACTAAATTGTTATATGCAAACTCAGCTTGTTCTAATGTCAAATCTCACTGATTTGTTTTATCCCCAACAAAATACCTCAAAAAATTACCCAAACTTTGATTTACAACTTTAGTTTTGCCATATGTTTGAGGATGGTAGGCTGAGTTGAAACCTAATTGTGTTCCCATTTTCTTCCACAAAGTATGCCAAAAATGACCAACAAATTTTGTGTCTTGGTTTGAAATGATACTTTTTAGCAATCCATGTAACCAAACTATTTCTTTGAAAAATAAATTAGCTATGTGGGAAGCATCACTACACTTCTTACATGGTATAAAATGAGCCATTTTTGAAAATCTATCTACTACAACAAAAATTGAATCATTACCTCTTTGTGTTCATGGAAAACCCAAAAAAAAATCTATACTGATGCATTCCCATGGTCTCTCTGGTATTGGAAATGGATGACATAACCCCACATTTTTCTCACTCCTTTTGCATAGTGACACACCCGACAACCTTGCACCATCTTCTTTACATCTACACTCATACCTGGCCAATAATAACTTTCACTTAGTTGTGCCAAAGTCTTGTACACTCCAAAATGGCCACTCAAACCTCCACTATGCTTCTCCCTTATTAAATTTTCCCTCATTGAACCATGAGGTATACACAACCTCTTTCCCATAAACAACAAACCTTCTTGCACAAAATACTCCAGCCATGGAGTTCTATCCCTTTCCATGGGATTATTACACACCGTCCAAGCCTCTTTAAAATCTACATCATCCTCATACAACTCCCACATAGAATCAAAACCAACAACATTCACTTTCATTTCAGTCAACAACAAATGCCTTCGACTTAATGCATCA